>JARHVA010000018.1:7117500-7532500 GCA_037957365.1 Torreya grandis
AACCTTTCCAACAATAGCTTATGCAAGTATAGATTCCATATTTGAGTGCACATAAAACTCAAATAAAATAGAGTAGCTGAATGCAACTAAAACTTCAATACCTTGGCTACAATGTGAGGGTAAAACTACTCATAACACTAGTATATATAATGAAAACTTCTTCACCTGAAATCCATCTTCCTATTCTTTCGTTGAAAATCTGGAAAAGAATAAGAATCTTGTGGACTCCATGGGAAATAAAAAATATAATGGGGAGTCGAGGACAGGTAAATTTATAAAAAAAAATTCCATTGTCCTTATCTTATTCATCCTTTGGCAACACATCCAAGTTTCTTTGCATGTCAGGGGTCCATACAACTATTATGGAGGATCCTCTTCAATCATTTACTTTGTTTCTAAGATATATGGATGTGTCCTTAAAAGCCAATTACTTATTATCACAACAATGGTTATGTGTACTGGTTGTGGGCTCTTGTAGGTGGAAGCCTGCAATTACTACAGGCAACCTATAGGTCAAAGCCTATAGTTGCTATAAGCAACTTGTAGGTGAAAACCTGCATTTGCTATGGGCAACCTGTAGGTGGAAAGCCTACAGCTTCGCAGTTGCTATGGGCTGGAAGCCCTTTTTGATGTAGGCTTCTCTATAAGTGTTGTGACCAAGTAAAATTTATGTAGTCTTATTCTACCCTTCAAAAATGAAAAAATATCTCCTCAAAAAATAGAATGATGTGAAAATTATTAATTTTTTTTGTAACAGTTACACTTAGCAGAAAATGCGTGGGTATATTTTTTTAAATGACAAATGCAACTAATTAGTAGAATTTATACAATGATTAATTAAAACATAGTAGAAAATGAGATATATATAAATTTAAAAAACAAAATTATGGCATACCAATATTTATTATTTTTTATATTGATTAATTAAAAAAATAGAGGCACACAGAGCATACCAAATTCCAATATATGTCAATATATAACAATGGCATGTGTGTGTGTGTGTGTGTGTGTGTGTGTGTGTGTGTGTGTGTGTGTGTGTGTGTGTGTGTGTGTGTGTGTGTGTGTGTGTGTGTGTGTGTGTGTGTGTGTGTGAGTGTGCGCGTGCATGCGTGCGTGCGTGTGCGTGCGTGCGTGTGTGTGTGTGTATACAAACACACACACACACACACACACACACACACACACACACACACACACACACACACACACACACACACACACACACACACACACACACACACACACACACACACACACACACACACACACGTATGTATGTATGTATGTATACATACATACATATAGTAATGCTCTACATGGTAGACTGCAAGTTGGATTGCCTACACACTTGGATTTGAGATTTGATTCGATTGCATTACTATATATACACACACACACACACAAAATAATAATAATAATAATAATAATAATAATAATAATAATAATAATAATAATAATAATAATAATAATAATAATAATAATAATAATAATAATAATAATAATAATAAAATGCTCTATATGGTAGACTGCAAGTTGGAATGCTTGCACGCTTGAATTTGGGATTTGATTTGATTGAAAAGTGTCTATTATTAATCATATAAAATGCTATCCTTCTTTTCTAGTGGTGGCAAAAAATAGGGTGACCCTCCCCTACTATCTGTTTTGATTTCTTAGGTTGCGTAGGATTTGAAATTTTAGAAGTATGGTCTATGTGATGCAAGGGAATGGTCGAGTCCACTTATATTCACCTAGTGAGTCGAGAAGAAAAGTATGCATGGATAAATCAAGAGTAAGTTGAGTGTGTTGTTTGGGTTAGTATGGTATGACTCTTATTAAAGTAAGACAAGTATAATTAGACTATAAGCTAAGGAGGTGAGATATAAATATGTCAAAAAATAGGATAAGAATATGGATTTGAAAAAAGGGAGGAGTTATGAAGGAATCTATCAAATATTTTTGAATGTGGAATGATTCTTTTTACTGGTAATTTTTTTTGTTACTTAGATTGTGCTTCTTTGGTCCTTGACTGATAGTCTTCATTATGAAAATTTATTTATACATGGCTTTATATATATATATATATATATATATATATATATATATATATATATATATATGAGGTTGAACAACTCCTTCCTTGGATCACAATAGTGAACATTGGATTTTATAAAAATTTGTTAAACAATTAGTTCTTTTTTCAATAGTGAAATTCATACCTATAATGTCACTTTGTAAATTCTTAACAAAATAGATCTATCATGTGAGAAATAGAAATTTCAAACCTATATTTTGTGGTGTCATTTCTATTGGCGAAGATATGTCTTGCCCATGCCGCATCATCACCCAGTCATGATACATGTCTGAGTTAACACTGAACCAGTGAATAGGCCTAAGGGAAGTTGCTAACTTGGTAACTGTGTCTATGTGAATCATCATGAATCATTTTCAATAGGGGTTAGATATATATTAAATGAAAAGTTGATAATTGAGGATTTCAAAATCCTCTTTAAATCCTCTCAGTAGACATCCATAGCTTTAACAGTTGTTTAAGAGTCAAAAAAATAATTCAATCTTGCCATAATGGCATTGGCTAGTCTACGGACCCCTGTTTTCATTTGTCACTAGCCTACCAGCCCTATAGGTTGTAGGCTACCTAGGCCCTAAAGCCTTATAATATAAAATGGCCTTTTTTTTAACTTGCACATCATAATGAGAGTCTGCAAGGAAATTTCCCTATCCATGAATACATTTCAATTTTTTTACCTGTATTTTATGTGTAAAATGATTTAAAAAAATGCTTGAATATGCATTAAATTTAACCCCTGTATCCCATCTCTTTGCAAGTGCAGTGATCATGTGCATGTCATAAGGCATAAGTTCTAAACGACTCACATGGCCCAATCTACCCTAATCTACTATAGGCATCTTTGCATTACTCAATATTAATGCTCATATAGTAACCATTAGCCACCCATGTCTAAATGAGTTCTCTGATGAATCCTTAGTAAAATTCATAATAAGCATAAAAATATTAAATACACATGTACTCAACTAAGTATGCCATAGAAGAGATATTTCTTCCACATAAAAGACAATCCTGCAAGACAGTTCTGTGAAATTTTGGACATTTCTGCCATAGGCAAGATACTTATGACAAACATGGTAATTACATTAAAAATGTTTAAAACTTAAATAAATTTTAAAAATAAAAAAATGTGGCATAATTAAGCCAAAAAATTAGATTTTTGTGACATATAACTTTTGGCATCTCATCTATCTATAATGCAAACTCTACTTGCTCAAATCGAGTAGGGATAGTATCTTGTCTAAGTGACACTATGTCAATTAGAGCTTAGAAACTCAATAAAAATTTAATTTCAATTGAATTTTCTAATGGAAAATTCAAACTATTTATATTCACCCATTTTTTTTTGCACTATATCATACAAAATGCCAATATTTTTGGTAATACACTATAGTATCGTATGCATGATATATCAAGATTCACATATCCTTTTCCCCTCTCGTTGATTTCATTGGAAATCATGCACGACATTCATCCAAAAGGTAACATTTTTTGAGTGATTCAATATTATCAAAAAAGGCAAATAGTTTACATACTTATATTTACAATACACATTAAATCCAACTATGGCCTTTATCTTAGTGACTGGGGAAAAATAATTATGATACAATGTGATTGAATATTACTTGTGGTAATTCATTCTTAATTAAAATGTTTGTTATATTAAAGTTTCCCACTAAGGGGAAATTAATACATTTCTTCATAAAAAGGACAATTTTATTATAATGCAAATTCAATTCAAATATCAAATATACAGAATTCAATAATTGGTAATGTGTATTCGCTACTTGGTAATTGGTAATTGGTAATTGGTAATTGGTAATGTGTATACAGAATTTAATAAGCAAAAGGGTGATAAATAGATCTATAGTGGCCCAACTAATTTACAAAGTCTTAGAAATAATATTTTGAATTTAGATACTAATATATGATGAAAATAAAAGGTAAAGCTTTATTGATTAATATTACAATAAATTAAAAAATGAGAGTACTTAGCTGGTTTATTGTGCACAAGCACATCTAGGTTAAAACATGGTAGAAGTGGATTAGATCAGGATCCTTAAATAGTCATTAGATTATATAATTTTGCATTACGTGGTCTTAGATGCTTATGTCATATCTACATAGTTGCATCAACGTAAGTGCCTGATAGTGACATAGGTGTCTTGTGCAAAATACTAATTGAATCTGGATGAGACCAAGTAAAGACTTATGGGTTTTCTACCGGATTTATTCTAATGTATATGGATTACACACATAGATTTTCACTCTTTGTCAAATAATCCAACCCTAGCTTCCTCACCCTTAGTGTGACCATGGGAAAAATGGGTTACTGGACACATAGTGTCTAGCTTCCCCATGGACACCTCTATCAATGGGAACTATTTACATAGCCAATATTCTAAACAGTACCTCATAATTATGTAGCTATAACCTACATGTTAGATTGTGTGTGCACAAGGGTATAATATGTGATAAGCGAGTACATATAATGACCTAGCTTGTAACTTGGCAAAATATGGCACATGGGCTAATCCTTTAGTACTTAAGACCTTTAGATAGATTAATTTTATGAATGATATGGAAATATGAATGACTAAGGAAGCTTTACTCACATGAATACATGATTTATAGTTATTTTTTTCCTTGTAAATGAGATGTATGAATTTTCTAGGTGAGGAATGAATAAGGGTTGATATTGTATATATACCAAGCCCTTTCGAAAATATCTCACACTAAATCACTTAGGCCTACCATAAGGAGACATCAAATTTTTAAATTTGATGACTTTTAGGCACTAGACGCTTATTTGGAAGAGTGACACTTGCATCGATGTAGGTCTCTGGTAATGACATAAGTGTCTAGGTAGCTAAAAATACGTACAGGTCTAAAATTAATAGATAAGGATAATGATTAGGATTAGATAATTTTGCCTACCTCTTCCACACTTCAAGTAAGGTAGTTAGAATATTTATCATAGCAAACCATTACTTTTTGTTTAAGTAGTATATGTGATATTATTATTTTTTGAACAATGCAAAGAAAGCCTTAATATAGACTTCCTAATTATGCATCCTATGCTTATCAAGAAATTAGTTTGGATACCTCATTATTAGAAATAAATTCGAATGTCATATTGGGGGAAAACATCTCTTATGATTGAAACCATGCCAGGAAAGAGAAACCTTGGGAAATTTAACATAAAGAACACCACATAATGTATTGAGATAATAAATATATGCACCAATAAAGGAAATTATATTAACTAAATTTAATATATAATGTAAATATGAAACTAGAAATGGTTGCACCAGAACATGATCTCCTTTGAGACTGCATCTCTACGAACTATAAATAACTAAATATAAGCTCTATATTGATTTCCATAAAGAAACAAAATGTTATTTACATATAAAAATTAAGAAGTGAGTGGGAGATTATTATTGGTGGAGTGAAATGTGGGAGCATTCCCCAAGTTACACCTAACCCTTCTCACACATGTAAAGATAACTACCAACATTAAATATGAGTTAAAAAATGTTGTGTGCATATTAAATATTACCTTGGTAACAACACCACCTAAGGTATATTGCGCAACAAGTTGAACTTGACACACATTAACACCCCTAAAGATCAGTGAAGTGATGTGGTAAAAGATAATAAATATTAAGCTCATAAGTATGGGTCCCGACATCTAGGCCTAATGAGGTATCCATGTATAATGAAATAGCAAAATAATAATGAATCAAGTTGTAGATAACTATTGAATTTAATGAAGCATCTAAACTAATCAATAAAAATTAGCTTCCATGAATTTGACTATGTGAGCAAGAGGTAATATAGATATGTTCTCTATTTGATAAGAGTACATGGGTAAAATACACCAAACAGGGTTGGTTAGAATCTATTTTGAATTTTGATGTTGCTAGATAATGTTGGGTCAGAGACGAAAGGAAAGGAAAGACCTATTTTGTATAATATAAAAATCAATTAAATAAAAACCATCGAACACAATCATTAAAAAGAAAGGAAAGACTTAAATAAAAACCATCTAGCACAATCATTAAAAAGAAAAGAAAGACAAGGAAAGCCTCAAAAGAAAATACAAGTAAAATCACAACTGAAACTGTACATGTAGAAAAGGAAAAGAAAACACCTTTGTATGTCCACAATACCTATCATCATGTCCACACAGTTGACTGTAGATAGAATCTCAGGATATTAGAACAAATTCTTTAAGAACTTCCAATTCCAGGCGGTATATAATATGAGATTCAAAGACTGTCCCTAAAGGTTGATGTTTCCCCCCTTGTTAGCCATCCCAAAAGCATGATTCTAACAGATAGAAAGCTCTTATCTGACAGGAATAAAAACCCAATGAAAAGCGTGGTAAGAAGAATCATTTAAATGTCCTCTATATCTCAAATAGCGCAACTACAATGATCATTTCCTAGTTATTTTGACAGCATCAAATGTGGATTTAATACATTGTTGGTTTTCATTCCAAGTTTTATTTGGGATCCTTTCAATATGGAAGAATCAATTACCATATACATCACCTTCAGCGGAATGGCAAAAGCTTTGCTATCGGTGGACATGTTTTTCAGGTGAATTTGGCCTCAAGGCAAAGACTTAGTTTCTAGAACACAGTGATTGCTATCAAGAATCTTATTGCTGATGAAGGAGGAAAATGATTGAGACTGGCAACTTAAGTTCACTGTGACGATTAACAATAAAAAATAAAATTCAGAGACAAATCATTAGCGTTCATGCAAACTAATGGGGTGTAGTCTGATTCATGAACAAAGTTTATTCACAAAGAATCCACCAACAACTAATTTTTTAAATGTATCGAAATAAAAAATAACTTGCTCACAAACAACCCACTTAATTTAATTCTTTTAAATATATTGAAATAAGGATCAAGGGATTGGACCCCCAACCCCAATAAGTTAATTTTTTATTCTACAAATTATGTAGAAACAATCAGAAATTCTATGCTTTCATAGCTGATGATAACTATACCGATGCTTTTGAATAAAAGCAGAAATAGTGTTTATGCAAACGTGAAACTAATGAAAATAAACGAGTTTGAGAAAGGCCATAATAATATGCAGACATAGATACATACCCACAAAAATGACCGCATTGATGTCGCTGCTCTTCTCAATCACAGTTGCCACTTTGTTCTTATTAATAATTATATATATATTCTATTTTATTTATACAAATAAATATATTCAATTAATTGATTTAAACAAATTATTTATTTATGATATTAGATGTTTATAAATATTTATAAATAATTTATTTATATAAAAGTATAATAAAATTGGATAATAATATATGTGAAAAATTATATGCATATTTTAAATTATTATTTGAATTTGAAAAAAAATTAACTAATTAAAATTGTTGGTTAAAATCTTCAATTTAATATTAATTGTTATCTTTAATTTTTAATTTCTAATTTTAAACATTATCTTTTTAATTATTTTGAGTGAAGAGGAATTACATGTGTATGTTTGTTAACATCTTTTGATTTTTTTTTTGATGACGTCTTTTGAATTTGAATTTGAATTATTTATTCTTAACATTACTAAAGACTACTTCTCTATATATTTAACTAGCATATATATTTTAGATAAATCTATGTAAAATACATTGAGAGATATCATTCTCAATGCATGTATATCATATTGAATTTGTGACTTGAGTGGAATAGGATTCTCAAGAATGATTTTATCTAATATATGTATGCTAGTTATTAAACATAATATCATATATTATAAAGTTATGTAAGAGGTATTTTTCCATTACATACACACTAATTATTACAATGTTATGAAGGTAATAGTTTAACGATGGAGTTGGAGGTAACATTGCTATTGTTAAACTAACTTGGTCGACTCATTGGGGGGCTAAATTTGATGGTCGTATGACTATATTTATATTGTTTAATTATAAAATATAAGTCGACTCAAATTAACATGCCAAGGAAACTACGAGTTGCTTCAACCAATCAAAAACTTATAAAGAACCCAATTCCCGATCGTAGGCCCGCCTAAAAGGATTAGGATGGGTTAGATTCATATGACCACCCACTTAATAAAATTGGTAATTCACTGTTTACGACACTCACCTTGTCTTTCATTTCATTTCACCTCAGTGATTATATGCTAATTTAATGCAATAAATACACAAGAGGGAAAAAAACTGTGGGCTTAAACCATAATTTTGTTTGTGTAGTGATTTTTAGGTATTCCTAAAATTGGTTGAATACATTCTTTACCATATATTTTCAGGTGCAATTCCATAAATAAATTTATTTCCAACTAATTTATAAAGAGATAATTTATCTGTTGCTAATAATAATGGTGAATGAATAATGGTTGGAAGAGGATGAACATTGTAGGCACGACAGATGGAGATAGGTGGGATAGAGTATGAACACTCATTGAAATAAAGAAGTAAATAAAATAAAAATGTAAAAAAAAATTATATAAAAGAATAATTTAACACACTGGTTGCATACAAATTTACGATGGCAAGGCGCTCTACAAGACCTCTATAAATTATGTCAAATTCATTTCTTATGGTGCAACGTTGTATCAGTTTTCAAGGGCTCTTCATTAAATAACAAAAGTGTCAACTTGTTTATTATCTCATGGTGTATGGTAACTCCTTCAAACATAATATATAAATTGTATTAAAAAAATTAATTATATTTTTATGTATATATAAGCATGGTATTTCTCTATGGGTAGAATAGTAATGTCCGTCTCAAATATAATATATATTGTGTATTGTAAAAATTAATTTTATTTATTTTTATATAAGTGTTGTATTTCTTTGTGGGTAGAATAATAATAATGAAAAAAATATAAAATGATAGTGAAATAGACATTAAATTTAAAATTAGAATTAAAAATTAACACATTCACTCCACTACAACCCACCACCACCTCCTAGGATACCATTGTAAAATGTCTATCGATATAAGAACGTTTATCGACATAATAAAACTTAAATTTCATTATTTTTATGTACTTAAAAAGAAGATTTACCTTATTCAAATAAACATTAGATCAAAATCACCTAACAAAATTTTTTACCTATCCAATAAATTAAATTTTAATTTATTTATTAAAATTTAAACTTTATTTAAAATTAAAATTTGATAAACACTCTTAAATTATAATAAAATTTTCAATTTTTTAACTATTATCTCACAATAAAATTAAATATAAATTCAAATCCACACATTAAATACTTTCAAAACTATTTAATCGGACAGAGGTCAAATCTCATTTTAGGATAGGCTTATAATAAATGCCCATCTCAAAATCTCTTTTACTATTGGTAGTTGATTCTTAAAATGACACTACTTCCCACAAATCTAAAAAAAATTCCAAATAAAAAAATCAATTAAAATAAATAAATAAATACCCACATCAATTTTTCGCATAAAAATAATTACGACAAAACTAACTATTTTAGGGGCTCTTTTTACACGTCAACGGACGCCTTAATGCCAAGCCACGTTTTCTTTCGGGAATTGACGGCAAAAACAAACAAAACATTTAGCTAACAAGCACGGGAAAAAGAAAAACAAAAAACTTGTAGATTTCAACTTTTAAAGGGCTTCATGTGATTCTTAAAAAACTTGGGTATAACTTGCTTGTGTTCATTTAACATTCAGGTTTGTGACGATTCAATGACTTTATCTTTATCTTTATATATTACAAAACTTTATTCATTTTTTTTAAAATTGTTTTAATCTCTTAAAATATCTATATTTATTTATATAAACGGGTAAGTTAGTTCACTTAAAAATATTAAAGGAAATAAATGTTAATTTGATTTAGATATTAATATCTAACTTTTAATCTTGGAATTTAAGAAGATGATATGTGAATTAATTATGTCACTAGAATTTTAGTTATATTGATAGATATTTTATAATATTATCTTAAGAGGTAGTAGTAAGTTGTAATGGAGTGAGCATGTTAATTTTTAATTTTAATCTTAAATTTGACGTCCATTTAAGTGTCATTTTAGAAAAAAAAAATCATGTAAAAAGATTTCGCTGATATTATTAGTCTACCCACAAAGAAATACAAAGCTTATATATAAAAAGAAATACAATTAATTTTTACACTAGCATACATATTTAAAATAAATCTTTGTAAAATACATCGAAAGATATTCTCGAGGCCTTATTCCACTTATGTCACAAATTTAATATGATATATGTGCCTCAAAAATGATATCTCTCGACGTATTTTACATAGATTTATCTAAGATATGTATGCTTGTGTTAAATGTATTTCCATATCAAATATATTTATGTTAATGCTAAGTCTTTTTTTGATATGTTTGTCTTTATTAACATCGCTACAGCGATCCATGGTCCTATCTTATTGATCTTTATCTTCTCCATGGATTTTGGACAAGTCCATAAATCACAAACATATTCAGAGTAGCAGAAACATTTTTGAATTGTGTAAATGCCTGAGTGCATATTAGAGGGTTATTAGGTGTCATGTTTCATTTGATTCACTTTCTTTGGCACATTTGAGTCTTGTTGGATCATCATTTTACACACCAATAGTTCTCCAATTCAAAATTAAAATATCTATATATACAAATCCCTTAAATACATTTAAAGACAAACATTCATTGTTTAACAAAGAATACACTATACAAATTTCTCAACAAAATTTATAATATTACAATATAAAAATATACATAAATTTTTTATAAAAATATAATCAACAAAAATTATAATACAAATGTAAAAATAAAATTACTTTATTATTATTTTATTTTATTTCATATATATTTAAATGATTAATTTTATCTTTTTATTATTTCTAATATATTAATTATAAAGATATATAATTTTTATTTTATTTTTTTTAAATTAAAAATTAACACAATCACCCATTACAAATCCCAACCGCCCCAATCCCCCCATTCAATGTAATTCCATTTAGCCAATTTGAACATGTCTCATCGGCATACGGATCCAAGTCTACCAAAATTAATGGAAGATATGCATACGGATCCGAGCCTCCTGAGGTTCATGGAAGCTGCCACATGCCTGGGATCCAACTTCCAAGCCTACTGAAGTTCATGGAAGATGTCCCACACCTATCGAAGTTTATGGAAGCCACCCGTCTCGACCAGTCGATCACACCCAGATAGACAACTCAAAACTATATTTGAAAGCCTGGCCTGGAATTTTGAGTGGAATTTGTGGAGGTGACATAAACCACCTGGCATACATGGTACGTCAGCTCCTTTCCCCCCAAATCTTTCCAGTATGGCAGAGCAAGGTTTGTGTCGGGATATTTTACCAGAGCCAATGCTGACTCTATGCCATCCCATACTCCTAAACCAATTATCTGTTTACCATGTAGTGAATCATAGAAAGAATAAGAAAGTATGCCTTTGAGGCAACCGAAATATGATCTGAGAATTGCAAGGCAGGAGTAGGAGAGCACATCTTGTCTTTTTGAGCTACAATATATTCTGCGAATGCTGACAATGTCTCCCAGGGAGAGCTGTGCAAAAGGAACACCGTGGCTTGTTTGTTGGGAGCTCAGCTGAAACCACCCCGAGTCCACTGGTTTCACTGCACACTTTAATCCTTTGGTGAAGGCTGCTGCCTGCAGACTTCCTCACCAAATTGTAAAATTGCAGTGGAATCTGCAAAATAAATTATAGATCTCGCTGGAAAAGCAGTATTAAATTGATAACTTGCAGAAAAAAAAACAGAGAAGAGAAAAAAACAGAGCAGCTTGTTGAAAAACAAACTTAGAATTTTTCATTATTACCAAAGATGCGTTCATCTTACATTATGTAAACATCCTTTGTTAGCTTAACTCACGCACATGAGCTTAACTCAAGCAAATGCAACAGTTAGAGAGCATTTGTTAGCATGCACAGCAGAGTTAACTAGGCGTAAGAGGCATAAATAACAGAGCATCCGTTATTGATGCACACAAAGTTAATCGGCGCAAGAGGAAAGAGTAAACTGCGGAGATAACTGGGAATAAGCGGAGATAACTGGGAATAAGCGCTAACACCCCCCCTTAAGTCTAACTAAGGAGACAAAAAAAAAAAAAGAGGAAAGAGGGAAAACCCTGTGGGAATAAAACCCCCCCTCAAAAGTACACTAAGTGTGCATGGCAGCTACTGTGTTGCAGTGTTCTTCACACCAAGAAGGTCTCGTAGAAAATGAAACTTTTGCTCAGTGAATGTCTTCGTGAAGATGTCGGCAATCTGTTCAGAAGTGGCACAGTACTGCAAGTCGATGACTCCATCATGTATCAATTCGCGGATGAAGTGCATGTGGATCTCAATGTGTTTGGTCCGTTGCCGTTGTATGGGATCTCTACAAACCTTCAGTGTACTTTGATTGTCACACCAAATGACAGTCGGATGATGAAAGAGGATACCAAGCTCAGTTAGGAAGTGTTGCAGCCAAATGACTTGAATGGTAGCGTTGACTGCACCTCTATATTCAGCCTCTGTTGATGATAAAGCAATGGTAGATTGCTTCTTACTTGACCAACAAATGGGCCCTAATCCCAAACTAAGAACATATCCTGAAGTGGACTTGCGATCAATGTTATCACCAGCCCAGTCAGAATCAGTGTAACCAATGAGATCCAAAGTACAACTTGCTGAATAATGAATCCCATAGCAAATGGTTCCCTGGACATAGCGAAGTATACGCTTGGCAGCCTTCCAATGTAGCTCATGCGGCTCTTGCATGTATCTAGAAACAACCCCCACTGCATATGAGAGATCTGGACGAGTGTGAGTGAGATAAAGAAGACTCCCCACAAGTTGACGGTAGCGTGTGCAATCAACCAATGGTGTATCATTGCCATCTTCAAGCTTGACCCCTGATAGGAAAGGTGTGACAGCTGACTTGCAGTCGGTCATGTGAAACCGAACCAAGAGATCTCGTGCATACTTGGATTGAGCAACTGTGATTCCTGATTGATTTTGGCTAATTTCAAGGCCAAGAAAAAAATGTAGGAGACCCATGTCTGTCATAGAAAACCTATCATGCAAAATAGTTTTAATTGTTGCAATGGCGGTGGGTGAATCACCTATTATTAGTAGATCATCTACATAGAGTACTATGAGCAACAAAGAATCAGATGTTCTTAGCATATAAACATTTGGATCAGATTTGCATCGTATGAAATTTTGAGACAGAAGATAAGAATCCATTTTAGCATACCAAGCTCTAGGTGCCTGCTTGAGGCAATAGAGTGACTTCTTGAGTCTACATACCAGTGAGGAATTTTGTATATACCCTTGTGGCTGCTCCATGTAGATCTCCTCCTCAAGATCACCGTGAAGAAATGCATTCTTCACATCCATGTGATGAACCTCCCACCTTCCTGATGCTGCAATGGCAAGAGCCAATCGAATGGAGTCCATTTTTTAATGATCATGTAATTACATAATTGTGATTCCAAATTAAATAATGATAGATTCATAACATGCGCTTCTACGAGAGATCTATTACACATTTTCAATGGCACAATATAAGCAAAAATAATAAAAGCTCATATATATATATATATATATATATATATATATATATATAAAGCAAACATTTTGAAACAGGATAATAAAAGTATTTAAATACATAAATTCACTCAATAAATCTACATCATTTAACACTCTTCTTACATTTCCCACATCATGCTAACCTTAAGACATTATTCATATCAATTAATTATTATATTATAATGTCATTTAACACTAATCTCCACAGACACAATTCTTAAGTAATTTAAAATTCCTCACCACCTACCTTCACATACCCCACTAACATTTCCATAGATCCCATTCTAAAACCTCATCTAATCACCAGATATTATCTTTATATTCCTCTAGAAGCCTCTAATATTATTTGAGCCTTGCACCACCTTCTCTAGAATCTTCCATGTATTTTTTAATTCTATAATCCAACTACCCAATATTCTCATCCAATTTCAACCATTGATCTCCATTCTCCATGACTCAATAATAGCCATTTATCTCCTCCATGTGGCTTTATATATTGAGTTACACGCCCATGAATGATGGGAGGAAGAAAAGAGAAATAAGAATCCAATGCCAACATTACATCACCTTGTATGAGAAATTAAATCATCCATAGCCAAAGTGCTGCTAAAATATTGAGTTAACAATAGTAATCACACATTTTCCATCAAGAATCAATCCTTCAAGTCATTTTTTAGCATATCCACACATCAAGGCAGAAGGATTCAATTTTGAATTTAAGGTATATTCTTAGTGTTTATATTCCATTTATTTTACATTTTAATTCCTTATTCCTTTAGCTCAGTCTGATGCTTTATAATTAGAATTTAGAGTAGGGACATTTATTGTGAATTTCATTATTCCTAGCATGGTACTATAAATTATTAGTGCACCACATTTTTGGCAGCCACAATGGATGAAATCCCTTAACAATTACTTGTTAGGCCCGTATATTGTTTTGTTAATATTTAAAGTTGTTTATAAGTTGAATTGGTGTCTAGAATGGTTTTTTTTCATGAAAAATAGATGCACATAATTTCAACATCTTCATAATACATATCAAGAACTTCATCACCAGTATTAGCAGCTTTGATCATTGACTATTTTGACCCCATTTAAATGTATGAGTAACCTTAATAATTTTCCATTAGAGGTTTGAATTTTATGTGTATCTAAATCAAATCTTCTATTTATGAATTCATGGCTTTGTTTATTTACTAATGACTTTGATTACATTTTTGGAAATTTTGTTCTTCCCTTATCTTTTTCTGTGTAGTTAACATATCCATTACTACATACTAGTGACCTTGATCATGAAATAAATAAATTTTATTCAACTATAAGCAAATTTGACATCTATTTAACTATTTCTTTCCTCTATAAACAACAAATCCATTACTACATATTAGTGACTTTGATAACAAAAATAATGGCTTTGTGTAAACTAATTTATAACTAACTATTTTATGGTTATTATTGACTAATTTGACCCCTAATAAAATAAGTTAACCTACATGTAATTTAAAACTTTCATAGGGTCTCCTAGGTCATATGTGTTCACCATGGTCATAAATGAGGTTATAAATCGTGTTTCATATTAGTCACATTTGTTTAAGTTTGTCTCATGTCATATTATGCCACCTATTATCACTTTGAATGAATTGTATGATTTCCTCAAGAGGAAAAGTGTGTCAAAGTTGTAAGTGAACATGTCTCATGTTAAGTAATGTTAGGGAGTAATTTTATGACTGAAAACTTGCAGGTTTAATGCTAAAATAAGAAGATCACCTATAAAAAGGATAGTTTCAATTGTTATATGATCTATAGGATAGTTATAACATATGTGAAGACTTCAAGAGTATCCCTTCACATACCCATAGTTCATATCCAAGCTCAAGTTGCTTTGACAGTTCCAAAAATGGTGAAAACTAGTACATTTCTCTCTTCACTTTCTTTGGCAGGTCAATAAGGTCACTTGGTTTGCAGTTGGTACATATAAGAGAGGCAGAGTTCAAATGAATGCACTTGGTGGATGAAATTAATCTCTTTATAATTCCTTTACATGTAAATAGTTCTAGTTTTTGGTGGTCTATGATCAAAGAAAAATATTTAATATTGTTGATACCTCTAAGTTGACTGCACATTTCCAACACCTTTAGGTTCTCTCATCTATTTGTATAATTTGATATTTCCAAGTGGTGTGTCTTTTGGTAGAGCATATTATTCATCTTCCTATTGGTTTTGATTTATTTTACATGTGTGAAACATGTTTTGATAGGCAAGGTCACCCTCATTGTGCTAGAAAAGACCACCATTAAAGTTTGCAAACATTATTTCACTAGTTGGAGTGTTCTATTCTCTGTCAGTGTCTTCATATCCAAGGTAATGTACTTATTTTCAACCTCTCAAACCATGAAATCTAGTTTCTCCATGGTATATTTGCATTGAAATATCTCAAAGTTGATTGAGATAGGTTTTCCAAGGCAATGAGTAAAATACTAATCATATCTCCAATGTGCATAGTCACCTACAGTCACATGTAGGTATGTATAGATAATTGTTAGGCTATTTAAAACCTAAGACATAGGTTGTATTCAATTTCATGACTTGAATAATTTTATCAAGTCATACAAGTTCATAATGTTGATCATAGACTAGTTCAATCAACATACATAGGTATAGAGTTAGAAAAGATGCAAAGTGGGAACATTTACCTTAATTTTTCCAAAATAGATCTCTTCTTGGTATAGTACCATCTGTTGGTAAGTGATATTGAAGTCTTGACAAGCCTATTGTCTTCTTTTTTGTAGTTTAGGCCTAGCAATATCACTTGAACACAAAGAGAAGGTTTCTAGGTTAATAATAATGATGCTAAAGTGGAGTTTCACTCAGTCAATTCTCCACTAAAAACACTCAATGAAAGCTACAATGCATTGAGCCTAAAACTTGAAATACAACTAGTGCACTTTAGTACATTGATGATAGAATGATTCTAAGGCATGAGATTATCTCACTAAGTGTTGAATAATCCTATTGAACTTAGAAGGAAATACAGGGATGCAACACAATTCTAAAACATGGTGACAACTACAAGAATCTTTCCAATTCTTCCCTAATTGCCACCTACATGTGACATAGTCAAAATAGTCTGTAGACTAGTTCAAATATATGGAGAGAAGCTAGTGTAGAAGGTTGGTAGAGGTATAAAGTGGACAACCATATTGAATATATTCTAAAATTTTATGACATCACATTTTATGTGATTATTAGAAATAAAAAATATGGTTTTAACCCTACACTCAATCAATTAAGACCTTACACACAATCACATTCCTAGAAACCAATCTTGAGGAATTTGAATGTTTAAGGGCGTTAGAAACATCATCAAGATTTTCAAATTGACAAAGAGGGTCAACATGACCTAAAATATCTCCCCAAAGTAACCTTCAAGTCATATGAATAGGAGAGATGTTCTCTATTATGTCTCAGACAGAGGGCAATCTTGTAGCAAACCAACTTGTAAACATGATACATGGATGAGCAAAGAATGAGATAGAGAACTTTGAATGATTTTATAATTATGTTCGATTTGGACTAGGTAGGATCAAGCATGGAAGGGCACCTAAAATCATTGGAAGCCCTCATAGTGGTCATACATGCAAATATATAGTTTAGGTCTCCTAGGCCTAGAACCAAACCTAAATCCTCATGGCTTCTAACTTTATATAGATGAGTACATAAACCTTCCAAGCCATTTGATAACCTTCATGAGAGATTAAAAGGTTGGTTAGACCTATCAAATTTGTAAAAACAATACAAAATTGGTCACTCATGCCGAATTTCCTCTCAAGCCTATTCAGATTGCATAGAAGGAGCTCAAAGGACACTTTATTTTACTCACATATATATGAACACTATGCATGGTACCCCAAGGATTTTGGAATAGTTGAATGGGGTCCCTAACTTGGTCTCAATGGAAGTTTTTTGGAGGTTAGATGTCTAGATTTTATGAATCTAGATGACTCAAAACCCTCCTAAAACCCTTGCCTTAACCCGATGAAGAAGATATGGATAATTATGCATCAAAAAAGGGTCAGTAGGCAAGGAAGGTGATTCAAAATTTTCTATCACTCTCCCAAGATCATTGACATCCAATTGATCCATATAATCACTTGTATGAACATGCCCAATTCTAAGTTTCTTGCAGGATTTAAGTTATTCTATAGGTGTAGAAGATAATTTTTGAATGGAAATCATTATATAAGTTGTATGGGGACTTGTGCTAACCCCTCATACTCATTTCTCACCTTATTTTTACATGAAAATCCCTCTGCTAGACTATTCACTACAGGTAGTCCTAAACAAGCAATGAGAATGCAAAGTGACTATTGATGCACCCCAAAAATTTCATGTCTTTATCCTCATATGTCATGTTCATCTTTCTTGTTTACCATGATTTTGATTTATTTTCCCATAAAGTTTCCATCCTCGAATAGCCATAATCCTGTAAATAGCATTATGTTCTCATACTCTTTGAATAGTTAGAACTATGTAGTGAAATCAAGTATATAATAGTTATCTTCTAATATAGGATGTTTTTTTCATAATGTGTTTTAAAGATGTTTTGAAGTAATATGTATATAACATAGAACATCCTACAGTAAAGGAATCTCATCATTTGGACACATCCTGCAACCATTGTATGTATGTCAAAGTGGTGGAAGTTGAAAAAGTGGTTGTACTCAAAATCTAGTGAGAGATAAAAAATAAGAGTTCATGAAAATCAGTAGGAAGGAGCTTATTATTATGGTGAAGAAGGCTAAAATAAATATGGAGAATAGTATTTTTGACAATCAATGGTTAGAATATGTAAAAATGTTGTATGAAAGAGATCAAAATCAAGTACTATTTTTTCCCTCCCCCCTCAGTAATTGTCAATAGGGACAAACTATTCTCCACAAAAGACATCAATGAAGGAATCAAAAAGTTAGCAGTAGGCAAAGGTCAGGACTTGGATGGGTTGCAAATGGAATTTTTAAAATGGGATTTGGAAGATCTTGCACCACACATAAAAAAATATATTCAACAGGATTATTCAATATGGCTTTCCTAAAAATTGGACAACTAGCATGGTCATCCCCCTTCACAAAAGTGGCGATGCCAACAATCCATCAAAGTAATGTACTATTATGATTAATCTTCTTTTTGGTAAACTTTTTAGTAGCATGGTGGAACGTAGAATTAGCCTTTGGATTGAAAAGGAAGGTAAGAGCACAAAAGGGCAAGCATGTTTTAGACCAAAACACTCTACTTTTGATCATTGCATCACCCTTAAGCATTTGATTGAAAAAGGTTTGGGACAAGCAGGGGGAAGAGGTCTATTGTTACTTTATTGATTTCAAAAAGGCATTTGACGTGGTGCCTGGAAACAAACTCTGGCATAGAATAGAAGAATTGGATATACTGGAAAAATATAAGGCAATAGTTCACAAGCTCTATGATCAAGTTCGGGCCAAAATCAGAACAAAGGGTGGTTTATTTGAGGGCTTTAGTAGTGGCATCAGGGTAAATTAGGGGTGCACGCTATCCCACACTTTGTTTGGGTTGTATATTGACAAGTTAGAAGAGTGGATTGAAAATTTGTGTGGGATGGGGTACAACTGGCCTCTTATGTGGTAAAATTGTTGCTTTACGTGGATGACCTTATTCTAATGGCTAAAATGGAGCATGGTTTGCAAGAATATTTGAGAGATATAGACTTATTCTTTTGAGAAGTGGGAATGCAGCTGCACATTAGTAAGACTAAAGTTATGTTTTTTTCCTAAAGAAGAAAAAAGAGACAATTAAATTTTGAGTTTGAAGGTGACCTCTTGCAAGTGCTAAATGAATACAAGTACCTGGTCCTTGACTTCCATAGTAATCTCAATTGGGAGGCTTGTAGAGATAAAAGGATACAAGGGGGTGGAAAGCCTTATACATGCTCCAAAATAGATGCAAATCAGCTGAATTATGGGATTGGAAAATTTAAGTTGACTCTTTTTGGGTTGCTTGTTATATTGATCGTGTTATATGATTAGGAAGTTTGGGGCAGCAACACGTCAATGATGAAATGGATACAAATAGAAAGGTTACAAAAGCATTTAATCACAAGTAGTTTCAAAATAAAATCCATGGTACAAGTAGTGGAGGAAAAGCTAAATAGAAGGAGAAACACATGGATGAAGTAAAATGACAAATAGATGAGCAAATGGGACATTAACATGCAGGACTATCCTAACAACAATTCAAAAATCAAAAGATATGTGTGAGAAAAAGTCAATATAGCCATGTGGATAAAACAACTGGGATGTAAAAGAGAATGCTATGTCCAAAACATTAATCACACATGTGACCATGAGCAAAAGCACTATATAGGAGTGGAGATAAAGTGGAAATCTAAAATGTCAAATACCCAACTAAGAACTAGTTCACACCATCTTGGATGTGAAACAGAGAGATGAAAATCACCCAAGGAGGAATGGTCAGAGAGGGTTTCTTAGTTTTGCAAGTCTGGATCAATAGAAATCGAATAGCATTTCATCATGGAATGTATAGCATATGAGGACATTTGGAGTAGTTACATTGATATCCTACAAGGTGAAGCACTTACAACTTTGTTTGAAGAGGAAAATATAGTAAAAACAGCGGACTACTTGACTAGAATTCATAATAGATGATTCAAGGTTTAGTAAAGAAATTGAGGAAAGGCAAGAGTAGTAGTGTGGGGTAGTTAATTTGGTATCTTGTCAACTGGTTTTGCTCTAAGGTCCCATATGTTGATTGGCCTTGTGGATGTTATTAAAAACTTTCACTAATTCATTCATTCATTGATCATTAGGGAATGGTTTTTATTTTATTAGAATAATTTAGGATTCTTTTCTTTTGTGATTAAAGTTTATTATGTTTTCAGTTTTTTCATATTGTTATAGTTTTCCCTTCTAGAAGATATGGAGGGTGGTTAGTGTCTTAGAGTGCTGGTTATGAATTTATTGGATGGGATGGACAAAGAAAAATGCCTCTCCATGTTTTGGCTATTTCACCTCCGTAGCATCAAGGAGAGGAAGATGTTTAAAAAAAATGTAGAATGAGAATGCTATGATCCTATGCCTCACACTATGCACCTTCTAATGATGGTACAGCACATAACTCTATATTTTATAATCTTTAACTTTGTTTCTTTTGTCCTTAGATCTTAGTATTTTAAAATTTATTAAAATCAATTTTTATTTCTATGATGTTTTCTCTAACAAGGATGTATTTTCATACTACTTATATTTTTTTAATAAATCGTGTATTTATTTTTTAATTTAAATAATATATTTACATATTTTAATAAAAAAATAGAAATAAAAGGAATTTTAAAATTATATTTTAATTATTTATTTTATAAAAGCAAGATTAGAATTTTTAATATTTTTTGGAAGTTAGAATTTTACTCACTAAAATACTTCTTATACTAATACTACAATTCATCTCTCTCTCTCTCTCTCTCTCTCTCACTCTCTCTCTCTCTCTCTCTCTCACACACACACACACACACACACACAAAATTTAAATAATTATTATTATTATTTAATTAATGTTTATAAATTTTCATTTTTGCAATCTTATCAATAATTATAAATATTTTTTATTTTATTTATCCAAATAAATATATTCAATTAATTGATTTACAAAAAATATTTATTTATAATATCAAATGTTTATAAATATTCATAAATAATTTATAATATAAATTAGTTAATAATTTTTGTGGAATTCTCATATATATTTTTAATTATTTAAATCCCAAAAATATTAATACTTAATTAAAATTATTCTTAAAAACTTTCAATTTAATATTAAAACTAATTAAAGTTTATTAACTTCTAATTTTAGTTATTAACTTCCTTTTAACTCTTTTGAATGAAGAGGAATTACATCTACATATTTGTTAACATCTTTTGAATTTTAATTTCAATCATTTGTTCTTAACATTACTAAAAAATACTTTTATATATATTTAATAAAATTTAAATTTCATTATTTTTAAGTATTTAAAAAAACAGTTTATTTTACTCAAATAAATGTTAATTCAAAATCATCCAACAAAAAAATTTACCTATCAATAAATTAAATTTTAATTTACTTATTAAAATTTAAACCTCATTTAAAATTAAGATTTGATAAACACTTTTAAATTATAATAAAATTTTCATTTTTTTAACAATTATCTCACAATAAAATTAAATATAAATTAAAACCTACACATTAAATACTTTCAAAACCATTTAAAACGGGCAAAACAGGTGTCAAATCTCATCCCAAGACAGACTCGTTCTCCTTGTAATAAATGCCCTCCTCAAATCTTCACACAAAGATAACTAACTATTTTAGGATCTCTTTTTACTCGTCAACGGACGCTTTAATGCCACGCCACGTTTTCTTTGGGAATTTACGGCAAAAACAAACTAAACATTTAGCTAACAAGCACGGGAAAAATAAAAAGAAAAAAGAAAAAGAAAAAACTTAGAGATTTCAACTTGCAAAGGGCTTCATGTGATTCTTACAAAACTTAGGTATAACTTGCTTATGTTGATTCAGCTTTCATGATTGTCACGGATTCAATGACTTTATAGATATTAAAAAAATTTATTCGATTTTTTTTAATTACTTTAGTCTCTTAGAAATCAAGAATTTTAAATGGAATTTTAAAAAATGATATAGGAATTTAAGAATTCTCCTCATGGATGCCTCCAATAAATTACAACTTTCACTCTTGGAGAACAACCTAGATCAAAGAAAGGCCATTCTAGTCTAAAAATGATAATCTAGACATGTCCACATAGACGATTCATAGATTGGGCTGATGAGTCAGATTCTATAGACCTCACTAACTAACTTTTACCCCATTATGAGAGATTTGGCTCCTAGAGAAACTTCATTGACATGTCTCATCTATCATGAGTTAGGTAAAATACTCCTAGTCTTTCTTAGATGAATCATTAATGTATGTTTAATAGTTGACAATTCATCTTTATCCCTCATGATTCTCATGAAACACATGATTAAAGTTTTCTCATTTTGCACACTCTAAGACTAGTGAATTCTCTTCAAGGATGCCTCTGACCAACTGCAAATTTTTCTCCTAGGGATCAACCAAGATCGGGCAAAGGTTGTTATAGTTTAAAAATTCTCATCTAGATGTGTTTATGTAGACATTTCATCTATTGGGCTAATGAGTAAGATTTTACGGCCCCTATTGACCAACTTTTACCACATTCTGAGAGATTTGGCCATGAGATAAACCTCATTACTGCATCTCATCCATCTTGAGTTAGATAAAATCCTCTTAGGATTTTTTATAGGAATCATTCTTACATGTGTAAGAGCTGATGGTTTGTCTTTATCCCTCATGGTTCTCATGCAACGTGTGATTGAATTTTGTTCATTTTGCACACTTAGGGATGAGCGAATTCTCTTTAGGGATGCCTCTGACCAACTACAACTTTCACTCCCAGGTGTCAATCAAGACCAAACAAAGGTTTTTCTAGCTTTAAAATGTCTATTTGGATGTGTCCACACATATGGATCATCAATTGGGCTGATGAGTCAAATTCTACGACCTTCACTAACCAACTTTTACTCCATTTTGAGAGATATGGCCATTAGAGAAACCTCATTGTCATATTTTATCCATCTTGAATTAGATAAAATCCTTTTGAGATTTCTTAAAGGACTAATCCTTACACATGTAAGAACTAATAGTTTATCTCTAACCCTCATGATTCTCATGCAATATGTAACTGAAGTTTGCTCATTTCTCACACTCAGGGACGAGTGAATTCTCTTCATGGATGCCTCTGACCAACCACAAAATTTCACTCCCAGGGGTCAATCGATATCAACCAAAAGTTTTATATACCCTAAAAATGCCCATCTAGATGTGTCTGCACATATGGTTCATCGATTAGGCTAATGAGTCAGATTCTATGAACCCTGTTAACCAACTTTTACCTCATTGTAAGACATTTGGCCACAAAAAAACCTCATTATAGCATCTCATCCATCTTGAGTTAGATAAAATCCTCTTATGATTTTTAGAGGACTCGTCACTGCATGTGTAAGATATGATAGTTCATCTTTATCCCTCATAGTTCTCATGTAACATGATCTAAGTTTGCTTATTTTACACACTCAAAGACGAGTGAATTCTCTTCATGGATGCCTTTGACCAACTATAAATTTCTATCTTGAGGATTAATCTAGACTATAAAAAGGTCGTTCTAGCTTAAAAACTCCCATTAAAACATGTTTATGTAGATGGTTCATTGATTGGCATGATGAGTTAGATTTTATCTAACTCAGAATAGGGTAAAAGTTGGTCAGCAAGATCTATAAAATCTCATCCTCATGATAAAATCCTCCAACAGATCTTGTTGACCAAATTTTACCCTATTCTTGAAGATTTTATCTAACTCATGATAGATGAGATGTGTCCATGCATATGGTTCATTGATTAGGTTTACGAGTCAGATTCTATGACCCCCACTGACCAAATTTTACCCCGTTCTAAGATATTTAGCCACGAGAGAAACCTAATTGCCACATCTCATCCATCTTGAGTTAGATAAAATCTTCTTCGGATTTCTTAGAGTACTCATCCTTACATGTGTATGAGTTAACATTTCATCTCTATCCCTCATTATTCTTGTGTAATGTGCGACCTAGGTTCACTCATTTTGCACACTTAGGGATGAGTGAATTCTCTTCAAGGATGCCTCTGACAACCTACAAATTTCACTCCTACGGGTCAACTAAGACTATAAAAAGGTTGTTATAGCTTGTAAATGACCATCTAGATGCATTTTTATAAATGATTCATCAATTGGGCTCCTCTTATCAATCATGTGTAAGAGATACCTTGTTTTTTGTGTTTCTTTGATAGCGAGAAGAGAGATTGGTTTAGAAACTTCAAATTTGAGTCTATAAAATACAAATAAAGGTTCAAAAACCTATAATGCATTTTTAAAAACCTCATAAAATGATCACTTTTTGTAAGAAAACTATATCTTGAGTTTTGACCTACTAGAGTGTAATTATGCCTAATAGACAAAACATGATTTTATGAATTTTTGGGTACAATATTAAAAGTGGAAATCCAAACCTTTTATCTAAGAATTGATAATTCATAAAAAACCTAAATATATATGTCTAAGGTTTCTTTAAGTGATAATTAAATATAGAATGGGTTTTGGCATGTTAGTGCAACATTCAGACTAGTAAGTCTATGAGAGTTTTTTGATATAAAAAAATTGTAGTAGACATTCTGAGGTGTTGTAAAAGTTGAGTCACCTAAAAAATATTGTGATAAAGTATTTTAGATTGATGTATACCCCTATTTTAAAATATTTCTTATTTTTATCCTTTTGAGGCATTTAGGCTTAATTAGCTTGTAGACAGCTTTGACTCTTTTGAGTTCAAATAGACAAAAAAAATAGATGGATTGGTTTTCCATATTGAGATAAATATTTAATATGTCTTTGAGGACCATAAGAATATAACCTCATGTTTTATATACTAGTCAAGGAATATCAAATTTGCTTAAGTCTCTGCATTTATGTCTGTATTCTTCCCTTGCCAAGATTGTAATTTTGTGGATAGTCTTGAGAGGGATATCAATGTCGATATTAAACCATGTATAATTAGGACATAGTGATTGTATGGACACATATAATTGTCTTTTTTCATTGTATGGATAATTAAGAGATGAAGACATACACAAGTGCATCACTAGACTTCTTAACATTTTTTATCAAGTACAATCTATAATATTTACATGTCCATGAAATTGATCCCAAGTCCACTTTAATTTCTTTATTATTTATGATTTTGGTGAAGTATTTTACACCTTATATTTGGTTTGAGAGGTCTTCAATGCTTAATATTGGACACTAATTCTTCACCATTATTTTATTGAGTGAGTGATAGTCAATGGGTAGATGATATGAACCATTATTCATGGGTGTGAGGAATATTAGACTCTTGCAAGGAGAAGACCCAGGTCTTATCTTACCCTGATCAAGGAGCTCCTATATTTAATACCAGGGTTCATCATTCTCCCAAGTTTATTTATGATACAAAGGGTTTTTCGTAAATGGACCAAATATATGTGGTGTTTTACTACATAGTGCATTGGAAGAAATTCAATTTCTAGGAAGAATCCATTATGTGGCTTCAATAACTTATCAATTTTTTGTTATTGGGACATTGATTTCATTGATCACACTATAAACTCTTACTTTCTTTCCTACATAGTTGTCTTAAGACAAACCATGAACAACATGAAACTATGCACATGCATGATTAGTTTATGACATTTTTTAGAAGAGACCAATGTGAGTTTGGTTGGTGGAGTTGACTATAAGAGGTTGAAGAAGTAATATTTTGCGTGTACATCCCAAATTTTTGGTTTCACTTGATACGTAGAATCTCAATTATACAAGTATAGCCTCCCTAATAGTATGCTATAGACTTCAAGAGGCACAATGTTTCAAGTGATGGTGCCCTCCATAGGGTCAAATTTATACTAGAATGTGCATTTCCTCCAAATCTATATATTTTTACCTTATTGAATCCACTCCAGGGATTATAGCTTGCAATTCACAATAGTGGGAAGGCCAATTTGTTGGGTTGTATTTAGTGTGATGATGTTGTTTTGGCTTAGATTGTCAATGATAAGATGAAGAGGTTGAACCTTGACCCATAACATGGTATAGAAGAGGCGTTCACACTCTTTAGAGGTCTCTATAGAAGTGGTGTTGGTGATTAGAAAATTGTTATTTGGTTCGGTATCATCTATATGTGCATGATATGATGTAGGTTTCTAAAGAAAGGATTGTTATGCCCAACATTGAGAGTGTTCGTGAGTCTCTGATAATTTTTGATGGCACCACTTTTCACTATAATTATTCTTGCCTTTGTCAGAACTAGAAGGCATAGGAGGATTCAAGTTTTGTGTGGCCTTCTTAGGTTGGTATCCTTTATGAAAAGATTTTTATTTCTATGACAGAGGTCTAGATGGGGATTTATGTGTGGGTTGGCAAATAAATATTAATTGTAAATGAAACAAGTAAATAAAAAATATCACATGTAAATGTAAAATGTACATAATGATTGAAATCACCTAACTTAGAGAATAATTTGAATTTTTTAAACCCCATATGAAGTGATAATCAATCATTAACCAATAATATGTGTAAACATTAAATGGTAAAAATAGAGAATATGCATAGGTAAAGGAATCATATTGTCAAATAGTATATATGTGATACATGAAAAGTTTTATGTCATAATTTAACATAAATAATATAACATAGATCAATAAAAAATGTAGACAATAACATGTACATAGACAAAATGTGCCATATAAGCATACAATATGGACCCTATTAGTATACAAAATTGATTATGCCTACAACTATGTACGTAGATTAAATGCACCATATAGGCATACAATGTGGGCCATGTCGGCATACAAAATAGATTATGCCTAGAACTAGATCCATAGCATAACAACTAGCTCTATTGCTCCTCATTGCCTCCAAATATATTGTGCTTTGTTGCCATAGACGTAGAACCAGGTGTGTTGGATGCCTCAGTAAGAGAAGATACTCTCCTCTCAACATATGAATCATACATTATTTCATCAACAACTGATAAAAATTGTTGTCTCTGCACAACATATAAAATATAAAAATTAATGCATTAAAATTGTATATTGAAAATTTAATAAATTTTTTAAGAATGTAAAATTTTGTAAAATTATTTTAAATTCACCATATTCCATCTAAATGGTTGTCTAGGACTATGAAACCACATATACACTTATGATGGGGAATCCTATGGAGCATACATATATCATTAGATCTAGAGTTGCATATAATTATGTAAATATGACATAAAATATCATTGCTTAAAGATAAAAACAATTAAACTATGTATTCTCACCAGTCTCCATCCTTGAATCATAACCTATTGTGGAGATAATGGATTCTTCAATGTAGAAGCAACATCACCTAAATCTTTTTCTTGTCTATGAGTGGTGCCCATAGCATCCCTCATCATCTATAAAACTAAAAAATGAATATTATGTGAATCCAATGAACACGATAAAAAGCTTTGACTATAATATATATTAAAATAGAGTTTTTGTTCAAAGGACAATAAACATGTAAATGAATAAATATGTAATTTTAAAATTTGCAAACCTATGTGTAAGGTACACCCATGCCAATTATAGCCTCTACAATAGAGTCAAGGCTTTCTGAGGTACCCAAAATATCACCAATCAACTAGATACAAATAATAAATAACAAGTTCAGTCAAATAAATTAGTCAATTAAGTAAACACATATACTAAAAATAAAAATAATATTCTTTTACAAATAAAAATAAACTATAATTAATATTAAATCTGTGTATCAAATATAGATGGTGAAGTATCCTCGACAACAAAATCCTAGCGTATCCTGATAAGAGTCGTTGAAGCTACTACATCTCGCATAGTGTTTGAAATGCTAGTGGCATGCATTGTTGAAGCATCTACATGTGGCATATGCTTTAACATGCTAGTGTCTGGCACTACTAAAACATATATAGATAGCGTATACTCTAGCATGCTAGTCTTCATAAATGTAATTTGTGTATGTTGTACCTGAATAGGATGTCCTGTACACTTCCTCCTGCATGATGTGCAACAATACACAAAAACTATAACATGAGTAGAAGGAGGGACACTATCACCTATACCAAAACTAACACCACCACTACCACTGCCACCAATACCATTACCACCAACACCACCACTACTATTAGCACCACTAGCACCACCTGTAGGCTGAGTATAAGTCTTCAAAGTATACATGCCATGATCAATCATAACTTGTGTCAAACTAATAACTGGCTCAAGGGTGTCCATTTGTATGTTAAAATGCAAAATTTTAGGGATAAGGGCATGTGATATTATTCTTCTATTTTTTAGATACTGGTTATGATGGTTTTGGTCTCACCTAGCACCAAGTCTATCAAATGAAGACCCACCTTCCCTACTTTGGGATGCCTTCATATCAAAATAATTTAGAATTTCTTGTAATACAAACTCAAAATACAATTTTCTCAAAAAATATAATGGAATCTCATCATTGTTGCATGGAAGCTCATCAAACACCATCCACCACCTATCCCAAAAGTTATTTTTAATCTCCTCATGAACATACCAATCAATACTAATATGTTTGCAATTCGTTGGTGGAGGTTAGTTAGTTCTAGTTTTAATAAATAAAGCATACAAATCTTATTTTGTTATTTTTTTATTCTTCACATCTTTATATGACAATTTATCAGAATAAAATTGTTTCAGAGCCTCTCTTCAATGCAACATTGCATCTAGTTGTGAAGTCACATTTCCCACTTCATTAGAAATAAACTCTCATGTATTGAGAAGTAAAATTTGTGCACTACCAGTTGAAGAGTGGTGCAAACCATTGAAAATTATTTGTAATTGTTGACATTTGGCATTGTATTGCTCATATAATTCAACTTCTTCTTGTGCAAAGTTGACTAGGAACTAGGGGCATATGATGTTGCACTAGCTTAGCTCTTAGCTCATTATATTTATCTCTCAACTCATTATGCTCAGATGTTTCTATCATCTATGTGGTAGTATCTATTAAACTTAGTCAAAGAGTTGGGTATGCACACCTATTATATTTTTAACTCGCTCTCCAAGACCTATGAGAACTACATCATTAGGCACATGTCTAGTCAACACTCAAAGTGTAGCATCAACAATCATAGTCCAATAATTCTCAACTCCTACTTACATTATACAATATTAGCAAAAAATTATTAAATACATGGAAAAAAGTCACAAAGTTAATTTAATACATATACTTTTACTACCTTTGTCTATAGGGGAACATTTACCTAAGTAGTTAGATGACCATTGCCACCATCTTCACCCATGTCAACATCATCTTGTGCCTCTAGAACACCTTTGACTCCCTGTACTATAATAAAAAACAAAATGGACAATTGATTATGTACCCATCAATGCGTATACTTTGTCATATATCTGACATCATCCACATCAACTATCTCAATAACATGATTTATTTCATTTATTAGAATAGGCACTAGCTCTACCCTAGTAGGCTAGACCCTATCACCCTAATGTTTATTAGCTGTATATGTCCATGTCCAATCCCATGGAGCTAGGGGCACATCGTGTTTGACACCAAATTTACAATTCATGAGCTTATATTAAAATGCTCATATAGTCCTGGCCATCGATCATGAAGCCAAAAACTAACTTAGATCCTACATAATTTCACCCCATCGTTAAGTCATCTAAAAAATCCTTAGTGTGGTCTCTAAATGATAAACTATAGTGTTAGATGATAAAGCAACCACAATACTTCTCCTTGTAATTACCTATCCACCTTTGTGAAAATATCTCCAAGTGAGCCTAATGACAATGTGGCATGTCTATAAGATGAATCATCAAAACATTCTCATACACCCAAAAATATAATAACATTGTTGAACCTAATCTTCAATTGTAGTCCTCTTTGGTGAATCTATATAAATATTTGTACAAGTGCACCATTATTGTATTACCACACAAATACATATTTCCATGATCCTCTATATCATAAATAATAGTGTGCATCATATGTGAGATGGCCACACCGCTTCCATCAACAACTATAAAATACACTAGTAATACGTACACAAAAAAAATCACTCACAAAACATCAGATAGCAAAATCTCATATATCAATATCATCGAATCCCTAGCAGTATAATGTGTTCCACTAACTTGATCAGTCATACAAATATGAGCTTGGCCTTTCATGCCCTACCCCTTAACAACCTATATCATGGCTTGACTACCAACTACCTATAATCTCATAATTGTACAAATATCCTCTAATATCATGGTCATCTTTCCTGTGGTGAGCCAAAAAGTACATATTTGCTTCCCATCTCTTTGCAAGTACAGTGATCATGTGCATGTCATAAGGCATAAGTTCTAAACAACTCAAGTGGCCCAATATAGTCTACTCTATTATAGCTATCTCTACATTACTCAATAGTAATGCTCAAATAGTCACCATCAACCACCAATGTCTAAACTACCTAGCTCACATGTCATCCTATAATCAAAAAGTACAATACTAGATGAGACTTCTAGAAAATTCCCAAAAAACCTTATATATTAACATAATAATTTAATATCAAACTATTACATTACAAATAAGTTGGATATGAAAACCTATCATATCTATTTACCTTATGATATATAAAAATTTCTGATAAAACCTTATAATACTACACATGTAAAAATATACATGGAAACCCTATAATTATATAATTTTAATATATCATTAAAAAAAATCTCAAAAAACTTTACAATATTATAGATGTAAAAATAAGATTACGCCTTTATAATACCATACACAACTATACTATACATATAATTATTTTATTTTACATATTGTTATATTTCTAAATTCAAAATTCCTTTAAAACCCTTAATTATTTAATAATTTGATTATCAAAAAAAAATATAATATTAAAAATGTAAAAATATACATGAAAACCTCGTAATTATATAATTCTAATTTTTTTTGAGCAATATAATTAATTTTTAAATATCTAAATTTCATGTAGATCTATAAAAATTTCTCAAAAAATCTTATAATACTACGGATGTAAAAATATATATAAAAACCTTATAATTATATAATTTTAATAAATAAATAAAAATCTCAAAAAACTTTATAATAAAAATGTAAAAATAAAATTACAAAATTATTATTTAATTTGATTTCATATGTATTTATATAATTAATTTGATTTATCTTTTTTATTATTTTTTATATACTTACTATAAAAGTGTATAGAATTTTTTTTTAATTTTAAAAAAAATTAAAAATTGACAAGTCACCCGTTACAACTCCCAACCCCCATATCGATGTAATTACGTTTATCCAATTTAAACATGTCTCATCAGGCATACGGATCCAAGTCTATCAAAATTAATGGAAGATGTGCAGATGCATCCAAGCCTCCTGAGGTTCATGGAAGATGCCCCACGCCTACCGAAGTTTATGGAAGACACCCGTCTCAACCAGTCGATCACACCCAGGTAGACAACTCAAAACTATATCTGAAAGCCTGGCCTGGAATTTTGATTGGAATTTGTGGTAGGACATAAACCACCTGGCATGCATGGTACGTCAGCTCCTTTCCCCCCTAATCTTTCCAGTATGGCAGAGCAAGGTTTGTGTCAGGGTATTTTAACAGAGCCTATGCTGATTCTATGCCATCCCATACTCCTAAACCAATTATCTGTTTCCCATTTAGTGAATCATAGAAAGAATAAGAAAGTATGCCTTTGAGGCAGCTGAAATATGATCTGAGAATTGGAAGGAAGGAGTTGGAGATCACATCTTGTCTTTCTGAGCTGCAATATATTCTGTAGATGCTGACAATGTCTCCCAGAAAGAGCTGTGCAAAAGGAACACCTTGTCTTGTTTGTTGGGAGCTCAGCTTAAACCATCCTGAGTCCAGTACTGGTTTCATTGCACACTTTAATCCTTTGGTGAAGGCTGCTGCCTGCAGAATCCCTCACCAAATTAGTTTACATCTTTCTTAATTTTTCTGTCAATTATATTTTTTGATTGGTTCTCAATAAGTTGAGTTGATGTAGACCTATTAACGCACATTAAGAAAACTAAAACATTAGAAACATCAAACCAAATGGGCTGCTCAGATGGGTTAATGAATGTTTATACATACCTCGGGGAGATTTAAGGCTAAATTCTCTGCATTTTGTAATCCTTCCCCTTTCCATACCATGAAAATAGCCACCTACACAGGTTAATCAGTAACAAAATTAGAAATAAATCATCTTCTATCAAGATCAACTTTCATCTCAAACGATAGATCATAGGGATATGCCATGATATTAACCGGCTTAATTAAAGAGGTGCGCCTTAAAGAAAGTAGAAACAAAATGCCAAAATAATTTTTCCCTAATATGGAAGTAAAACTATAGTTATCATATTCTTTCGAATACAATTCATATACTGTTCAAACCGAATTTTTTAAGCAAAACGAATTTAAATCCCGAACTTCCGAACGAATATGAACTGTGTTCATTTTATTATTCTGGAAAATTATTTTCATTAAATTATTTTTTTTCTAAATATAAACTGTGTTCTCATTTTTGTTAATTTATAAAAATAAATTAAGATTATATATTTATTATTTTTATTTTTGCGTTATTTTATATGTATAATGTTGAACAATGAACATTGAAGTTTATTATTCTATTGGGTTTTGTTATCATGTATTATCAATTTATTTATGTTTATGTTTTACAAATATGTATGATATATTTATTTTTTATAATTTATAAAAAAATTAATCGAATTATCGAACCAAACTTTTTTTAAAATCCCGAACTTATTCTCCCCTTTGATTACCATGAGTAAAACCCATCACAAGACATGCCACTATAATAAGCCCTAACAAGACACATACAAATGTTAAGTATTGGCCTACTTTTTTTTTTATTACATGGCATTTTTGTACTATGGCCAACCAGGATGGTGGATTGGACTCTTGGATATAGAAAATTCTGGCTAGGTGGCAAATAGGCAGTAGGCTTTCTCTAACAAGTATGCCCTTGGAAGTCTCTCAGAGTAGTGGTATTGTTGAAGTACATGGACAGTCTAAGTTATGTGATATTGTTGGTGTTGGTCCCAAGGTGTGTAGAATTAAAAGCCCTAGGAAGAGGTGGTAAGTTGGTTGACTTGAGACTCTGATAGTGATCAAGCAGGTAAGAGTGCAATTTACCCTTTAAAATTATTTGGCATTTACCCCTCAAACCTATTTGGACATAGAAACTATAGAACTTTAAATATATAAGAATAAATCGCATCCAGAAAGATACCAAAAACTCATAGCCAAATATATACAATATTCATAGGACAAAAGAAATGCAAAAAAAATACAGAAGAAATAAAAATTGCCAAAATAAAAATTACTACTTTAAATTATTTGAATCATTCTTTTTCATAATAAAAACCAATTACATTGTATTAATAGAATTGCATGTGAACATACTTTTCTATTTAATAAATAAAAAATATTCTAAATTTATCTAAATAATAATTTGCATGTAATATCAACTAAAGCTAACTCTAGCCTTTCCAAGGCTTTATTTTTCTAAAATATATTATTTGAAAATTAACTAAATATTAAATTAATTATATGATTGAAGCTCTTGTAAACTAGGACTCAACAACAATTATCGAACATTCTCCCCCTTGATGTTGAGTGAACTAACAATTTGATATCAGAGTTTCAAAAACTGATCCATTGCAACTCCCTTAGTGTTGATGTATTTCAATTCTATTATCTTCTTCTGTATTAAATCTTAGATAAAATGATGCTTTAAATCAAAATATTTTATCCTGCTGTGATGGACTGGATTCTTGGCTAATTTAATTGCACTAATGTTGTCGCAAAAAATTATTGTGAGATGGATTTGTATCTCTCTAATTTCTTCAATAAGTTTCTAAGCCATAGCGCTTGTGTACCTACTCAAGTGAGTGCAACATAGTCTACTTTTTTAGAAGAAAGGGAAATTATACTTTGCTTCTTTGAGCTCCAAATAATCAAACCAAAACCAAAATAAAAAAATTACCAGATGTAGACTTTCAGTCATCCAAACTACCTCCCTAATCAAAATCACTAAAACCAATACGATTGAACCTTTTAGAAGTGTAGTAATGAATACTAAAATCTAGAGTACCTCTCACATATCTCAAAATTATCTTGGCTGCTTTCATATGTATTTTTGATGGATTTGTCATGTACCTTGAAACAAGTGAAATTGAATAACCAACATCAGGTCTTGTGTGAGTTAGAAACATCAAGCTTCCAACAATACTCCTATAAATTGTTTCATCAACTATTTTAGCACCATCATCTCTACACAACATAACTCCATGAGCAACTGGAGTGGAGACTATTTTACAATCAGCCATATCAAATTTCTTCAACATATATTTGGCATACTTTGACAAATAAAAATTTCATTCTCACTTTGATAAACCTCCATTCTAAGAAAATATTTCATGAGACCTAAATCTTTCATCTCGAATTAATTCATCATAGTAACTTTGAAATCATCCTTCATCTTAGAATTGATACCCATATACAACAAGTCATCAACATACAAACTTACAATAAGAATATCATTACCTTCTTGTTTGTAGTAAAGGGTAGGTTCATTCTTACTTCTTTGAAATCCATTCTACTGAAAATATCCATCAATCCTAGCATCCAATCTTGTGGTGCTTTCTTGAGGTCATATAAAACCTTCTTCAACTTGTAGACATGATTTTCTTTTCTTTGCACTTCAAAACCTTATGGATGCTCTACATATACTTCCTCTTCTAAGTACCCATTCAAGAAGGCACTTTTCACATCCATATGATGGATGTCCCAATTCTTTTGAGTTTCTAATGAAATCAACATTCTAATGGTCTCTTGTCTTGCTACTGGTGCAAATTTCTCTTCATAATCAATTCCATACTTCTGTGTGAAGCCTTTATCAGCGAATCTTGCCTTATGTCTTTCAACGCTTCCATCACTTTTATGCTTAGTCTTGTAGACCCATTTGGTGCCGATCTTCTTCTTGTCATGTGAAAGCTTTATAAGCTCCAAAGTGTCATTCATGTGAATAGAATCCATCTCTTCTTGCATTTATTGCATCCAAACCTCATTAGTACATGCATCTTCAAAACATGATGATTCAAAATCAGCTTTGGTAAGTAAAGTAAAATTCACTCTCTCACCTCTTGGATTTTCTTCATGTGCTTGATTTGTACTCCTTTGATAGATCTCACTCAATATTCTTACCTTCCTTGTATAACTAGGACTTGAATTTGGACTTAACTTAGAATTGAACAACTAGATGAGGGGCTACTTGGTGGATTTGTAGCACTTGGAACAAAAATATTAGTGGGATACCCATGATCAATATCATCAATAATAACATCATTTAAAACATATCAGTGGTGAGTTGCCTTCTAATGTCATGCATATCAAAATAACCTTGTAAGGCTTTTGAACTAAATTCTCCTCCATGATCAGTCCTTAAGCATTTGATTTTTCACCCTTCTTCCTTTTCCACGAGGGTTTTAAACCTCTTGAATGTATCAAGAGCTTCATCCTTAGTCTTAAAAAAATAAACCCACTTTCATGAGTAATCATCAATAAAAGTGATAAAATATGATGACTTATCCAAACTCTTTGTTTGCATAGGACCACAAATGTCTGAATGAACTAATTAAAGTGGATAATGACCCCTCCATGTTTTGTCTTTTGTAAATTTATCTCTTGCATGTTTTCCTTTAGCACATCCTTCACAAATTTTCTTGTGCTCTTCAACCTTAGGTAAAGCAGAAACTAATGCATTTTATGTTAGAATCTTCAAACTATGAAAATTTAAATGCACATACCTGAGATGCCATAACCAACTTGTATCCTCATATGCCTTATTGGCAAGCCTATTTTTATGTTCACCAAACTTCAATGAGAACATCTTATTGTCATAGACATAACTATAACCACTCTATTGCACTGATTCTTTTCATAAATTATACATTGCTGATTTTCAAATACAACTTTATAATTTTTCTCACATAATTGCCTAACACTCAACAAATGATGCTTTAATTGTGGAGTGTAATAAATTTCTTTAACACTCTTCATACCTTCTTTTGTATGAAATTTCATAGCTCATTTTGCAGCAACCTCCAACGATTTGTCATCACCAAGCTACATCTTGGATTTTAAACTTTCATCCATTATTGAAAACAACTTCTCATTTCCTGACATATGGTTAGAACATCCAGAATCTAAATACCAAACATATTTACTATTATTTTTAGCTTTAGCAAGGATAAAAATAAATGATCTAGAGGGTTCTCATCACCTTATTGAAAATAATGAACACTTTTACCTTTTTTTAATCTACAATCCCTTTCAAAGTGGCCATACCTATTATAATGGTAACATTGGACATTTATTTTATCAAATCAGCCTCTACCTCTTCCTGGTGAACCACCTCTACCTCTATTTCCTCTTGAGTAATTTTGATTTTGACCTTTACCTTGGCTTTGATTTCTTTTGGTGTTACTATTGGCATCTTCATTCTTTGTGATTTGTAATTTAGAGGAAAAGGCTTTCTCATCACTATCTTCAAATGAATCTCTCAATCTTTCTTCATGAGACAACAAAGATCTAATTAGGTGATCAAATTGAAGGGTAGATAAATTCTTGATTTTTTATATGATTATGGCAACATGGTTCCACCTTGGTGTGAGAGTTCTCAACACCTTCTTGATCGCAACCTCATTTTTCACAATTTCACCAAGTGTAGCCATCTTATTAACCACATCTTTTACTCTAACATAATAGGTACTCACACTTTCAGCTTCTTGCATCTTCAAATTCTCGAATTCTCTCTTCAATGTTTGTAACTTGACAACTTTGACTTGATCTCTACCTTAGTAAGTTTATTTTAGAGTCTTTTAGGCACCTAAAACTATCTTTGCTCCTACAATTCACGTAAATAGGCTTTTATCTAGAGCTATTTGAATATGAAACAAGGGTTGAGCATTCTTCTTCTTAGCCTCCTTCTTAGTTTTTTTATCATTGGTTGTGAGGGTATTCCAATTAGTTGGCTCTGCATAACTTGATTCAGAAATCTTCCATAAATCTTTTCCTATCAAAAAATTTATCATTTTGATGCACCAATAATCATACTCATTTCTATCAAATTCTAGAATGGACAAGGAGTTAGAATTCAACATGATAAACCTTTAGCAAAATTCCAACCACTAAATCTTTAATTCAAAAGAAAATACCTGCTCTGATACAAGATGTAGAATTTTAAATATATAAAATTAAACTACAACCAGAAAGAAACTAGAAACTCATATCCAAATATATGTAATATTCATAGCACATAAGAAACACAAAAGAAATAAAAATTACCCAAATAAAAATTACTACTTTAAATTATTCGAATCATTATCCTTCATAATAAAAATCAATTACAATATATTAATAGAATTGTATGTGAACATGCTTTTCTATTTAATAAATAAAAAATAATCTAAATTTATCTAAATAATAATTTGCATGTAATATCAACTAAAGCTAACTCTAGCATTTCCAAGGCATATATTATTTGAAAATTAACTAAATATTAAATTAATTGCATGATTGAAGCTAATGTAAATTGGGACTCAACAACAATTATCCAACAAAAACTAAAAGACAATGTACCTGCAATATCTCTCTATTTCAAGGTAAAAGGTTCAATAGGAAAGGAACTTTATCAAGGGCTTATGAGATGATGATGAATGTTAGTGGGTAGATCGGAGGAGCTTTGTTATTATCCAGTGATCTAAATTGGATCTAGTTGTAACATAAATCCATTTCATTCAGGGTGTATATGTGTTATAAAAGACTCTTAGAGGTTTGTATGACCTTTAGAGCACCATCTCTCATGTAACTTGTTCTCTCTAAACTTGCAATGGTGAAGGTGCAATTGTACATATGTTTTAAACATGTTTTCAAAAGTTGCAAAGCATCTAGGGATTAGAAAGGCTTAAGCAAGCCTCTCTAAGGTTCTATTTTGTAACAATAAGTCTCAGAGGTTATTGTGGATCATGTTCAATAGTAGGAAACTTTGACAACTAATAGATAAAATATTCCAAAAGTTCACCTCTAGATGTTAGTGGGTAGATCGGAGGAGCTTTGTTATTATCTAGTGATCTAAATTGGATCTAGTTGTAACATAAATCCATTTCATTCAGGGTGTATCTGTGTTATAAAAGACTCTTAGAGGTTTGTATGACCTTTAGAACACCATCTCTCATGTAACTTGTTCTCTCTAAACTTGCAATGGTGAAGGCGCAATTGTACATATGTTTTGAACATGTTTTCAAAAGTTGCAAAGCATCTAGGGATTAGAAAGGCTTAAGCAAGCCTCTCTAAGGTTCTGTTTTGTAACAATAAGTCTCAGAGGTTATTGTGGATCATGTTCAACAGTAGGAAACTTTGACAACTAATTGATAAAATATTCTATAAGTTCACCTCTAGAAAGCATTATCAAATAATTTACAAACATGTACCTTTACCTCCTGTTTTGAACGACAGATGGGGTGGGTAGACATTGAGGATTCCCAGGTTCAGCAATGTTTGGTCACATAGGCTCTTGAGCTTTCTATGTAAATGCCTACGAGAACAGTTTGTTGGAGGTTCAATCCACATTCTTGTAAAACCAAAAGGGCTAGTAGCTCAATAATAGAAAGCCCAGACATTCTGATGGAAGGGGTCATGAATTCAAGCCCCAAGTTAGGGACAGGAAGTGTTTTGTAAAGAAGTATTTGAAAGACTCATCCCAAGGTTGTGACCTATTTTGTATAATATAAAAATCAATTAAATAAAAACCATCGAACACAATCATTAAAAAGAAAGGAAAGACTTAAATAAAAACCATCTAGCACAATCATTCAAAAGAAAAGAAAGACAAGGAAAGCCTCGAAAGAAAATACAAGTAAAATCACAACCGAAACTGTACATGTAGAAAAGGAAAAGAAAACACCTTTGTATGTCCACAATACCTGTCATCATGTCCACACACTTGACTGTACATAGACTCTCAGGATATTACAACAAATCCTTTAAGAACTTCCAATTCCAGGCGGTATATAATATGGGATTCAAAGACTGTCCCTAAAGGTTGATGTTTCCGCCCTTGTTAGCCATCCCAAAAGCATGATTCTAACAGATAGAAAGCTCTTATCTGACAGGAATAAAAACCCAATGAAAAGCGTGGTAAGAAGAATCATTTAAATGTCCTCTATATCTCAAATAGCACAACTACAATGATCCTTTCCTAGTTATTTTGACAGCATCAATTGTGGGTTTAATACATTATTGGTTTTCATTCCATGTTTTATTTGGAATCCTTTCAATATGGAAGAATCAATTACCATATACATCACCTTCAGCGGAATGGCAAAAACTTTGCTATCGATGGACATGTTTTCAGGTGAGTTTGGCCTCAAGGCAAAGACTTAGTTTCTAGAACACATTGATTGCTATCAAGAATCTTATTGCTGATGAAGGAGGAAAATAATTGAGAATGGCAACTTAAGTTCACTGTGATGATTACAATAAAAAATAAAACTCAGAGACAAATCATTAACGTTCATGCAAACTAATGGGGTGTAATCTGATTCATGAACGATGTTTAATCACAAAGAATCTACGAAAAATTAATTTTTTAAATGTATCGAAATAAAAAATAACTTGCTCACAAAAAACCCACATAAATTTAATTCTTTTAAATATATTGAAATAAGGATCGAGGGATTGGACCCCCAACCCCAATAAGTTAATTTTTTACCCTACAAATTATGTAGAAACAATCAGAAATTTTATGCTTTCATAGCTGATGATTACTATACTGATGCTTTTGAATAAAAGCAGAAATAGTGTTTATGCAAACGTAAAACTAATGAAAATAAACGAGTTTGAGAAAGGCCATAATAATATGCAGACATAGATACATACCCTCGAAAATGACCGCATTGATGTCGCTGCTCTTCTCAATCACAGTTGCCACTTTGTTTATATATATATATATATATATATATATATATATATATATATATATTCTATTTTATTTATACAAATAAATATATTCAATTAATTGATTTAAAAAAATTATTTATTTATGATATTAAATGTTTATAAATACTTATAAATAATTTATTTATATAAAGGTATAATAAAATTGGATAATAATATATGTGAAAAATTTTATGCATATTTTAAATTATTATTTGAATTTGAAAAAAAATTAACTAATTAAAATTGTTGGTTAAAATCTTAAATTTAATATTAATTTTTATTTTTATTTTTTAATTTGTAATTTTAAACATTATCTTTTTAATTATTTTGAGTGAAGAGGAATTACATGTGCATGTTTATTAACATATTTTGATTTTTATTTTTTTTTGACGATGTCTTTTGAATTTGAATTTGAATTATTTATTCTTAACATTACTAAAGACTACTTCTCTATATATTTAACTAGCATATATATTTTAGATAAATCTATGTAAAATATATTGAGAGATATCATTCTCAATGCATATATATCATATTGAATTTGTGACTTGAGTGGAATAGGATTCTCAAGAATGATTTTATCGAAGATATGTATGCTAGTTATTAAACATAATATCATATATTATAAAGCTATGTAAGAGATATTTTTCCATCACATACACACTAATTATTACAATGTCATGAAGGTAATAGTTTAATGATGGAGTTGGAGGTAACATTGGTATTGTTAAACTAACTTGGTGGACTCACTGGGGGGCTAAATTTGATGGTCGTATGACTGTATTTATATTGTTTAATTTTAAAATATAAGTTGACTCAAATTAACATGCCAAGGAAACTACGAGTTGCTTCAACCAATCAAAAACTTATAAAGAACCCAATTAAAACCCAATTCCCGATCGTAGGCCCGCCTAAAAGAATTAGGATGGGTTAGATTCATATGACCACCCACTTAATAAAATTGGTAATTCACTGTTTACGACACTCACCGTGTCTTTCATTTCATTTCACCTCAGTGATTATATGTTAATTTAATGCAATAAATACACAAGAGGGAAAAAAATTGTGCGCTTAAACCATAATTTTGTTTGTGTAGTGATTTTTAAGTATTCCTAAAATTGGCTGAATACATTCTTTACCATATATTTTCAGGTGCAATTCCATTTATAAATTTATTTCCAACTAATTTATAAAGAGATAATTTATCTGTTGCTAATAATAATGGCGAATGAATAATGGTTGGAAGAGGATGAACATTGTAGGCACGACAGATGGAGATAGATGGGATAGAGTATGAACACTCATTGAAATAAAGAAGTAAAAAAAATAAAAATGTAAAAAAAATTATATAAAAGAATAATTTAACACACTGATTGCATACAAATTAACGATGGCAAGGCGCTTTACAAGACCTCTATAAATTATGTCGAAGTCATTGCTTATGGTGCAACGTTGTATCAGTTTTCAAGGGCTCTTCATTAAATAACAAAAGTGTCAACTTGTTTATTATCTCATGGTGTATGGTTACTCCTTCAAACATAATATATAAATTGTATTAAAAAAAATTAATTATATTTTTATGTATATATAAGCATGGTATTTCGCTATGGGTAGAATAGTAATGTCCATCTCAAATATAATATATATGTTGTATTGTAAAAATTAATTTTATTTATTTTTATATAAGTGTTGTATTTCTTTGTGGGTAGAATAATAATAATGAAAAAAAAAAATGATAGTGAAATAGACATTAAATTTAAAATTAGAATTAAAAATTAACACATTCACTCCATTACAACCCACCACCACCTCCTAGGATACCATTGTAAAACGTCTACCGATGTAAAAACGTTTATCGACATAATAAAACTTAAATTTCATTATTTTTATGTACTTAAAAAGAAGATTTACCTTATTCAAATAAACATTAGATCAAAATCACCTAACAAAATTTTTTACCTATCCAATAAATTAAATTTTAATTTATTTATTAAAATTTAAACTTTATTTAAAATTAAAATTTGATAAACAATCTTAAATTATAATAAAATTTTCAATTTTTTAACAATTATCTCGCAATAAAATTAAATATACTTATTATTATATTAAAATTAAATATAAATTCAAATCCACACATTAAATACTTTTAAAACTATTTAATCGGACAAAATAGAGATCAAATCTCATTTTAAGATAGGCTCGTAATAAATGTCCATCTCAAAGTCTCTTTTATTATTGGTAGTTGACTCTTAAAATAACACTACTTCCCACAAATCTAAAAAATTCTCCAAATAAAAAAAATCTATTAAAATAAATAAATAAATACCCACATCAACTCTTCCCATAAAGATAATTACGACAAAACTAACTATTTTAGGAGCTCTTTTTACACGTCAACGGACGCCTTAATGCCAAGCCACGTTTTCTTTCGGGAATTGACGGCAAATACAAACAAAACATTTAGCTAACAAGCACGGGAAAAATAAGAAGAAAAAAAACTTATAGATTTCAACTTGCAAAGGGCTTCATGTGATTCTTAAAAAACTTGGGTATAACTTGCTTGTGTTCATTCAACATTCAGGGTTGTGACGATTCAATGACTTTATTTTTATCTTTATATATTACAAAACTTTATTCATTTTTTATTTTTTTTAAATTATTTTAATCTCTTAAAATTTCTAGTGGACATTACTATCTATATTTATTTATATAAACTGGTAAGTTAGTTCACTTAAAATTATTAAAGGAAATAAATGTTAATTTGATTTAAATATTAATATCTAACTTTTAATCTTGGAATTTAAGAAGATGATATGTGAATTAATTATGTCAATAGAATTTTAGTTATATTGATAGATATTTTATAATAATATTTTAAGAGGTAGTAGTAAGTTGTAATGGAGTGAGCATGTTAATTTTTAATTTTAATTTTAAATTTGACGTCTATTTAAGTGTCATTTTCGAAAAAAAATTATGTAAAATTTTTTTGCTGATATTATTAGTCTACCCACAAAGAAATACAAAGCTTATATATAAAAAGAAATACAATTAATTTTTACATTAGCATACATATTTAAAATAAATCTTTATAAAATACATCGAAAGATATTCTCGAGGCCCTATTCCACTTATGTCACAAATTTAATATGATATACATGCCTCAAAAATGATATCTCTCAACGTATTTTACATAGATTTATCTAAGATATGTTTGCTTGTGTTAAATGTATTTCCATATCAAATATATTTATGTTATTGCTAACTCCTTTTTTGATATGTTTGTCTTTATTAACATTGCTACAGAGATCCATGGTCCTATCTTATTGATCTTTATCTTCTCCATGGTTTTTGGACAAGTCCATCAATCACAAACATATTCATAGTAGCAGAAACATTTTTGAATTGTGTAAATGTCTGAGTGCATATTACAGGGTTATTAGGTGTCATGTTTCATTTGATTCACTTTCTTTGACACATTTGAGTCTTGTTGGATCATCATTTTACAAACCAATAGTTCCCCAATTCAAAATTAAAATATCTATATATACAAATCCCTTAAAGGCATTTAAAGACAAACTTTCATTGTTTAACAAAAAATACACTACAAATTTCTCAACAAAGTTTACAATATTACAATATAAAAATATACATAAAATTTTTATAATAATATAATTTTAATAAATCAAAAAAAATTCAACAAAAATTATGATACAAATGTGAAAATAAAATTACATTATTATTATTTGATTTTATTTCATACATATTTAAATAATAAATTTTATCTTTTTTATTATTTCTAATATATTAATTATAAAGATATATAATTTTTATTTTATTTTTTTAAAATTAAAAATTAACACAATCACCCATTACAAATCCCAAATTCCCCAACCCTCCCCCATTCGATATAATTCCATTTAGCCAATTTGAACTTGTCTCATCCGGCATACGGATCCAAGTCTACCAAAATTAATGGAAGATATGCATACGGATCCGAGCCTCCTCAGGTTCATGGAAGCTGCCACATGCCTGGGATCCAACTTCCAAGGCTACTGATACTGAAGTTCATGGAAGATGCCCCACGCCTATCGAAGTTTATGGAAGCCACCCGTCTCAACCAGTCGATCACACCCAGATAGACAACTCAAAACTATATTTGAAAGCCTGGCCTGGAATTTTGATTGGAATTTGTGGAGGTGACATAAACCACCTGGCATACATGGTACTTCAGCTCCTTTCCCCCCAAATCTTTCCAGTATGGCAGAGCAAGGTTTGTGTCGGGATATTTTACCCGAGCCAATGCTGACTCTATGCCATCCCATACTCCTAAACCAATTATCTGTTTACCATGTAGTGAATCATAGAAAGAATAAGAAAGTATGCCGTTGACGCAGCCGAAATATGATCTGAGAATTGCAAGGCAGGAGTAGGAGAGCACATCTTGTCTTTTTGAGCTCCAATATTTTCTGCGAATGCTGACAATGTCTCCCAGGGAGAGCTGTGCAAAAGGAACACCTTGGCTTGTTTGTTGGGAGCTCAGCTGAAACCACCCCGAGTCCACTGGTTTCACTGCACACTTTAATTCTTTGGTGAAGGCTGCTGCCTGCAGACTCCCTCACCAAATTAGTTTACATCTTTCTTAATTTTAAACTTAGCCCTTTTGCTGTCAATTATATTTGTTGATTGGTTCTCAATAAACTGAGTTGATGTCGACCTATTAACGCATATTAAGAAATATAGAAAATTAGAAACATCAAACCAAATGAGCTGCTCGGAGGGGTTAATGAATGTTTATACATACCTCGGGGAGATTTAAAGCTGAATTCTCTGCATTTTGTAATCCTTCCCCTTTCCATACCATGAAAACAGCCACCTGCACAGGTTAATCACTAACAGAATTAGAAATAAATAATCCTATGTCAAAATCAACTTCCATCTACAAAGATAGATCATAGGGATATGCCACGATATTAACCGGCTTAAATAAAGAGGTGCGCCTCCAAGAAAGTAGAAACAAAATGCCAAAATAATTTTGCCGTAATATGGAAGTAAAACCCATCATAGGGACACGCCACTGTAATAAACCCTGACAAGACACATACCAGTGTTAAGTATTGGCCTACTTTAGTGTTAAGTATTGGCCTACTTTTTTTTATTACATGGCATTTTTGTACTATGGCCAACCGGAATGGTGGATTCGACTCTTGGATATAGAAAATTCTGGCTGGGTGGCAAATAGGCGGTAGGGTTTCTCTAACAGGGATGCCCTTGGAAGTCTCTCAGAGCAGTGGTATTGCTGAAGAACATGAACAGTCTTAGCTGTGTGATATTGTTGGTGTCGGTCCCAGGGTGTGTAGAATTAAAAGCCCTGGCAAGAGGTGGTAAGTTGGTTGACTTGAGAATCCTGACAGTGATCAAACAGGGAAGAGTGAAATTTACCCTTTAAAATTATTTGGCATTTACCCCTCAAACCTAGTTGGACATAGAAACTAAAAGTCATTGTACCTGCAAATCTCTCCATTTCAGGGTAAAAGGTTCAGTAGAAAAGGGACTTTATCAAGGGCTTATGAGATGACGATAAAAGTTAGTGGGCAGATCGAAGGAGACATTCTGATGGAAGGGTTCATGAATTCACGCCCTAAGTTAGGGACAGGAAGTGTTTTGTAAGGAAGTATTTGGAGGACTCATCCCAGGGCTGTGACCTATTCTGTATAATATGAAGAAATTAAATAAAAACCATCTAGCACAATCATTAAAAAGAAAGACAAGGAAAGCCTTAAAAGAAAATACAAGTAAAATCACAACTCAAATTGTACGTGTAGAAAAGGAAAAGAAAATACCTTTGTATGTCCACAATACCTGTCATCCTGCCCACACACTTATTTTCTATAACACAGTGATTGCTATCAAGAATCTTATTGTTGATGAAGAAGGAAAAAAATTGAGTATGACAACTTAAGTTCAATGTGATGATTAACAATAAAAAATAAAATTTAGAGATAAATCATTAGCGTTCATGCAAAAAATGAGGTGAACTCTGATTCGTGAACAATGTTTACTTGTTGGTGTTAAGCCACACTCGGACCAAAGATGGACTAGTCTAAGAGGGACCAGTAGCTCAGTGGTAGAGCACTCCAGTAGCATATGGAAGGTCCTAGGTTTGAATCCTAGCTGGTCCATGTCTTAACATGGTATCAGAGCGAGGTTCATGCTAGGAGCCCCAAGCACACAAGAGGTGTGGCTTAAGGGTGGGTGTTGGTGTTAAGCCACACTTGGACCAAAGATGGACTGGTCTAAGAGGGACCATTAGCTCAGTGGTAGAGCACTCCAGCAGCATATGGAAGGTCCTAGGTTCGAGTCCTAGCTGGTCCATGTCTCAACATGGTATCAGAGCCAGGTTCAGGCAAGGAGCCCCAAGCATACAAGAGGTGTGGCTTAAGGGGGGGGTGTTGGTGTTAAGCCACACTTGGACCGAAGATGGACTGGTCCAAGAGGGACCAGTAGCTCAGTGGTAGAGCACTCCAGCAGCATATGGAAAGTCCTAGGTTTGAGTCCTAGCTGATCCATGTCTCAACATTACTCACAAAAAATCCACCAAGAATTAATTTTTTTGATGTGTCGATATAAAAAATAACTTGCTCACAAAGAACCCACAGAAATTTAATTCTTTTGAATGTATTGAAATAAAGATCAAAGGATCAGACGCCCAACCCCAATGAGTTAATTTTTTATCTCTACAAGTAAAATAGAAATAATCAGAGATTTTATGCTTTCACAGCTGATGATAATTATACTGATGCTTTTGGATAGAATCAGAAATAGCGTTTATGCAAACATAAAACGAATGAAAATAAACGAGAGTTTGAGACAGGCCATAATAATATGCAGACATAGATACATACCCACGAATGATCGAGGCCCTTGAAAATGGCCACATTGATGTCGCTGCTCTTCTCAATCACAGCGGCCACTTTGTTCATGTGGGCAACTGCATCATTAATGTCACAGCCTTCCTCAGGCTCGAACCTGCCAAACGACACCCTCACATTTTGTCTTTCGCTGGTGCGAGGCTCAGCAGAAGCAATCATTGTGTTTACTGTTGTTTGACACATATTAACAATTATTATTACTGTAGGAATAAAATGCTTCTCATTGTCTTTTCCCCGTGTAACATCAATTTAAAGGGCAAAAAGTTTGTTTGTGTGATATTATTGTGTGGACTGTGGAGTTGCAGGTGTGAGTGGGGAATCCATATATGAAGGTGGAGTGTACATTTCATTGTCATTGTCAGTAGTAAATCCTATCAAAAGAAGTTTCATTTTAGTTTCTTTTATGGTACCTAGTGATATTTATCGTGTTCTCCTATGAAGGCTTACTGCTTCGATTTTGGTCTAATGAAAATTGTAAGAAATTGCTTTAATTTGGAACTGAAAATAGAAATTATGCTCTCTTTGATAAAAAGTATTTAGGCAGCAATTAATTTGTTTTTAAGTGTTAACAGAGTTGGTACTTAAGTCTAATGTTACGTTGTATGTCAAAGTGGTGGAAATTGAAAAAGCGAAAAAAGTGGTCGTATTCTCATTGATTATTAGGGGATGGTCTTTATGTTAGTAGAATAATTTATTATTCTTTTATAAATTATTTTTTTTTTTTTTTTTGGGAGGAATGTTAAAGGGGATGAGTGGAAGTATTATTCTTTTATATGTTTTCTACTCTTCTGTTTTGTTGTTGTAGTCTTAATTTATTGGAGGTGGTCATCTTCTTAAAGTAGTGGTTGTGAGTTTATTGGATAGAATGGATAACGAAAATTACCTCCTCATGTTTTGGTTATTTCATCTTTTTAATATTAAGGAGAGGAAGATATTAAATGAAAAATATATAAACCAAGAATTTTTTTAATATTAAGGAGAGGAAGATATTAAATGAAAAATATATAAACCAAGAATCTTTTTAATATTAAGGAGAGGAAGATATTAAATGAAAAATATATAAACCAAGAATCTTTTTAACATTACGTGAGAGACAACCCTCCTCTTCCTTCAATGAAGATGGAAGCATTCGTTACCTAAAAATTTATCATTAAATAATGTTGTTGATTTTTTATTTTTTTTAATAATTATAAGTTGAATTTTTGGTGAATAAAAAGGTTTTTATATTAATAATACAATTCACCATCTTTTCACATATTTAATATATTTATTTTAAAACTAAGATACATATTTTAGATAAATCTATGTAAAATACACTTATATAGCATTCTTGAGGCACTCACAATTTAATATGATATAGGTGTCTCGAGAATGATATTTATCGGTGTATTTTACGTAGATTTATATAAAATATATATGTTAGTTATATTCTATTGTATCATTTTTAATGTCAAATATTTGTTATCTTAAAATTTAAAAATTTAAAGAAGTTATATTTTTAATTATTATTAATTTTATATTTTTATCTCATTTTTAATGTCAAATATTTGTCCTTTTAAAAATTAAAGGGTTAATATCATCTCTTGAATGAAAAAATTGACATAAATTAATATATGAAAATGTTAGTGTAGACATTTTCCCACTTAGTGGTTTTACTTACACGTCTTTTCAGTTTACGTAGGTTAATTAAGTTATTAGGGTTCATTTACCTTTAAGTGGGTTCTAATTATGAGTTAGTGTTTTACCTTTTTGGTGACCTAAACTCACTCCATATATACTTTCTTTTTTCCTAAAGTTGGTTAATGCAAACATTTTCTTTGTGATTTTTTTTTGTTTTTGGAGCTCTTATTATGCCTCTACAAGAATTTGACATTACTACATGCTCGCTATTCAGATATCTTAGCGAACTCTAACAAAGAAATTGCAAGAAAATTTTAGTTCTTATATCCAAGAAATCAAGCATTTCATTTTCATCTTCTTAGATATTAAATCCAACATTCCTCAATTAATAAGGAAAATACAAAACATTAATATAAAAATAATTATCACAATAACAAATAAAAATAAATAAATAAATTCGTAAATAAAATTATCATAAAAAAAAGTATAATTCCCCTATCATATACTTAAACATCATAAATAAATAAATAAATTATTTTATTTTAAAGTAAATAAAATTTTGGAAATAACAAATATAATTCACGTATCATATATTCCAACATGATAAATAGTCATCTTCTATAGATTATTTTATTAAGTCAGCTTCGAATTAATTAATTACCAACTCATTTATGTCATTACCATTGTAGGACACCTATCAATGTAATTACAATAATTATATAAATAATATTTATAAATATTCATTTCTATAATCTTAGCAATAATTATAAATATCTTCTATTTTATTTATATTTACAAATATATTTAATTAAATAATTTTTAAAATTTATTATTTATGATATTAAATACTTATAAATATTTTGAAATAATTTTTTTATATAATTTTTTAAAAAAATCATTAATATTTTTTGTAGAATTCTTATTTATGTATGTTTTTATTTATTATTTAAATCTCACAAAAACTGATATATTATTAAAATTGTTAGTAGAAACTTTCAATTTAACATTAAAATTAATTAAATTTTACTAATTTCTAATTTAATCTATATGTTTATTAACATATTTTGAGTTTTAATTTTCACAATTCATAACAAATGGATCATATATTTCTAAGTATAATTGTCCCAAAAAAAGAAGGTTTATCGTACTCATGTGAATATTTTAAAGCATATTGTCTCCCAAAAAAATTTTACCTTACTCATATAAATATTTTAAAACATAATTGTCCCAAAAAGAGAAGAAATTTATCCTAATTATATAAACGTTTTAAAATTTAATTATTTTTTACGTACGTAAAAATAAAGTTTATATTCAAAATAAATCTTAACTTAAAATCACTCAAAAAAAAAAAATTTACTTACACAATAAACTACATTCAAAATTATTCGTTGAAATTTAAACCCCATTTAAAATTTTGATAAACACTTTTAAACTGCAATTAAATTTTCAATTTTAAAACAATTATTTCAAAATAAAATTAAATATATTTATCATTATATTAAAATTAAATATAAATGAACCCCACACATTAAATACTTTCAAAATCATTTGATAAGAACCAGATAAATGTCGAATCTCAACTCTTCACATAAAGATAATCTATGAGTACAACAAAACTAAGTATTACCTCAGCTCTTTTTACTCGTCAACGGACGCTTTAATGCCGCGCCACGTTTTCTTTGGGAATTGACGGGAAAAACAAACAAAACATTTAGCTAACAAGCACGGGAAAAATAAAAAGAAAAAACCTGTAGATTTCATGTGATTCTTATTAAACTTTGATTATAACTTGCGTTAATTCGTTCAACATTCAATGATGATTATAACTTGCTTTTATTCGTTCAAGATACAATAACAATATATATTAGCAGTTAGTTTAATGGTGTAAGGAATGTCGAAAGGATATAATTTTTGTTTTATTTGTTAATATATTAGTAATATAAATGAATGGAAGTTACAAGTTATATTTTGGGATCTTAATTTTTTATCTTAATATTAATGATATTTTATCGTTGATTTGACTTGCACATGAGATGTGGAGTTTTGTTACAATCAATTCAACACTCGTGACATTTTCGTTTACGATTAATAATAGAAAACATTCATATCAAATACATCGTCACCTTGCAAGTTATGGACCACTTTACGATTGGTGTTGGTTGTGTAAATCCAACCGCTGCCCTGAGTATGGTGTTTATGTATATTCTTAACCCTGATGTAATTACTATAAGTGTCAATATATTGGTAGCATGGATGAATGGAAGCTACAAGATAGACTTTGGAACCTCAATGTTTTGTCCTCGCATCAGCAACAATGCAATGTTGATTCAAACCACACATTGGACATGGAGCCATGTCACAATCAATCAACTCTCATGATGTCCACTTATTAAGTGATTTCGTAGTCCCAACTTTTGTTTTCATATCATCTCATACTAAGTACAACTCCAAGGGAAATGCCATTCCCCTATATCAACTAAATAACAACTTCAAAAGAAGTAATTCATAAAACTACATCCAAAAGCAAAACCATTTTGTGTATCAACCAAATGAAAACATCAAGAAATGCATTCATAATGTTTGAAAAAGGATATAAAATAGGAAATAAACAACTACCTCTCAAACATATGATTTAATTTTCAAAACACCATTATTTCTTCATGAACAAGGCGACTAGTTAATTGGAAACACTGCAATGCTTTTTGTAACATCTAAATTAAATTGCTAGCAACATCCTCCTACACTTGTTAACTAAAAATAAGGAAAATTTTAATACTCCAAGTTTTGTTGGTGTTCAGGGTTTTGCCATGGGTAACAAACTAACCAGTCCAATGAAAGGGCTGAAAATATTTTGTAGTATCTAATTCAATTGATAGTCCAAACATCATACCACATTTGTGATTTATAAATAAGAAAAGTTCTTATATTCCAAGTTTGGTTGGTGTTTAGGGTTTTACTCCAATCAAGACATTGTCTCTCTCCTCTACCTCTAAATGATGACACCAATTTAAAGGTACTTGATTTTTTTTGGTAGCAAGAACTTAGGTTTTTTCATTACTCATAGTTTTCATCGCTGATCTTTTGGATTGCAAGACTTGTAGGAATGGTCACAAAGACTTAATATTTGTAATAGACTCATGGATTATGATTCCAAACATATGGTCATAGCCTAGTTTCCTCCTCTATAAGCATCCATGTATTTATTCTTCACAACATGTGTATTTTTGGGTAATGATACCTTCATACTTTCCATTTATCATTGAATCTCTTGAATTTATAGGAGATAATTTTGTTGGCTCAATATTTGTTTCCAATATGGAAATACCAGTCAAACATGAATTTATGAACACGTTCAATGATTTAAAAACCAATATAATTATATAGTTAAGATATAAATCCTCTCAGAGAGTACAAAGAAAATTGTTTTTTATCATTGTTTCAAGTCCTTGGTAGGATGAACATAATAGTAGCTACATGCACAACTTGCATCACACAATGGTAGTTTCAGACACATGTTATGCATAAAAAACAAATCCATGGAAAACATCCTTATTATGTGTTAGTTGTTGGCTTTATTTAATGATATTTTTTAGAAAAAAATCATGTAATGCTATTGTGAGTCCAAACATGAATACTTGACACACTGAATTAAATGCTAATTTATCACTTTTGAGTTTAAATAAGATTTAGAACAATAAATCATCTATAACCTAGCAATAAAATTCAAATAACAAATTGTAAACCTGAAATAATAATCATGTTATTTTACTTGTATAAAAAATCATAAAAATCATACTTGATAATATAAAATAATCAAATTATTATCCACAAATAAATTGCAAACTAGTTATAAAACAAGAAAGAAATATATCTTGGAATTGAATCCTAATGAAAATGACACCATCAACTAAAAACAACAAAACTCTGAGATTTTAATCCCATCATAATGTGTGTGCCCAATACCATATTTAAAACAAAGCCAACAAAACTAAAAAAAAATCATATTTATAGTTAGTATTGAAGTAAGACCATTGGCCTTGTTGCCTTATTCCTACATCAATAATTCCTAGCTTGATATCTATGCAAATGCCCTCTATTAAGTAAGTTATTTTTTTGAAAACAAAAATAACGTACAACAAACAGGTAATCACCCAAGCAGTTTATTGCTCTAGGCATTATAAGTAGCAACCAAATAGACATCACTGAAAATGCAAAAGCACAAAATGTAAAAACCCATTGCCAATCCATTCTATGTTCCACAAAGCCCCCATTAAAAAGGGGACACCTATAAGTACCCCAGAATCCAAGTAGAGATATGTGATTAAGAAAATAGCATGCAGATGGGAGAAAATGGGAACAAGGAAAGGGGACATAAGTACTACCAAAATCAGATAAATGATACATAAATGTGAAAATAATACAGGTATGGGAATGGGAAAGGATGATGACTAATCATACAATATTACTGCAACATATGGCCTCCCAACTATTGCTGCATAAATCATGAAAATCCAAACAAGAAAATGGGACCATTTAAACTTTCATAAATGTCTAAATTTTCTTAACATTAAAGTATGGCAAGGTTTTTGACCCATGTTGTCTTTATAAATTCGTAAAGAAACACAAAAAGAGAGGAGGTTGATTCAAAAATTAGAAAAATAAAGAAAATTTTATATATTTCACAAACACTTTCCTATAGAGTACAACATTTAAATTAGTCAACATACAAAAGCATTGACAAACCTTGAAGACCTAAAAAAAAAAGAGAAGAAAATCAATTCCTGTGTAATTAGGGTTATGTTGCCATGCTTATATATATAGAGGATCAACCTTAGCTATCACACAAAAATCCAATATCCAAATAATGATCACATTATTTAGGAAAACAACACAAGCTTAGCTAGAAAGAGAATAAAGATTTTAATTTGAAAAATTAAAAAAAAAAGAATTCGTAAAACTAACTTAAAATCTTAATTGGGGCCTTGAGCTTGAGCAAATTAGGTTGGCTAAGAAAAATCTCTCTACAGTCCTGATAGATCTGCCAAACTTCTACCTCGATACCCTACACTTGTCATAGAGTCCTCGCCCCCTTCACTTCCATTAGTCGATGTATTATATCATCCAAAAAATTACTATCCATCGACATATTCTATAACACCCACTACAAAACCCCATCTTGCATGCAGATATTTCTAAAGATTTCAATAAATTATGCATGCAGAAAAATTACCCCATTATTTCATAATCTACATGCACAACATTTCATAAATGAAGGTTTGAAGCAATATAAATCACAAACAAATTTAATGGTTGGGAATCTGATGCTTTGTACTATAGGGACATGAAAAAATTCCATGTTTTATTCCTCTTATTATAATGATAAGGGCACTGGTGAATAGAGTGATGGGTGTGTTGTTGAAAGCCTCTGTATATGTCAAGAGGATCGACATTATACTCCAAATAAAGGAAGTGATCCAATTCCTCCTATTGCATGGGGTAATCACCACCAAATGGCTATCAAAATGGCATGGGATCTAACATATAATAGAAGGAATGACTCAATAAAGAAACAATAGATATTGGCAACATTGATCCTCAAGGGTTGACCTTTAATGTTGTATCAAGAATACGCTTATTGTATGACATGTATATCAACCCTTAATTTACATTTGACTGCTATGCAAGAATGAAGGATAATACATATGTACATTTTAGAAGAGAAGAGGAAGCAAGACTCAGTGGAATGTGTCTTCCAAAACATTTACAACAAATACAAGTTTTCTTAATAAATAAATAGAAAAACATTTCACAAAATTTGTTTCTCTTTTTACTACTCTTGTGAGGGGCTTCAATGACTATATATAACACAATTTTACTCAATTTTTTTAAAAGTAATTTAACCTTTACAATTATTATTGGATATTAATATATATTTTTATTTATATAAAATAGTAAGTTAGTACAATAGAAATTAAAATGAAATAAATATTAAATTTAGATATTAATATCCATTAAAGGTCAAGAATGTCCAATGGAACTAAAGAAGATAATACATGAATTAGTGTCAAATGGATTTCCATATCAAATGTATGTATGTTATTGTTGAGTCCTTTATTTTGATATGTTTGTCTTTCTTACAATTGTTATAGTGATCCATGGTCCTATCTTATTGATCTTTATCTTCTTTATGGCTTCTAAACAAGCTCACAAATCATGAACATATTCATAGTATCAAAAATTTCCTTGAATTGTATAAATGTCTAAGCGCATCTCACAATTTTGTTTTGGGTTCATGTCTCACTTTGTTCACTTTATTTTTCATGTTTAAGTCTTGTTGGGTCAGCGTTTTGCATGCCAATAGTTTCCCAATTCAAAATTAAAATCTCTATATATGTAAATCCCTTAGAGTCATTTAAGGACAAGCAATCATTGTTTAACAAAAGGTACACTCAAAGCACATAATAGTGATTAAACTTATGGTCATTCCAATTTTAATTTTTCTGATAGATATATCTATTTTCATGCTTATACACATATCATGCTACAATTTTATAGTATAAACATATTACGTCATTACATTACATCATTCAAATTATAAAAAATATCTAATTACCATGTAATTACATGATTGTGATTTCAAACTAAACAATGATAAATTTATAATATACATTTGTGTGAAACATCTACTACACATTTTCAATGACATAATATAAGAAAATATAACAAAAGCTCATATATATACATATACAAATACACATACATGCGCGCACACACACACACACACACACACACACACACACACACACACACACACACACACACACACACATGTGTGTGTGTGTGTGTGTGTGTGTGTGTGTGTGTGTGTGTGTGTTAAGAAATGATAAATTCATAACATACACTTGCGTGAGACATCTACTACACATTTTCAATGGCATAAAATAAGAAAATATAAAAGTATAGATTAAAAGCTCACATATATATAAAAAGAGAAAAAAAACACAAAAACACACACACATACACATATAATTGAGTTTAGACACTTTATTATCATGTTTAAATTATTTATGTGTGTGTGTGTGTGTGTGTGTGTGTATTATATATGTGTATATATTATATATATATATATATATATATATATATATATATATATATATATATATATAAAGAATTTAAACGTGATAATAAAAGTGTCCAAATGCATAAAATCACTCACTAATAGGGTCATGATCACCATGGCCCTCTAAATCTACATCTTCATCTCCATCTCTCAGCATGGGAATTCTTGAAGAAGAGGCCCCACTATGATTTTGGCTCAATCGATACCATGATCGAATACACCTCTCTCAATACTTATATAAAATTACTCTCCCCTAAAGTGTCACATTTTAACACTACAATCGAACATATTATGTTAATAAACTATGTCCTAAATGTGGACTAGGAACTAAGGGCATCTAATACATTGCTAGCTTAAGCTCTCAGCTCATCATGTTTGGATTTCAACTCATTATACTCAGATGTTGTTATCATATATGTAGTAGTAGCTAGTGCAACCTCGTCAAAGTATGGATTGCACATACATGTTATATTTTTAGCTTGCTCTAGAATACTTACATGAACTACATCATTAGGCACATGTCTAGTTAACACTAAAAGTGTAGCATTGATAATCATAGTCCAATAATCCTTAGCTCCTACTTACATTATAAAACGTTAGCAAAAAATTATAAAATGCATGGAAAAAAGTTAGAAAAATTATTTAATACATATACTTTTCCTACCTTTTTCCATAGGGAAACATTCATCGTAGTAGTTAGTTGACCATCCCCACCATCCCTACCCATGTCAACATCACCTTGTACATCTACAACACCTTTGGCTCCCTCTGCTCTAATAGGAAACAAAACAGACCATTGATTATGTTCCCATCAACTTGTATATTTTGTCATGTATCTGACACCAACTATCTCAATAAAATGATCTATTTCATTTGCTTGAATAGGCACTAGCTCCACCCTAGTAGGTCAGACCCTCTCACCTTGATGTTTGCTAGCTCTATATGTCCATGTCCAAGCCCATGGATCTCGAGGCACATTTTATCTGATACCAAATTTACAATTCATGAACTTGTAATAAAAATGATCATATAGTCATGGCCACCAATCGTGAAACCAATAACTAACTCAGATATTACATAATTGCACCCCATCCTTAGGCCATCCAAAAAAATCTTGACATGGTCTCTAAATGTTAAAATATGGTGTTAGATGATCAAGTATCTATGATACATCTCCTTGTAATACAAGTAATACCTATCCACCTTTGTGAAAATATCTACAAGTGAGCCTAAACAGAATGTGGCATGTATATAAGATGAATCATCAAAACATGCTCATACACCCAACAATATATTAGCATTACCAAGTCTAATTTTCCACTATAGTCTTCTTTGATGAATTCATACAAATACACCAACATCATGTTACCCATGAATACATTTTACCATGATCCTCTATATCATGAATAATATTGTGAATCCTAGATGAGATGACCATACCACCTCCATCAACATCTATAAAATACACTAGTAATGCATACCCCCAAACAAAAAATAAAATAAAATAAATAAATAAATAACTATCACTCGTAAAACATTGAATACCACTATCATATATCAATATCATCAAATCCATAGCAGTATAATGTGATTCTATGGCATGACCGATAATACAAATAAGAGCTTAGATTTTCAAGCCATACCCCTCAACAACCTATATCATGGCTTGAGTGCCAACTAGCTGTAATTCATAATTCTCTAAGTCTCCTCAAATATCACGGTCATCTATCTCATGGGGAGCCAAAAAGTACATGTCTTTACATCCCATCAGGGGTTAAATTTTACGGTCACCCCTACCCATCAATAAATTTTTTGTGATAGTTTTTAAATTAATGTCACCTTGCACGTGACGTTCATTTCTCATTTTTTACTCTCATAATTTTATGTAGAAACCAATTAAAACTTGTTGTTATTGCCTATGTTGTAGGTAAAAAATGAGATAATCCATATTTATTGTTAAACCTTGTTGTTATTACCACCTATTGAATGACCATCTCACAAACCTTTCCAACAATAGCTTATGCAAGTATAGATTCCATATTTGAGTGCACATAAAACTCAGAGAAAATAGAGTAGCTGAATGCAACTAAAACTTCAATACCTTGGCTACAATGTGAGGGTAAAACTGCTCATAACACTTGTATATATAACGAAAACTTCTTCACCTGAAAGCCATCTTCCTATTCTTTCGTTGAAAATCTGGAAAAGAATAAGAATCTTGTGGACTCCATGGGAAATAAAAAAATATAATGGGGAGTCGAGGACAGGTAAATTAATGGATAAAGTTGTCTGAACATTTATTTCTTATAAAATATATTCTAACAATTCGAACAACATGAATAAAGTTGTACTGATGTGGTAAAAGAATACTTAGGGCCATCATTATACAACAAATACATGTATAATGCAACATGCTGATCTAAATTCAACCAATTAACGTTTGAAATGATTAATCAAGAAATAGATACATAATTATGCAATCACATCAAGCAAATATCAGAGATGCTTGACAAATACGATCTATTTATTTAGAGATGAACATTAAAATAATAAACTAATGAAGGGTTAAAAAATAAAGGAACTTTACAGGTTTCTTTCTTGCCATAATGTTGAAAATATCACAACCCTTTTGTGAACTTGGTACTGCCTCTGCTCTCCATGGCCAAACCTGTTTCACCTAAAACAATAAAGCATGGAAAATAGTCTAGGGTAACACTTTGCACTAAGGCATTCGATCAAACACGTCAGATATAAAGCCAAACACAACAGTTGTGAATTTTGTAAAAACCCAAATTTTTATGTATATTTAGAAAGGACTGTATAAAGAGTTATGACATACAACATTACTATATCAAAGATTTGTCAGCTACTTGTAGTGTACATTGACAAGAACATTGTCCATATAGCTGGTCTCAATGAAAAAGTGGTTACACAAGAACAAGGATGGATGATAAAAAAATCATGAGCAGTTCTCTTCTCATGTATATTTCACTCTCGGTCGGTAGTGCTCTCTGCATTGTTGTGTTTTGTGGCATTATCAATAACTTCTCTTCAAATCATATAAATACAAGATTACATGGAAGCTATTAGGCCTAGAAGGATTTTTTATGATTAAGATAGGGTCAAGGATGTTCATCCTAAACTCAACTTTTCATTAAAATTCAACATTTTTGTGACAAATAACTCATATTTTCATACAAATTCAGTATTTTTATGACAAAATCATAAATTAAAGCAATAAATTATTCTTGTTTCTATAATAATATAGGAGAGATTGAACGTGCCAGATCTATTGAAAATCAAGTTTAATTACTTTCCTAAAGTAATAAGCGTTCATCACATATCTGTACTTGTGTATTTGATTGAATAGAATTGGAGTCATTCAATGATAGTTGTGTTAATATAAATGATAATAATTAAGAAAGTCTGGTAGAGTTTTTATGACATTAAAGTATTGAATTTATGAGTGGCAAAGTGTTTGATCCTGGATATTACCATCAAATTACCAACCCCTACAGGGAGTCTAGAATGGACCAAAAGTTGATCTCTAGTCTAGCCAATGTTCTGTTGGAAAAGGTTGACCAGGTTTCCCTGATCATTTGACTCTAACCACCCATAATATATGTGATCATAAAGTATAAAAATCAATATCATATCCAACTGATATAAAAATATAATACACATAAAATCAATTGTACAAATAAAAGAATCAAAGTACATGTTGTAACCCTGGTCAACCAAGAATCCAATGACATATAAATAAATTGTTTGATAGACTTATTACCTAGTTAATACAATATTCTTAAATCTATTTATCATTAATTATCAACCTAAGGTATGTAGGCTTTTCAAGGATGTCAGTACTGTATATGCATTATTGATTCATAGGCTAACTTAATTTCTGGTTGTAGTACAATGAACTTACACTGATTTCACTATATAGATATACAAATAAATTATTATAATAGAATGCATAAATTCTTCACACTTATGAGTCACACATGCATCACACTTTATATAATCAAACTAGTAATGAAATCAACTCACACCACACACTTTAATCTAAGAAGGGTCAAGATCTTCACTACAACTCCCTCTGAGGGGGGCCTCCTCATTCATAATCGAGTTATGGGCAACCCATAGGTGAAAAGCCTACAGCTTGGCACTTGTTATGGGCTGGAAGCCCTTTTTGATGTAGGCTTCTCTATAAGTGTTGTGACCAAGTAAAATTTCTGTAGTCTTATTCTACCCTTCAAAAATGAAAAATTATCTCCTCAAAAAATAGAATGATGTGAAAATTATTAATTTTTTTTTTTTTTTGTAACAGTTACACTTAGCTTAAAATGTGTGGGTATATTTTTTTAAATATTTATTGGTTTTAAATTTTGGGAGTAAATGACAAATGCAACTAATTAGGAGAATTTATACAATGATTAATTAAAACATAGTAGAAAATGAGATATATATAAATTTAAAAAACAAAATTATGGCATACCAATATTTATTATTTTTTATATTGATTAATTAAAAAAATAGAGGCACACAGAGCATACCAAATTCCAATATATGTCAATATATAACAATGGCATATATGTGTGTGTGTGTGTGTGTGTGTGTGTGTGTGTGTGTGTGTGTGTGTGTGTGTGTGTGTGTGTCTACACACACACACACACACACATATGTATGTATGTATGTATACATACATACATATATATAGTAATGCTCTACATGGCAGACTGCAAGTTGGATTGCCTACACACTTGGATTTGAGATTTGATTCGATTGCATTACTATCTATACACACACACAAAAAAAAAATGCTCTACATGGTAGACTACAAGTTGGATTGCTTGCACGCTTGAATTTGGGATTTGATTTGATTGAAAAGTGTCTATTATTAATCATATAAAATTTTATCCTTCTTTTCTAGTGGTGGCAAAAAATAGGGTGACCCTCCCCTACTATCTGTTTTGATTTCTTAGGTTGCGTAGGATTTGAAATTTTAGAAGTATGGTCTATGTGATGCAGGGGAATGGTCAAGTCCACTTATATTCACCTAGTGAGTCGAGAAGAAAAGTATGCATGGATAAATCAAGAGTAAGTTGAGTGTGTTGTTTGGGTTAGTATGCTAGGACTCTTATTAAAGTAAGACAAGTATAATCAGACTATAAGCTAAGGAGGTGAGATATAAATATGTCAACAAATAGGATAAAAATATGGATTTGAACAAAGGGAGGAGTTATGAAGGAATCTATCAAATATTTTTGGCTGTGGAATGATTCTTTTTACTGGTAATCTTTTTTATTACTTAGATTGTGCTTCTTTGGTCCTTGACTGATAGTCTTCATTATGAAAATTTATTTATACATGGCTTTATATATATATATATATATATATATATATATATATATATATATATATATATATATATATATATATATATATATATATATATATATATATATATATATATATATATTAGGTTGAGCAACTCCGTCCTTGGATCACAATAGTGAACATTGGATTTTATAAAAATTTGTTAAACAATTAGTTCTTTTTTCAATAGTGAAATTCATACCTATAATGTCACTTTGTAAATTCTTAACAAAATAGATCTATCATGTGAGAAATAGAAATTTCAAACCTGGATTTTGTGGTGTCATTACTATTGGAGAAGATATGTCTTTCCCATGCTGCATTGTCACCCAGTCACGATACATGTCTGATTTAACACTGAACCAGTGAACAGGCCTGAGGGAAGTTGCTAACTTGGTAACTGTGTCTATGTGAATCATCATGAATCATTTTCAATAGGGGTTAGATATATATTAAATGAAAAGTTGATAATTAAGGATTTCAAAATCCTCTTTAAATCCTCTCAGTAGACATCCATAGCTTTAACATTTGTTTAAGAGTTAAAAAAATAATTCAATCCTGCCATAATGGCATTGGCTAGTCTACGGACCCCTGTAATCATTTGTCACTAGCCTACCAGCCCTATAGGTTGTAGGCTGCCTAGGCCCTAAAGCCTTATAATATAAAATGGCCATTTTTTTAACTTGCACATCATAATGAGAGTCTGCAAGGAAATTTCCCTATCCATGAATACATTTCAATTTTTTTACCTGTATTTTATGTGTAAAATGATTTATTTTTTAAATGCCTAAATAGGCATTATATTTTAACCCCTGTATCCCATCTCTTTGCAAGTGCAGTGATTATGTGCATGTCATAAGGCATAAGTTCTAAATGACTCACATGGCCCAATCTACCCTAATCTACTATAGGCATCTTTGCATTACTCAATATTAATGCTCATATAGTCACCATTAGCCACCCATGTCTAAATGAGTTCTCTGATGAATCCTTAGTAAAATTCATAATAAGCATAAAAATATTAAATACACATGTACTCAAATAAGTATGCCATAGAAGAGATATTTCTTCCACATAAAAGACAATCCTGCAAGACAGTTCTGTGAAATTTTGGACATTTCTGCCATAGGCAAGATACTTATGACAAACATGGAAATTACATTAAAAATGTTTAAAACTTAAATAAATTTTAAAAATAAAAAAATGTGGCATAATTAAGCCAAAAAAATAGATTTTTGTGACATATAACTGTTGGCATCTCATCTATCTATAATGCAACCTCTACTTGCTCAAATCGAGTAGGGATAGTATCTTCTCTAAGTGACACTATGTCAATTAGAGCTTAGAAACTCAATAAAAATTGAATTTCAATTGAATTTTCTAATGGAAAATTCAAACTATTTATATTCACCCATTTTTTTTTGCACTATATCATACAAAATGCCAATATTTATGGTAATACACTATAGTATCGTATGCATGATATATCAAGATTCACATATCCTTTTCCCCTCTCGTTGATTTCATTGGAAATCATGCACGACATTCATCCAAAAGGTAACATTTTTTGAGTGATTCAATATTATCAAAAAAGGCAAATAGTTTACATACTTATATTTACAATACACATTAAATCCAATTATGGCCTTTATCTTAGTGACTGGGGAAAAATAATTATGATACAATGTGATTGAATATTACTTTTGGTAATTCATTCTTAATTAAAATGTTTGTTATATTAAAGTTTCCCACTAAGGGGAAATTAATACATTTCTTCATAAAAAGGACAATTTTATTATAATGCAAATTCAACTCAAATATCAAATATACAGAATTCAATAATTGGTAATGTGTATTCGCTACTTAGTTATATTGACAATTATACGATACACTGATAACATATGGCACTATGACTCAATCATTAAATAGGGATTACACATTGTTATATCTGATTCTTAAATGAGCATCATATTTTATGATTTCATAATTCCACATGTGAATAAACATAACTCATACGATCATATTCACACTACACTATTTTATGATTACATATGTCTCTTTTGTTATAAATGATTCACACAAATTCATCCCTCTTATCAAAAGGGGCACATAAATGGGGACTCTTTCACAAAGTTAGATTTAGATTACAAAGAATATCAAAGTGACATGTAAATTATACAGCTCACATTAGATCAAAATGGGCCATATCATATCAGTTGGGCATATATTTTATGTAGAATATCATAGATTTTATGTAGATTATTACATATTTTCAAAGATTATTAGAGGATTGACTTAGATTATGATACATAGTTCACTAATTTTATAGTATTATTATATAAATTTCAAGAGCTGAGTTACATGTGTTATTATATTAGGGGCATATGTGTGATGTGTGTTCATGACTTCATATATATTTTGATACTTTAGCACAAAGATATTTGAGTCAAATTACATAGGTTATTAGATTGGGTGCATATGCAGAACATATGTGTCACATTTTACAAAATTTAATACACTCAAACATCTCTCAGATTGAATCATAATTAATTTGTAGCAGAATATTAAGAAAATTTGCTAAAAATACATACATTCTTAAGCCCATTCATAAGGGTCTACTCAAATTCTACATACGATCCTGATACATGGTTCATTTTCATAGGCAATGCTCAAAATCTTGTTCAATTTTGTGGCCAAGAATAAAACAAGATTAGAGACACCTTTTCCATATGGATTGGATCTTTTAAACCCATGGCTTGTCCATTACAATGACACTAACATACTCCATGGGTGGAAACAACATTGCATAGTTCCAAGTGTATTCATTCCTTTATTATTATGATTTTCATTTATGTCATATTTTATTGTTTCTATTTGAGTAGTGATATATTTGATTGCACATAACTTTACTCACATGGATATTATGAAGCATGAAAGGAAAGAAGTCTAAAAATAAGATATTTATTGTAGTTTGCATTCTCTTTATCCCTTTAAATGAGTATTTGTTGTTTTATTTGAATACTAGATTAAAAGGGGTATTTTTAGACACTTGAATTTGGTATTAGCTTACTATATACAATTATTTTATATAACATAACATATATAGACTCTCAATAACATGTAAAACACTTATTGGCACATTTTTTGGGGTCTTGAGTATTTTCTCTTGAGTTTATGGGATTGTATAGTCCTTTGTTTTATTTGATTCATATTTTTTAATTTTATTAAATGGATCCTTGATCTTGTCTTATTGATATTTATCTTCTATATGGATTCTAGAAAATTCCACCATTCACATATAGATTCACAATAACAGAGTTGTCCTTGCATTATAGAAATGTCCCAACACATCTTGTGGGTTTGTTTTGGGTCACATTTCATTTGGGTTATTTTATTTTGCATTTTGAATCTTTTTGGGTTGGTTTTTTACGTACTAATAGTTCCCTGATTCAAAGTTGAGATCTCTATATATGCAAATCCCTTAGACACATTTAAGGACAAGTAATCATTGTTTCAAAAAATACACACTCAATCTATATATCTATTTGCATGTTTATACCAAAGGAGATCCTAGTAAAATCTACACTTAGTCTTGCAATGACATGATTTTACATACACACACAATAACGAGAGAAATACATGTAGTTTTATCCCTCTTCAGAGTATTGTAAATGTAAGCAATGCTCTCTTAGGCATTGCAGATTTGCTAAAGTTAGTCTAACTCATCCTTTTCACCCATTATCCACATTAAAAGTTATCCTATTATGCATAACTAGGGTTTTATGCAAGGATAAGGAAGACATAACCATTCATGTGGGATTTAAGACATTTACATACACAATAACCCATAAAAGACATAGGCACATTAATCAGGACTATCACAAACTAATGCAAATAATCATGACAAATACACACTTAAACAAATAATGTTGCATTACATAGGCATTTAGGAAGCACATACTCACCCCAGCTCATGTAGTCACTTAATCTCTATATATGACCATTCATTAGACTTTTATTACACTCTATTGATGATTGTACCTTGTCACATACCTACACACACTAGAAACAAGCTAAGTTATCCAATCCTTTTACTATAAACAACAAGTTAGTATATTTTTATAGTTACACTAAAATTTTAATGTGAATTAAATATCTTATGCAATCTAAATTTTCTATAATTTTAAAATATTAAGTGCATTTAAGTTAAAAATAGATAAAACAATATGCTCTTCTCTTGGGAGGTCATAGTCAATTTCAATACAAAGTTGATAAGAGAAAACTTGAAATTGAGCTAAATTGATCCTTGAGCAAAATGTCAACATCTTATTTGTGTATTTTATAACATGAATTTGATCCTCATGAAAATATGAATAAAATTTGAAATAATGAAACAAATTTGGTTGTAAAGGATCTTTTGGATTAATTAATGTTTCTTTCGAATAAGATTTATTAATCTCTTTACAAATACCTTTGTTAATTTCTTGTTTATGTAGCTAAGGAACATTAATAACACTGAGAGGAGGGAGTATCTATATATCGATATGAAACTTCAAGCGAAGCCTTTTATAACTCCAACATACCAATAATATTTATATCCTTAATTGCCAAGTTGCATATAAGATTGAAGTTGCTAATATGGATATATAGTCTAAATAGACTAAGAAAGTTCCATACATCAAAGCTTATGCAACATAGTGGTAATATGGAAGAATAAAGAGGTAAAGAGAGGACATACCCCAAACTCTACAAAAATAATTGAATGAGGATTTTTTATTTTGGATCAAATGTTTTTTGATAACAGAGAGATGGAAACTATTTCCATGCCTTTTAGACCATTTTGTCTCAAATATGGGCCCCAAACCTTACACACATATAATTTATTTTGGGAGTAACTAATATATGGTAAAGTTTAATCTTTGTCTAGATATCTTGAAATTGGATTTAGAAATGTTGTATTTCAAAAGATGTATATGTTGCATATCATTTGCTAAGTCTTGATTCTATTGTAGGTATAATGCTAAAAGGTAGTATAGAAAAAACCATAACCAAGTAGGTGTAAGAGTGCACCACATCAACACATTGTGCTCAATATGTCAAATAAATATTGGATGTTAATTTTTTGGTTACATTGAATGACATGATTTTTGGCTATGTAAAATTTACTTCAAGATCAATTTTATCACAAAAATTGCACAAAAAATCATGTTGATTTATAATTATCTAGAGTTGTAGCAAACATCAACCTATATTTCATTTGGTATAAAAATTTAATGTGATATTTATTATTGGAATTATAAACTATTATATTCATTTAGAACCCCATTAATCTAATATACATAATTATATCATTGTTAATGATCTTATTTTATAGGTTGTGAATATTTATCAGCCATATTTTTTATTTATAATAATGATTATATGTTATTTTAATTATTTTACATAATAGATATGTAGTTGGATTTATAATAAAAATAAAATAGTTATAATTGAGTTTTTGAAGGGTGCTTAAATTTTGATATTTATATAAATTATATGGTGAAATATTAGAACATTTTTGTGTAACCATATAAATATGTTTATGTCAAATTAAACTTCATCAAATATATAAAATAATATCTAATTAACTACTTAATCAAACACGTAAGGAATTAGAAGGGATAAATGGTTTTTATCTTGTTGTAAATGTATTTTTAATTTATCGCTACAATGTGAACATAAAAATATGCATCCAAAACCACTGACTTAAAATCTAGGACTAAATATGATAGGTTTTCAAGACTAACTATGAAATCATGAAAAATCAAACCAAAATAATACAAAACTAACAACCTGTTTATCCCTAAATTGATTGATACAAGGTTAAATCGAGTTAAAAATATAGAAATTAATAAGCAAAAGGGTGATAAATAGATCTATAGTGGCCCAACTAATTTACAAAGTCTTATAAATAATATTTTGAATTTAGATACTAATATATGATGAAAATAAAAGGTAAAGCTTTATTGATTAATATTACAATAAATTAAAAAATGAGAGTACTTAGCTGGTTTATTGTGCACAAGCACATCTAGGTTAAAACATGGTAGAAGTGGACTAGATCAGGATCCTTAAATAGTCATTAGATTATATAATTTTGCATTATGTGGTCTTAGATGCTTATGTCATATCTACACAGTTGCATCAACGTAAGTGCCTGATAGTGACATAGGTGTCTTGTGAAAAATACTAATTGAATCTGGATGAGACCAAGTAAAGACTTATGGATTTTCTATCGGCTTTATTCTAATGTATATGGATTACACACATATATTTTCACTCTTTGTCAAATAATCCAACCCTAGCTTCCTCACCCTTAGTGTGACTGTGGGAAAAATGGGTTACTCGACACATAGTGTCTAGCTTCCCCATGGACACCTCTATCAATGGGAACTATTTACATAGCCAATATTCTAAACAGTACCTCATAATTATGTAGCTATAACCTACATGTTAGATTGCATGTGCACAAGGGTATAATATGTGATAAGCGAGTACATATAATGACCTAGCTTGTAACTTGGCAAAATATGGCACATGGGCTAATCCTTCAGTACTTCAGACCTTTAGATAGATTAATTTTATGAATGATATGGAAATATGAATGATTAAGGAAGCTTTACTCACATGAATACATGATTTATGGTTATTTTTTTCCTTGTAAATGAGATGTATGAAGTTTCTAGGTGAGGAATGAATAAGGGTTGATATTGTATGAGTAAGGGTTGATGTAGATGGTTCATCGATTGGCATGATGAGTTAGATTTTATCTAACTCAAAATAGGGTAAAAGTTAGTCAGCAAGATCTATAAAATCTCATCCTCATGATAAAATCCTCCTACAGATCTTGTTGACCAAATTTTACCCTATTCTTGAATATTTTATCTAACTCATGATAGATGAGATGTGTCCATGCATATGGTTCATTGATTAGGTTTCCAAGTCAGATTCTATGACCCTCACTGACCAAATTTTACCCCGTTCTAAGAGATATAGCCACGAGAGAAACCTGATTACCACATCTCATCCATCTTGAGTTAGATAAAATATTCTTAGTATTTCTTAGAGGACTCATCCTTACACGTGTATGAGTTAACATGTCATCTCTATCCCTCATTATTCTTGTGTAATGTGCGACCTAGTTTCACTCATTTTGCACACTTAGGGATGAGTGAATTCTCTTCAAGGATGCCTCTGACCAACTACAAATTTCACTCCTACAGCTCAACTAAGACTATAAAAAGGTTGTTATAGCTTGCAAATGACCATCTAGATGCATTTTTATAAATGATTCATCAATTGGGCTCCTCTTATCAATCATGTGTAAGAGATACCTTGTTTTTTGTGTTTCTTTGATAGCGAGAAGAGAGATTGGTTTAGAAACTTCAAATTTGAGTCTATAAAATACAAATAAAGGTTCAAAAACCTCTAATGCATTTTCAAAAACCTCATAAAATGATCACTTTTTGTAAGAAAACTATATCTTGAGTTTTGACCTACTAGAGTGTAATTATGCCTAATAGACAAAACATGATTTTATGAATTTTTGGGTACAATATTAAAAGTGGAAATCCAAACCTTTCATCTATGAATTTATAATTCATAAAAAAACTAAATATATATGTCTAAGGTTTCTTGAAGTGATAATTAAATATAGAATGGGTTTTGGCATGTTAGTGCAACATTCAGACTAGTAAGTCTATGAGAGGTTTTTGATATAAAAAAATTGTAGTAGACATTCTGAGGTGTTGTAAAAGTTGAGTCACCTAAAAAATATTGTGATAAAGTATTTTAGATTGATATATACCCCTATTTTAAAATATTTCTTATTTTTATCCTTTTGAGGCATTTAGGCTTAATTAGCTTGTAGACAGCTTTGACTCTTTTGAGTTCAAATAGACAAAAAAAATAGATGGATTGGTTTTCCATATTGAGATAAATATTGAATATGTCTTTGAGGACCATAAGAATATAACCTCAAGTTTTATATACTAGTCAAGGAATATCAAATTTGCTAAAGTCTCTGCATTTATGTCTGTATTTCTTCCCTTGCCAAGATTGTAATTTTGTGGATAGTCTCGAGAGGGATATCAATGTCGATATTAAATAATGTATAAGTAGGACATAGTGATTGTATGGGCACATATAATTGTCTTTTTTCATTATATGGATAATTAGGAGATGAAGACATACACAAGTGCATCACTAGACTTCTTAACATTTTTGATCAAGTACAATCTATAATATTTACATGTCCATGAAATTGATCCCAAGTCAACTTAAATTTCTTTATTATTTATGATTTTGGTGAAGTATTTTACACCTTATATTTGGTTTTAGAGGTCGTCAATGCTTAATATTGGACACTAATTCTTCACCATGATTTTATTGAGTGAATGATAGTCAATGGGTAGATGATATGAACCATTATTCGTGGGTGTGAGGAATATTAGACTCTTGCAAGGAGAAGACCCAGGTCTTATCTTACCCTGATCAAGGAGCTCCTATATTTAACACCAGGGTTCATCATTCTCCCAAGTTTATTTATGATAAAAAGGGTTTTTTTTAAATGGGCTAAATATATGTGGTGTTTTACTACATAATGCATTGGAAGAAATTCAATTTCTAGGAAGAATCCATTATGTGGCTTCAATAACTTATCAAGTTTTTGTTATTGGGACATTGATTTCATTCATCACACTATAAACTCTTACTTTCTTTCCTACATATTTGTCTTAAGACAAACCATGAGCAACATGAAACTATGCATGTGCATGATTAGTTTATGACATTTTTTAGAAGAGACCAATGTGACTTTGGTTGGTGGAGTTGACTATAAGAGGTTAAAGAAGTAATATTTTGTGTGTACATCCCAAATTTTGGTTTCACTTGATGTGTAGAATCTTAATTATACAAGTATAGCCTCCCTAATAATATGCTATAGACTTCAAGAGGCACAATGTTTCAAGTGATGGTGCCCTCCATAGGGTCAAATTTATACTAGAATGTGCATTTCCTCCAAACCTATATATTTGTACCTTATTGAATCCACTCTAGGGATTATAGCTTGCAATTCACAATAGTGGGAAGGCCAATTTGTTGGGTTGTATTTAGTGTGATGATGTTATTTTGGCCTAGATTGTCAATGATAAGATGAAGAGGTTAAACCTTGACCCATAACATGGTATGGAAGAGGCGTTCACACTCCTTAGAGGTCTCTATAGAAGTGTTGTTGGTGATTAGGAAACTGTTATTTGGTTCAGTATCATCTATATGTGCATGATATGATGTAGGTTTCTAAAGAAAGGATTGTTATGCCCAACATTGAGAGTGTTCGTGAGTCTCTGATAATTTTTGATGGCACCACTTTTCACTATAATTATTCTTGCCTTTGTCAGAACTAGAAGGCATAGGAGGATTCAAGTTTTGTGTGACCTTCTTAGGTTGGTAACCTTTATGAAAAGCCTTTTATTTATATGCCAGAGGTCTAGATGGGGATTTATGTGTGGGTTGGCAAATAAATATTAATTGTAAATGAAACAAGTAAATAAAAAATGTCACATGTAAATGTAAAATGTACATAATGATTGAAATCACCTAACTTAGAGAATAATTTGAATTTTTTAAACCCCATATGAAGTGATAATCAATCACTAACCAATAATATGTGTAAACATTAAATGATAAAAATAGAAAATATGCATAGGTAAAGGAATCATATTGTCAAATAGTATATATGTGATACATGAAAAGTTCTATGTCATAATTTAACATAAATAATATAACATAGATCAATAAAAAATGTAGACCATAACATGTACATAGACAAAATGTGCCATATAAGCATACAATATGGGCCCTATTGGTATACAAAATTGATTATGCCTACAACTATGTACGTAAATTAAATGCACCATATAGGCATACAATGTGGGCCATGTCGGCATACAAAATAGATTATGCCTAGAACTAGATCCATAGCATAACAACTAGCTCTCTTGCTCCTCATTGCCTCCAAATAAATTGTGCTTTGTTGCCATAGACATAGAACCAAGTGTGTTGGATGCCTCAGTAAGAGAAGATACTCTCCTCTCAACATATGAGTCATCCATTATTTCATCAACAACTGATAAAAATTGTTGTCTTTGCACAACATATAAAATATAAAAATTAATGCATTAAAATTGTATATTGAAAATTTGATAAATTTCTTAAGAATGTAAAATTATTTTAAATTCACCATATTCCATCTAAATGGTTGTCTAGGACTATGAGACCACATATACACTCATGATGGGGAATCCTATGGAGCATACATATATCATTAGATCTAGAGATGCATACAATTATGTAAATATGACATAAAATATCATTGCTTAAAGATAAAAACAATTAAACTATGTGTTCTCACCAGTCTCCATCCTTGAATCATAACCTATTGTGGAGATAATGGATTCTTCAATGTAGAAGCAACATCACCTAAATCTTTTTCTTGTCCATGAGTGGTGCCCATAGCATCCCTCATCATCTATAAAACTAAAAAATGAATAATATGTGAATCCAATGAACACGATAAAAAGCTTTGACTATAATATATATTAAAATAGAGTTTTTTTTCAAAGGACAATAAACATGTAAATGAATAAATATGTAATTTTAAAATTTACAAACCTATGTGTAAGGTACACCCATGCCAATTATAGCCTCTACAATAGAGTCAAGGCTTTCTGAGGTACCCAAAATATCACCAATCAACTAGATACAAATAATAAATAGCAAGTTCAGTCAAATAAATTAGTCAATTAAGTAAACACATATACTAAAAATAAAATTAATATTCTCTTACAAATAAAAATAAACTATAATTAATATTAAATCTGTGTATCAAATATAGATGATGAAGTATCCTCGACAACAAAATCCTAGCGTATCCTGATAAGAGTCATTGAAGCTACTACATCTCGCATAGTGTTTGAAATGTTAGTGGCATGCATTGTTGAAGCATCTACATGTGGCATATGCTTTAACATGCTAGTGTCTAGCACTACTAAAACATATATAGATAGCGTATACTCTAGCATGCTAGTCTTCATAAATGTAATTTGTGTATGTTGTTCCTGAATAGGATGTCTTGTATACTTCCTCCTGCATGATGTGCAACAATGCACAAAAACTATAACATGAGTAGAAGGAGGGACACTAGCACCTATACCAAAACTAACACCACCACTACCACTGCCACCAATACCAATACCACCAACACCACCACTACTATTAGCACCACTAGCACCACCTGTAGGCTAAGTAGAAGTCTTCAAAGTATACATGCCATGATCAATCATAACTTGTGTCAAACTAATAACTGGCTCAAGGGTGTCCATTTGTATGTTAAGATGCAAAATTTTAGGAATAAGGGCATGTGATATTATTCTTCTATTTTTTAGATATTGGTTATGATGGTTTTGGTCTCACCTAGCACCAAGTCTATCAAATGAAGACCCACCTTCCCTACCTTGGGATGCCTTCATATCAAAATAATTTGGAATTTCTTGTAATACAAACTCACAATACAATTTTCTCAAAAAATATAATGGAATCTCATCATTGTTGCATGGAGGCTCATCAAACAACATCCACCACCTATCCCAAAAGTTATTTTTAATTTCCTCATGAACATACCAATCAATACTAATATGTTTGCAATTCGTTGGTGGAGGTTAGTTAGTTCTAGTTTTAATAAATAAAGCATACAAATCTTATTTTGTTATTTTTTTATTCTTCACATCTTCATATGACAATTTATTAGAATAAAATTGTTTCAGAGCCTCTCTTCAATGCAACATTGCATCTAGTTGTGAAGTCACATTTCCCACTTCATTAAAAATAAACTCTCATCTATTGAGAAGTAAAATTTGTGCACTACCAGTTGAAGAGTGGTGAAAACCATTGAAAATTATTTGTAATTGTTGACATTTGGCATTGTATTGCTCATATAATTCAACTTCTTCTTGTGCAAAGTCAGATTCTTCAAGATTTGGTCTAACATTTTCTTGAGGAAATGGATCCATCGATTTTTTGTGTCTCTAAATTCTAAAAAAAATATAGATTTTTTTTAGCCAATGTAATAAATCCAATGCAAATTTAAATTATAATCCTTAGTTCAATAAATAAATATAAATTAAAAAATAAAAATGGAAAAATAACATAACTGATTTGAAGCAATCCAATGTTGAATCCTATTGGCAAGATGAAACTTCAAAATACTTGCATCAAATTGAAAATTTGACAAAACAAAAATCTCCTCAAAAAGCTTTGGCCACAGGTTTTTACTTGTAATTATGTTAAAAATAAAATTGAGTGAAGGGTGTACACCCTTTATGGTTTATAAAAGGTGTACACATTTTACAAAGGGTGAACACCCTTTGTATTGAAAAGGGCATAAACTCCTTGTGAATTACAAAGGGTGTATGCCCTTTGTAAAGGGTGTGAGCCCTTTGTGAATTAAAAAGGGTGTATGACCTTGGAAAAGGGCATCTGCCCTTGAGGTTCAGGTGAAATCCTGAGCCTTAATTTTTTTAAAAGGGTGTATGCCCTTTGTAAAATAATCTACAAAGTTGGGGGACTATCATGTTTTTTGTCCCCCAACTTTGTGCATCGACCCTCTCCATATCTCAACATGGGAGATCTTGAAGAAGAGGCCCTGATATCATTTTGTCTCAATTGAGACTATGATCGAATACGTCTCTCTCAATCCTCTGTGATGTCCCTTACTTAGCGGCTCCTTTTTGTCTCTACACAACTCTGATATATAGCAATAAAAAGCTCTGATACCACTGTGATATCCCCACCAAACAGGAAATATAGCAACACAAAAAGTTCTGAACAAAGATACAACTTGCAGAATAAATTCAAATATGCATAAATAAATCACAATAAAATCTCTCAATAGCAAATCAAAGATCTCATCACTTGTTCTTCTGGATGATTACACAATTGAGTCTCTGTCATACAAATAAAATAATATGAAATATTCTATCTTAAAACCCTGAGCTTTTGCAAATCTGGGAATGAATACTAAATTCTATCTGGTCTCGGCCTGCTGTGTCGAACACACAGTTGCCAGCGTCGGTCGATATACTGCCGACGTCGGTCACTGTCGGTCCTTCTCTACCGACGTCGGTCTTCAGTCGATCAATGTCGGTCACTGGGGATTGTTGTCTGTCGAGGTTGGTGTCTGAGCAGATCTGTACGGCCCTGTACAGACTTAGTACGGCCGCCAATTAAGCACAACCTGTCTGTTTTCAACCCCTGATAGCTGAACAACCTGATCTCAAGAATATACGATTCTAACACAGAAGATCTATATCTGTGTAATTTATTGAATAAAAACTAATAAAATAAATACCTGAATTACTGTGATAACTTTTGTGTGAAGTTATCTCTCAAAATCCCTGAAACATTGTGATAACTTCTGTGTGAATTTATCTCTCAAATCTGTACCTCTATGATAACTTCTGTATGAAGCTATCTCTCAATTTGGCAATAAATCAGCTGATATCTCACGGCCTCTAAATCACACACAATGAAGAGTTGACATTCTCCCTGCAATGGAATCCTAGAACCCTTGGCTCAGTCTTCACAGAAGAATTTCTTCAACATCAATAATCAATGCATAATCCATAATGGCCTCCATGAGAAACCCTTATACCCTCAAAAAGATATGCTTGCCCTAATTAGGGTTTCTTAAATTAGAATTAGGGTTTCTAATTAAAAATAGGCTAAATAATTAATATTTGATTAAATCAATCAAATATCAATATCTCCCTCAATACATGTCGGATCCTCGAACCGTTCAAAGCTGGTGAACCAGGGAGTGATTCCGCACATGACCATACCAAAATAAAGGCGCTCTGCTACATATCAAATATCTCTAAATAATAGGAGCTTAGGCCCAATGTGTCTGAAATAACCTGAATGAAAACCAAATGTAGAAATTCTGCAAACCAAAGTCAAGCCACGCTCCATTATGACCCTCTATCCATCCTATTAGCCTACGAAGGTCGTATAATAGGCTAATCATCAAGTCTGTCAATGTCCACGAAAAAGGGGACATGACATCCTCATAGGTATAATACAATTACTCTTGCTTGAAGTGTTGCATGTTCATGGTATAGTTAAACATACTTTGTTAAATAAACTATGTCCTAAATTTGGACTAGGAACTAGGGGCATATGATGCTGCACTAGCTTAGCTCTTAGCTCATTATATTTATCTCTTAACTCATTATGCTCAGATGTTTCTATCATCTATGTGGTAGTATCTATTAAACTTAGTCAAAGAGTTGGGTATGCACACCTATTATATTTTTAGCTCGCTCTCCAAGACCTATGAGAACTACATCATTAGGCACATGTCTAGTCAACACTCAAATTGTAGCATCAACAATCATAGTCCAATAATCCTCAACTCCTACTTACATTATACAATATTAGCAAAAATTTATTAAATACATGGAAAAAAGTCACAAAGTTAATTTAATACATATACTTTTACTACCTTTGTCCATAGGGGAACATTTTCCTAAGTAGTTAGATGACCATTGCCACCATCTTCACCCATGTCAACATCATCTTGTGCCTCTAGAACACCTTTGACTCCCTGTACTATAATAAAAAACAAAATGGACAATTGATTATGTACCCATCAATGCATATACTTTGTCATATATCTGACATCATCCACATCAACTATCTCAATAACATGATTTATTTCATTTATTAGAATAGGCACTAGCTCTACCCTAGTAGGCTAGACCCTATCACCCTAATGTTTATTAACTGTATATGTCCATGTCCAATCCCATGGAGCTAGGGGCACATCATGTTTGATACCAAATTTACAATTCATGAGCTTATATTAAAATGCTCATATAGTCCTGGCCATCGATCATGAAGCCAAAAACTAACTTAGATCCTACATAATTACACCCCATCCTTAAGTCATCTAAAAAATTCTTAGTGTGCTCTCTAAATGATAAACTATAGTGTTAGATGATTAAGCAACCACAATACTTCTCCTTGTAATTACCTATCCACCTTTGTGAAAATATCTCCAAGTGAGCCTAATCACAATGTGGCATGTCTATAAGATGAATCATCAAAACATTCTCATACACCCAAAAATATAATAACATTGTTGAACCTAATCTTCAATTGTAGTCCTCTTTGGTGAATCTATATAAATATTTGTACAAGTGCACCATTATTGTATTACCACACACATACATATTTCCATGATCCTCTATATCATAAATAATAGTGTGCATCATATGTGAGATGGCCACACCGCTTCCATCAACAACTATAAAATACACTAGTAATACGTACACAAAAAAAATCACTCACAAAACATCAGATAGCAAAATCTCATATATCAATATCATCGAATCCCTAGCAGTATAATGTGTTCCACTAACTTGATCGGTCATACAAATATGAGCTTGGCCTTTCATGCCCTACCCCTTAACAACCTATATCATGGCTTGACTACCAACTACCTATAATCTCATAATTGTACAAATATCCTCTAATATCATGGTCATCTTTCCTGTGGTGAGCCAAAAAGTACATATTTGCTTCCCATCTCTTTGCAAGTACAGTGATCATGTGCATGTCATAAGACATAAGTTCTAAACAACTCAAGTGGCCCAATATAGTCTACTCTATTATAGCTATCTCTACATTACTCAATAGTAATGCTCAAATAGTCACCATCAACCACCAATGTCTAAACTACCTAGCTCACATGTCATCCTATAATCAAAAAGTACAATACTAGATGAGATTTCTAAAAATTACCAAAAAAACCTTATATATTAACATAATAAACCTTATATATATTACCAAAAATTGACAAGTCACCCGTTACAACTCCCAACCCCCATATCGATGTAATTACATTTATCCAATTTAAACATGTCTCATCAGGCATACGGATCCAAGTCTATCAAAATTAATGTAAGATGTGCATATGGATCCAAGCCTCCAGATGTTCATGGAAGATGCCCCACGCCTACCGAAGTTTATGGAAGACACCCGTCTCAACCAGTCGATCACACCCAGGTAGACAACTCAAAACTATATCTGAAAGCCTGGAATTTTGACTGGAATTTGTGGTAGAACATAAACCACCTGGCATACATGGTACGCCAACTCCTTTCCCCGCTAATCTTTCCAGTATGGCAGAGCAAGGTTTGTGTCAAGGTATTTTAACAGAGCCTATGCTGATTTTATGCCATCCCATACTCCTAAACCAATTATCTGTTTCCCATTTAGTGAATCATAGAAAGAATAACAAAGTATGCCTTTGAGGCAACCGAAATATGATCTGAGAATTGCAAGGCGGGAGTAGGAGATCACATCTTGTCTTTCTGAACTGCAATATATTCTGTGGATGCTGACAATGTCTCCCAGAAAGAGCTGTGCAAAAGGAACACCTTGGCTTGTTTGTTGGGAGCTCAGCTGAAAGCATCCTGAGTTCAGTATTGGTTTCATTGCACACTTTAATCCTTTGGTGAAGGCTGCTGCCTGCAGAATCCCTCACCAAATTAGTTTACATCTTTCTTAATTTTAAACTTAGCCTTTTTCTGTCAATTATATTTTTTGATTGGTTCTCAATAAGTTGAGTTGATGTAGACCTATTAACGCACATTAAGAAAACTAAAACATTAGAAACATCAAACCAAATGGGCTGCTCAGATGGGTTAATGAATGTTTATACATACCTCGGGGAGATTTAAGGCTAAATTCTCTGCATTTTGTAATCCTTCCCCTTTCCATACAATGAAAATAGCCACCTACACAGGTTAATCAGTAACAAAATTAGAAATAAATCATCTTCTATCAAAATCAATTTTGATCTCAAACGATAGATCATAGGGATATGCCATGATATTAACCGGCTTAATTAAAGAGGTGCGCCTTAAAGAAAGTAGAAACAAAATGCCAAAATAATTTTTCCCTAATATGGAAGTAAAACTATAGTTATCATATTCTTTCAAACTCAATTCATATACTGTTCAAACCAAACTTTTGAAGCAAAACGAATTTAAATCCCGAACTTCCAAACGAATATGGACTGTGTTCATCTTATCATTTTGGAAAATTATTTTCATTAAATTCATTTTTTTCCTGAAAATAAACTGTGTTCTCATTTATGTTAATTTAAAAAAATAAATTAAGACTATATATTTTTTATTTTGATTTTTGTGTTATTTTATATGTCTGATGTTGAACAATGAATATTGAAGTTTAATATTTTATTGGGTTTTGTTATCATGTGTTATCAATTTATTTATGTTTATGTTTTACAAATGTGTATGATATATTTACTCTTTATAATTTATAAAAAAATTAAATCGAATTATCAAACCAAACTTTTTTCAAAATCCCGAACTTATTTTCGCTTCTAATTACCATGAGTAAAACCCATCACAGGGCATGTCACTATAATAAGCCCTAACAAGACACATACAAATGTTAAGTTTTTGGCCTACTTTTTTTTTATTACATGGCATTTTTGTACTATGGCTAACCAAGATGGTGGATTGGATTCTTGGATATAGAAAAATCTGGCTAGGTGGGAAATAGGCGATAGGGTTTCTCTAACAGGGATGCCCTTGGAAGTCTCTCAGAGTAGTGGTATTGCTGAAGTACATGGACAATCTGAGTTATGTGATATTGTTGGTGTTGGTCCCAGGATGTGTAGAATTAGAAGCCCTAGCAAGAGGTGGTAAGTTGGTTGACTTGAGAATCTAACAGTGATCAAGCAGGGAAGAGTGCAATTTACCGTTTAAAATTATTTGGCATTTACCCCTCAAACCTATTTGGACATAGAAACTATAGAATTTTAAATATATAAAAATAAATCACATCCAGAAAGAAACCAAAAACTCAGCCAAATATATGCAATATTCATAACACAGAAGAAACGTAGAAAAAATATAAAAGAAATAAGAATTGCCAAAATAAAAATTACTACTTTAAATTATTCGAATCATTTTTTTCATAATAAAAATCAATTACAATGTATTAATAGAATTGCATGTGAACATACTTTTCTATTTAATAAATAAAAAATATTCTAAATTTATCTAAATAACAATTTGCATGTAATATCAATTAAAGCTAACTCTAGCCTTTCCAAGGCTTTATATTTCTAAAATATATTATTTGAAAATTAACTAAATATTAAATTAATTGCATGATTGAAGCTCTTGTAAACTAGGACTCAACAATAATTATCCAACATTCTCCCCCTTGATGTTGAGTGAACTAACAATTTGATCTCAGAATTTAAAAAATTGATCCATTGCAACTCCCTTAGTGTTGATGTATTTCAATTCTACTATCTTCTTCTGCATTAAATCTCAGATAGATTGATGCTTTAAATCAAAATATTTTATCCTACTGTGATGGACTAGATTCTTGGCTAATTTTATTGCACTAATGTTATCACAAAAAACCATTGTGGGATGGATGGGTATCTCTCTAATTTCTTCAAGAAGTTTCTATGCCATAGCGCTTGTGTACCTTCTAAAGTGAGTGCAACATAATCTACTTTTGTAGAAGAAAGGAAAACTATACTTTGCTTCTTTGAGCTCCAAATAATCAAACTAGAACCAAAAGAAAAACAATTACCAGATGTAGACTTTCGATCATCCAAACTACCTCCCCAATCAAAATCACTAAAACCAATAAGATTGAACCTTTTAAAAGTGTAGTAATGAATACCAAAATCTATAGTTCCTCTCAAATACCTCAAAATTCTCTTCACTGCTTTCATATGTATTTTTTATGGCTCTATAATGTACCTTGAAACAAATGAAATTGAACAAGCAATATCAGGTCTTGTGTGAGTTAGAAACATCAAACTTCCAATAATGCTCCTATAAACTGTCTCATCAACTATTTTACCACCATCATCTCTACACAACATAACTCCATGAGCAACTGGAGTGGAGACTAGTTTACAATTAGCCATATCAAAAAATTTCAACATATCTTTGGCATACTTTGTTTGACAAATAAAAATTTCATTCTCACTTTGATAAACCTCCATTCTTAGAAAATGTTTCAATTGACCTAAATCTTTCATCTCAAATTAATTCATCATAGCAACTTTGAATTCATCCTTCATCTTAGAACTGCTACCTATATACAACAAGTCATCAACATACAAACTTACAATAAGAACATCATTACCTTCTTGTTTGTAGTAAAAGGTAGGTTCATTCTTACTTATTTGAACCATTCTCCTAAAAATATCCATCAATCCTAGCATACCAAGTTTTTGGTGCTTGCTTGAGGCCATGCAAAGCCTTCTTCAACTTGTAGACATGATTTTATTTTCTTTGCACTTCAAAACCTTATGGCTGCTCTACATATACTTAATCTTCTAAGTACCCATTCAAGAAGGTAATTTTCATGTCCATATGATGGATGCTCCAGTTATTTTTAGTTTCTAATGAAATAAACATTCTAATGGTCTCTTGTCTTGCTACTGATATAAATTTATCGTCATAATTAATTCCATACTTCTGTGTGAAGCCTTCAACAACTAATCTTGCCTTATGCCTTTCAACACTTCCATCACTTTTATACTTAGTCTTGTAGACCCATTTGGTACCAATCTTCTTCTTGTCATGTGAAATCTTTGTAAGCTCCTAAGTGTCATTCATGTGAATAGAATCCATCTCTTCTTGCATTGCTTGCATCCAAACCTCATTAGTACATGCATCTTCAAAACATGATGGTTCAAAATCAGCCTTGGTAAGTAAAGCAAAATTCACTATCTCACCTCTTGGATTTTCCTCATGTGTTTGATTTGTACTCCTTTGATAGATGTCACTCAATCTTCTTACCTTCCTTGTATAACTAGGACTTGAATCTAGACTTAACTTGGAATTGAACAACTAGATGAGAGGCTACTTGGCGGATTTGTAGCATTTGGAACAAAAATATTAGTGGGTTGCCCATGATCAATATCATCAATAATAACATCATTTAAAACATATTTTGACTTCTCCATATGGCCTTTTTGATGACCATAAACTCCCCCTTCATCAAAATGCACATCTCTTGACATGATAAGCCTATTAGTGAGAGGATTATATAACATATAAGCCCTACTTTCCTCACTATATCCAAAAAAAATACATGACTCACTTTTGGGATCTAACTTTTGTCTCTTTTGATCAGGAATATGAACATAGCCTAAATAACCAAAACCTTTAAAATAATTAACATTTGGATTTTTCTCATACTAGGCTTCATACAAAGTCATTTTATCAAGTGCACTAGTGGGACTCTGATTGAGAATATATATTGTTGTAGCAACTGCATCTCCCCAAAAATAATTTCTTAATCCCTTTGTTTGTAGCATACTTTGTGCCATCTCTACCAGTATACGATTCTTCCTTTCAGCTACACCATTTTGTTGAGGTGTGTAGGTAGTGGTGAGTTGCTTTCTAATGTCATGCATATCACAATAGCCTTGTAAGACTTTTGAACTAAATTCTCCTCCATGATCAGTCCTTAAGCATTTGATTTTGCACCCTTCTTCCTTTTCCACAAGGGTTTTAAAACTCTTGAATGTATCAAGGGCTTCACCCTTAGTCTTCAAAAAATAAACCCATCACTTTCATGAGTAATCATCAATAAAAGTGATAAAATATGATGACTTACCCAAACTCTTTGTTTGCATAGGACCACATATGTCTGAATGAACTAACTAATGTGGATAATAAGCCTACCATGTTTTGTCTTTTGGAAATTTATCTCTTGCATGTTTTCCTTTAGCACATCCTTCACAAATTTCCTTATACTCTTCAACATTAGGTAAACCATAAACTAATGCATTTGATGTTAGAATCTTCAAACAATGAAAATTTAAATGCCCATACTTGAGATGCCACAACCAACTTGTATCCTCATATGCCATATTGGAAAGCCTGTTGTTATGTTCAACAAACTTCAATGAGAACATCTTATTCTCATAGACACAACTATAAACACTCTATTGCCCTAATTCTTTTCATAAATTATACATTGCTGATTTTCAAATACAACTTTATAATTATTCTCACACAATCGCCCAACACTCGACAAATTATGCTTTCATTGTGGAGTTTAATAAATGTCTTTAACACTCTTCATACCTTCTTTTGTATGAACTTCCATAGCTCATTTTGTAGCAACCTCCAATGATTTGTCATCACCAAGTTGCATCTTGGATTTTAAACTTTCATCCATTGTTGAAAATAACTTCTCATTTCCTGACATATGGTTAGAAATCTAGAATCTAAATACCAAACATCTTTACTATTATTTTCAGCTTTATCATAGGAAAAAAATAAATGATCTAGAGGGTTCTCATCACCTTCTTGAAAATAATGAACACTTTTACATTCTTTTAATCTACAATCCCTTTCAAAGTGGCCATACCTGTTATAATGGTAACATTGGACATTTATTTTATCAAATCAGCCTCTACCTCTTCCTCGTGAACCACCTCTTCCTCGTGAACCACCTCTACCTCTATTTCCTCTTGAGTAATTTTTATTTTGACCTCTACCTTGGCTTTTATTTATTTTGGTGTTACTATTGGCATCTTCATTCTTTTTGATTTGTAATTTAGAGCAAAAGGATTTCTCGTCACCATCTTCAAATGAATCTCTCAATCTTTCTTCATGAGACATCAAAGATCTAACTAGGTGATCAAATTGAAGGCTAGATAAATTCTTAATTGTTTATATGATTATGGCAACATGGTTCCACCTTGGTGTGAGAGTTCTCAACACCTTCTTGATCACAACCTCGTTGTTCACAATTTCACCAAGTGTAGACATCTTATTGACCACATATTTTACTCTAACACAATAGGTACTCACACTTACAGCTTCTTTCATCTTCAAATTCTCGAATTCTCTCTTTAATGTTTGTAACTTGACAACTTTGACTTGATCTCTACCTTGGTAAACTTATTTTAGAGTCTTCTAAGCATCTGAAACTATCTTTGCTCCTAAACTTCACATAAATAGGCTCTTATCTAGAGCTATTTGAATATGAAACAAGGCTTGAGCATTCTTCTTCTTAGCCTCCTTCTTAGTTGTTTTATCATTGGCTGTGAGGGTATTCCAATTAGTTGGCTCTGCATAACTTGATTCAAAAATCTTACACAAATCTTTTCCTATCAAAAAAGTTATCATTTTGATGCACCAATAATAATACTCATTTCCATCAAATTCTAGAATGGACAAGGAGTTAGAATTTGACATGATAAACCTTTGGCAAAATTCCAGCCACTAAATCTTTAATTCAAAATAAAATACCTACTCTGATACCAAATGTAGAATTTTAAATATATAAAAATAAACTACAACCAGAAAGAAACCATAAACTCATATCCAAATATATGTAATATTCATAGCACATAAGAAACACAAAAGAAATAAAAATTACCAAAATAAAAATTACTAATTCAAATTATTCGAATCATTCTCCTTTATAATAAAAATCAATTACAATGTATTAATAGAATTACATGTGAACATGCTTTTCTATTTAATAAATAAAAAATATTCTAAATTTATCTAAATAACAATTTGTATGTAATATCAACTAAAGCTAACTCTAGCATTTCCAAAGCATATATTAATTAAAAATTAACTAAATATTAAATTAATTGCATGATTCTTGCATGATTGAAGCTGATGTAAACTGGGACTCAACAACAATTATCCAAAAAAAATAAAAGACAATGTACCTACAACATCTCTCTATTTCAGGGCAAAAGGTTCAGTAGAAAAGGAAATTTATCGAGGGATTATGGGATGATGATGAATGTTAGTGGGTAGATCGGAGGAGCTTTTTTATTATCTAGTCATCTAATTGGATCTAGTTGTAACGTAAATCCATTTCATTCAAGGTGTATCTGTGTTATAAAAGACTCTTAGAGGTTTGTATGACCTTTAGAGCACCATCTCTCATGTAAATTGTCCTCTCTAAACTTGCAGTGGTGAAGGCGGAATTGTACATATGTTTTAAACATGTTGTCAAAAGTTGCAAAGCATCTAGGGAGTATAAAGGCTTAAGCAAGCCTCTCTAAGGTTCTGTTTTGTAACAATAAGTCTCAGAGGTTATTGTGGATCATGTTCAACAATAGGAAACTTTGACAACTAATAGGTAAAATATTCTTTAAGTTCACCTCTAGAAAGCATTACCAAATAATGTACAAACATGCACCTTTATCTCCTGTTTTGAACGAGAGATAGGGTGGGTAGACATTGAGGATCACCAAGCTCAGCATTGTTTGGTCACATAGGCTCTTGAGCTTTTTATGTAAATGCTTACGAGAACAGTTTGTTGGAAGTTCAATCCACATTCTTGTAAAACCAAAAGGGCTAGTAGCTCAATAATAGAAAGCCTAGACATTCTGATGGAAGGGGTCATGAATTCAAGCCCCATGTTAGGGACAAGAAGTGTTTTGTAAGGAAGTATTTGAAGGACTCATCCCAGGGTTGTGACCTATTTTGTATAATATAAAAATCAATTAAATAAAAACCATCTAACACTATCATTAAAAAGAAAAGAAAGAAAAGGAAAGACTTAAATAAAAACCATCTAGCACAATCATTCAAAAGAAAAGAAAGACAAGGAAAACCTCAAAAGAAAATACAAGTAAAATCACAACCGAAACTGTACATGTAGAAAAGGAAAAGAAAACACCTTTGTATGTCCACAATACCTGTCATCATGTCCACACACTTGACTGTACATAGACTCTCAGGATATTACAACAAATCCTTTAAGAACTTCCAATTCCAGGCGGTATATAATATGGGATTCAAAGACTGTCCGTAAAGGTTGATGTTTCCCCCCTTGTTAGCCATCCCAAAAGCATGATTCTAACAGATAGAAAGCTCTTATCTGACAGGAATAAAAACCCAATGAGAAGCGTGGTAAGAAGAATCATTTAAATGTCTTCTATATCTCAAATAGCACAACTACAATGATCCTTTCCTAGTTATTTTGACAGCATCAAATGTGGATTTAATACATTATTGGTTTTCATTCCATGTTTTATTTGGAATCCTTTCAATATGGAAGAATCAATTACCATATACATCACCTTCAGCGGAATGGCAAAAACTTTGCTATCGATGGACATGTTTTTCAGGTGAGTTTGGCCTCAAGGCAAAGACTTAGTTTCTAGAACACAGTGATTGCTATCAAGAATCTTATTGCTGATGATGGAGGAAAATAATTGAGAATGGCAACTTAAGTTCACTGTGATGATTACAATAAAAAATAAAATTCAGAGACAAATCATTAACATTCATGCAAACTAATGGGGTGTAGTCTGATTCATGAACGATGTTTATTCACAAAGAATCCACCAAAAATTAATTTTTTAAATGTATCGAAATAAAAAATAACTTGCTCAAAAAAAACCCACACAAATTTAATTCTTTTAAATATATTGAAATAAGGATCGAGGGATTGGACCCCAACCCCAATGAGTTAATTTTTTACCCTACAAATTATGTAGAAACAATCAGAAATTTTATGCTTTCACAGCTGATGATAACTATACCGATGCTTTTGAATAAAAGCAGAAATAGTGTTTATGCAAACGTAAAACTAATGAAACTAAACGAGTTTGAGGAAGGCCATAATAATATGCAGACATAGATTCATACCCACAATAATGACCGCATTAATGTCGCTGCTCTTCTCAATCACAGGTGCCACTTTGCTCTTATTAATAATTATATATATATTCTATTTTATTTATACAAATAAATATATTCAATTAATTGATTTTAAAAAAATATTTATTTATGATATTAGATGTTTATAAATATTTATAAATAATTTATTTATATAAAGGTATAATAAAATTGGATAATAATATATGTGAAAATTTTTATGTATATTTTAAATTATTATTTGAATTTGAAAAAAAAAAAAATACCTAATTAAAATTGTTCATTAAAATATTCAATTTAATATTAATTTTTATTTTTATTTTTTAATTTCTAATTTTAAATATTATCTTTTTAATTATTTTGAATGAAGAGGAATTACATGTGTATGTTTGTTGACATTTTTTGATTTTTTTTTGAAGACGTCTTTTGAATTTGAATTTGAATTATTTGTTCTTAACATTATCAAAGACTACTTCTCTATATATTTAATTAGCATATATATTTTAGATAAATCTATGTAAAATACATCGAGAGATATCATTCTCAATGCATGTATATCATATTGAATTTGTGAGTTGAGTGGAATAGGGCTCTCAAGAATGATTTTATCTAAGATATGTATGCTAGTTATTAAAAATAATATCATATATTATAAATCTATGTAAAAGATATTTTTCCATCACATACACATTAATTATTACAATGTCATGAAGGTAATAGTTTAACGATGGAGTTGGAGGCAACATTGGTATTGTTAAACTAACTTGGTGGACTCATTAGGGGGTTAAATTTGATGGTCGTATGATTGTATTTGTATTGTTTAATTATAAAATATAACTTGACTCAAATTAACATGCCAAGGAAACTACGAGTTGCTTCAACCAATCAAAAACTTATAAAGAACCTAATTCCTGATCGTAGGCCCACCTAAAAGGATTAGGATGGCTTAGATTCATATGACCACCCACTTAATAAAATTGGCAATTCACTGTTTACAACACTCACTTTGTCTTTCATTTCATTTCACCTCAGTGATTATATGCTAATTTAATGCAACAAATACACAAGACGGAAAAAAACTGTGCGCTTAAACCATAATTTTGTTTGTGTAGTGATTTTTTGTTATTCCTAAAATTCACTGAATACATTCTTTACTATATATTTTCAGGTGCAATTCCATTTATAAATGTATTTCCAACTAATTTATAAAGAGATAATTTATCTGTTGCTAATAATAATGGAGAATGAATAATGGTTGGAAGAGGATGAACATTGTAGGCACGATAGATGGAGATAGGTGGGATAGAGTATGAGCACTCGTTGAAATAAAGAAGTGTGTGTATATGTATATATATATATATATATATAACACTAATTGCATACAAATTTATGATGGCAAGGCGCTCTACAAGACCTCTATAAATTATGTTGAAGTCGTTGCTTATGGTGCAATGTTGTATCAGTTTTCAAGGGCTCTTCATTAAATAACAAAAGTGTTAACTTGTTTATTATCTCATGGTGTACGGTTACTCCTTCAAACATTATATTTAAATTGTATTAAAAAAATTAATTGTATTTTTATGTATATATAAGCATGGTATTTCTCTATGGGTAGAATAGTAATGTCCCTCTATAATATAATATATATGTTGTATTGTAAAAATTAAGTGTATTTATTTTTATGTAAGTGTTGTATTTATTTGTGGGTAGAATAATAATAATGAAAAAAATATAAAATGATAGTGAAATAGACATCAAATTTAAAATTCGAATTAAAAATTAACACATTCACTCCATTACAACCCACCACTACCTCCTAAGATACCATTGTAAAACGTCTATCGATTTAAGAACATTTATCGATATAATAAAACTTAAATTTTATTATTTTTGTGTACTTAAAAAAAATATTTACCTTATTCAAATAAACATTAGCTCAAAATCACCTAACAAATTTTTTTACCTATCCAATAAATTAAATTTTAATTTATTTATTAAAATTGAAATCTTATTTAAAATTAAAATTTGATAAACACTCTTAAATTATAATAAAATTTTCAATTTTTTAACAATTATTTCACAATAAAATTAAATATACTTAATATTATATTAAAATTAAATATAAATCCAAATCCACACATTAAATACTTTCAAAACTATATAATCGGATTAAATAGAGGTCAAATTTCATTTTAGGATAGGCTCGTAATAAATGCCCATCTCAAAGTCTCTTTTACCATTGGTAATTGATTCTTAAAATGACACTACTTCCCACAAATCTAAAAAATTCTCCAAATAAAAAAACAATTAAAATAAATAAATAAATACCCACATCAACTCTTCACATAAAAATAATTATGACAAAACTAACTATTTTAGGAGCTCTTTTTACACGTCAACGGACGCCTTAATGCCAAGCCACGTTTTCTTTCGGGAATTGACGGCAAAAACAAACAAAACCTATACCTAACAAGCACGAGAAAAAGAAAAAGAAAAAACTTAGTGATTCTTTTAAAAATTGGGTATAACTTGCTTGTGTTCATTCAACATTCAGGGTTGTGACGGATTCAATGACCTTATCTTTATCTTTATATATTACAAAACTTTATTCATTTTTTTATAAATTATTTTAATCTCTTAAAATTTCTAGTGGACATTGATATCTATATTTATTTATATAAACTAGTAAGTTAGTTCACTTAAAATTATTAAAGGAAATAAATGTTAATTTGATTTAGATATTAATATCTAATTTTTAATCATGGAATTTAAGACGTGAATTAATTATGTTAATAGAATCTTAGTTATATTGATAGATATTTTATAATAATATCTTAAGAGGTAGTAGTAAGTTGTAATATAGTGAGTATGTTAAATTTTAATTTTAAAATTAAATTTGACGTCCATTTAAGTGTTATTTTAGAAAAAAATTCATATAAAAAGATTTCGTTGATATTATTAGTCTATTCACAAAGAAATACAAAGTTTATATATAAAAAGAAATACAATTAATTTTTACACTAGCATACATATTTAAAATAATTTTTTGTAAAATACATCGAAAGATATTCTCGAGGCCCCTATTCTATTTATGTCACAAATTTAGTATGATATACGTGCCTCAAAAATGATATCTCTCGATGTATTTTACATAGATTTATCTAAGATATGTATGCTTGTGTTAAATGTATTTCCATATCAAATATATATATATATATGTTATTGCTAAGTCCTTTTTTGATATGCTTGTCTTTATTAACATTGCTACAGAGATCCATGGTCCTATCTTATTGATCTTTATCTTTTCCATGGCTTTTGGACATGTCCATAAATCACAAACATATTCATAGTAGCAGAAACATTTTTGAATTGTGTAAATGTATGAGCGCATATTACAGGGTTATTAGGTGTCATGTTTCATTTGATTCACTTTCTTTGGCACATTTAAGTCTTGTTGGATCATCATTTTACACACCAATAGTTCCCCAATTCAAAATTAAAATATCTATATATACAAATCCCTTAAAGGCATTTAAGAACAAACATTCATTGTTTAACAAAGAAAACACTACATAAATTTCTCAACAAAATTTATAATATTACAATATAAAAATATACATAAATTTTTTATAATAATATAATTTTAATAAATCAAAAAAATTTCAACCAAAATTATAATACAAATGTAAAAATAAAATTACATTATTATTATTTCGTTTTATTTCATATATATTTAAATGATGAATTTTATTTTTTTATTATTTCTAATATATTAATTATAAAGATATATAACTTTTATTTTTATTTTTTTAAATTAAAAATTAAAACAATCACCCATTACAAATCCCAACCTCCCCCAATTCGATGTAATTCCATTTAGCCAATTTGAACATGTCTCATCCGGCATACGGATCCAAGTCTACCAAAATTAATGGAAGATATGCATACGGATCCGAGCCTCCTGAGGTTCATGGAAGCTGCCACATGCCTGGGATCCAATTTCCAAGCCTACTGATACTGAAGTTCATGGAAGATGCCCCACGCCTATCAAAGTTTATGGCAGCCACACGTCTCAACCAGTCGATCACACCCAGATAGACAACTCAAAACTATATTTGAAAGCCTGGCCTGGAATTTTGATTGGAATTTGTGGAGGTGACATAAACCACCTGGCATACATGGTACGTCAGCTCCTTTCCCCCCAAATCTTTCCAGTATGGCAGAGCAAGGTTTGTGTCGGCATATTTTACCAGAGCCAATGCTGACTCTATGCCATCCCATACTCCTAAACCAATTATCTGTTTACCATGTAGTGAATCATAGAAAGAATAAGAAAGTATGCCTTTGAGGCAACCGAAATATGATCTGAGAATTGCAAGGCAGGAGTAGGAGAGCACATTTTGTCTTTTTGAGCTACAACATATTCTGCGAATGCTGACAATGTCTCCCAGGGAGAGCTGTGCAAAACGAACACCGTGGCTTGTTTGTTGGGAGCTCAGCTGAAACCACCCTGAGTCCACTGGTTTCACTGCACACTTTAATCCTTTGGTGAAGGCTGCTGCCTGCAGACTCCCTCACCAAATTAGTTTACATCTTTCTTAATTTTAAACTTAGCCCTTTTGCTGTCAATTATATATATTGATTGGTTCTCAATAAACTGAGTTGATGTCGACCTATTAACGCATATTAAGAAATATAAAAAATTAGAAACATCAAACCAAATGCGCTGCTCGGAGGGGTTAATGAATGTTTATACATACCTCGGGGAGATTTAAGGCTGAATTCTCTGCATTTTGTAATCCTTCCCCTTTCCATACCATGAAAACAGCCACCTGCACAGGTTAATCACTAACAGAATTAGAAATAAATAATCTTTTGTCAAAATCAACTTCCATCTACAAAGATAGATCATAGGGATATGCCACGATATTATCCGGCTTAATTAAAGAGGTGCGCCTCCAAGAAAGTAGAAACAAAATGCCAAAATAATTTTGCCGTAATGTGGAAGTAAAATCCATCATAGGGACACGCCACTGTAATTAACCCTGACAAGACACATACCAGTGTTAAGTATTGGCCTACTTTTTTTTATTACATGGCATTTTTGTACTATGGCCAACCGGAATGGTGGTTTCGACTCTTGGATATAGAAAATTCTGGCTGGGTGGCAAATAGGCGGTAGGGTTTCTCTAACAGGGATGCCCTTGGAAGTCTCTCAGAGAAGTGGTATTGCTGAAGTACATGAACAGTCTGAGTTGTGTGATATTGTTGGTGTCGGTCCCAGGGTGTGTAGAATTAAAAGCCCTGGCAAGGGGTGGGAATCCTGACAGTGATCAAACAGGGAAGAGTGAAATTTACCCTTTAAAATTATTTGGCATTTACCCCTCAAACCTATTTGGACATGGAAACTAAAAGTCATTGTACCTGCAAATCTCTCCATTTCAGGGTAAAAGGTTCAGTAGAAAAGGGACTTTATCAAGGGCTTATGAGATGACGATAAAAGTTAGTGGGCAGATCGGAGGAGACATTCTGATGGAAGGGTTCATGAATTCAAACCCTAAGTTAGGGACAGGAAGTGTTTTGTAAGGAAGTATTTGGAGGACTCATCCCAGGGCTGTGACCTATTCTGTATAATATGAAGCAATTAAATAAAAACCATCTAGCACAATCATTAAAAAGAAAAGAAAGACAAGGAAAGCCTTAAAAGAACATACAAGTAAAATCACAACTCAAACTGTACGTGTAGAAAAGGAAAAGAAAATACCTTTGTATGTCCACAATACCTGTCATCCTGCCCACACACCTGACTGTACATAGACTATCAGGGTATTACAACAAATCCTTTTAAGAACTTCCAATTCCAGGCAGTATATAATATGAGATTCAAAGCCAGTCCCTAAAAGTTGATGTTTCCTCCCTAGTTAGCCATCCCAAAAGCATGATTCTAACAGATAGAAAGCTCTTATCTGACAGGAATAAAAACCCAATGAGAAGCGTGGTAAGAAGAATCATTTAAATGTCCTCTATATCTCAAATAGCACAACTACAATGATCCTTTCCTTCTTTGACAGCATCAAATGTGGATTTAATACATTACTGGTTTTCATTCCATGTTTTATTTGGAATCCTTTGAACATGGAAAAATTAATTACCATATACATCACCTTCAGCGGAATGACAAAGACTTTCCTATGGGTGGACATGTTTTTCAGTCAATTTGGCCTCAAGGCAAAGACTTAGTTTCTAGAACACAGTGATTGCTATCAAGAATCTTATTGTTGATGAAGAAGGAAAAAATTGAGTATGACAACTTAAGTTCAAAGTGATGATTAACAATAAAAAAAAATAATTTAGAGACAAATCGTTAGCGTTCATGCAAAAAATGAGGTGAAGTCTGATTCGTGAACAATGCTTACTCACAAAGAATCCACAAAGAATTAATTTTTTAGATGTATCGATATAAAAAATAACTTGCTCACAAAGAACCCACAGAAATTTAATTCTTTTGAATGTATTGAAATAAGGATCGAAGGATCAGACGCCCAACCCCAATGAGTTAATTTTTTATCTCTACAAGTAAAATAGAAATAATCAGAGATTTTATGCTTTCACAGCTGATGATAATTATACTGACGCTTTTGGATAAAATCAGAAATAGTGTTTATGCAAACATAAAACGAATGAAAATAATCGAGAGTTTGAGACAGGCCATAATAATATGCAGACATAGATACATACCCACGAATGATCGAGGCCCTTGAAAATGGCCACATTGATGTTGCTGCTCTTCTCAATCACAGCGGCCACTTTGTTCATGTGGGCAACTGCATCATTAATGTCACAGCCTTCCTCAGGCTCGAACATGCCAAACGAAACCCTCACATTTTGGCTTTCGCTGGTGCGAGGCTCAGCAGAAGCAATCATTATGTTTACTGTTGTTTGACACAGATTAACAATGATTATTACTGTAGGAGAAAATGCTTCTCATTGTCTTTTCCCCGTGTAACATCAATTTAAAGGGCAAAAAGTTAGTTTGTGTGATATTATTGTGTGGACTGTGGAGTTGCAGGTGTGAGTGGGGAATCCATATATGAAGGTGGCGTGTACATTTCATTGTCATGGTCAGTAGTAAATCCAATCAAAAGAAGTTTCATTTTAGTTTCTTTTATGCTACCTAGTGATGTTTATCGTGGTCTCCTATGAAGGCTTACTGCTTCGATTTTTGTCTAATGAAAATTGTAAGAAATTGCTTTAATTTGGAACTGAAAATAGAAATTATGCTTTCTTTGATAAAAAATTATTTAGGCAGCAATTAATTTGTTTTTAAGTATTAACAGAGTTGGTACTTAAGTCTAATGTTACGTTGTATGTAAAAGTGGTGGAAATTGAAAAAGCGAAAAAAGTGGTCGTGTTCTCATTGATTATTAGGGGATGGTCTTTATGTTAGTAGAATAATTTATTATTCTTTTATAAATAATTTTTTTTGGGGATGTGAAAGGGGATCTTCGTACCATCATTATGTGTTTTCCACTCTTCTGTTTTGTTGTAGTCTTAATTTATGGAGGGTATCGGAGGTGGTCATCTTCTTAAAGCAGTGGTTGTGAGTTTATTGGATAGAATGAATAATGAAAATTACCTTCTCATGTTTTGGTTATTTCACTTTTTTAATATTAAGGAGAGGAAGATATTAAATAAAAAATATATAAATCAGAAATTTTTTTTAATATTAAGGAGAGGAAGATATTAAATGAAAAATATATAAACCAAAAACTTTTTTAATATTATGTGAGAGACAACTCTCCTCTTTCTTTTATGAAGATGGAAGCATTTGTTACCTACAAATTTATTATTAAATAATGTTGTTGATTTTTTATTATTTTTTAATGCTTATAAGTTAAATTTTTGATGAATAAAAAGGTTTTTATATTAATAATACAATTCACCATCTTTTCATATATTTATTTTAAAACTAAGATACATATTTTAGACAAATCTATGTAAAATACACTTATATATATCATTTTCGAAGCACTCACAATTTAATACAATATAGGTGTTTCGAAAATGATATTTATCGTGTATTTTACATAGATTTATATAAAATATATATGCTAGTTATATTTTGTTGTATCATTTTTAATGTCAAATATTTTTTATTTTAAAATTTAAATAATTATATTTTATTGTATCATTTCTAATGTCAAATATTTGTTATCTTAAAATTTAAGTAATTATATTTTATTGTATCATTTTTAATGTCAAGTATTTGTTATCTTAAAATTTAAAAATATATAATTTTAATTATTTTTAATTTTATATTTTTATCTCATTTTTAATGTCAAATATTTATCCTTTTAAAAATTAAAGGGTTAATATCATCTCTTGAATCAATAAATTAACATAAATTAATATATGAAAATGTTAGTGTACACATTTTCCCACTTAGTGGTTTTACTTTCTTTTCAATTTACTTAAGTTAATTAAGTCATTAGGAGTCATTTACCTATAAGTGGGTTCTAATTATGAGTTAGGGTTTTACCTTTTTGGTGACCTAAACTCACTCTATATGTACTTTTTTTTCTTCCTAAAGTTGGTTAATGTAAACAATCTTTTGTATAATTTTCTTGTTTTTGGAGCTCTTATTCTACCTCTACAAGAATTTGACATTATTACATCCTTATTCAAAGATCTTGGTGAATTCTAACAAAAAAGTTGCGATAAAATTTTAGTTCTTATATCAAATAAATCAAGCATTTCATTTTCATAGATATTAAATCCTAACATTCCTCAATTAATAAGGAAAAGACAAAACATTAATATAAAAATAATTATCACAATAACAAATATAAAATAAATAAATAAATTCGTAAATAAAATTACCACAATAAAAAATATAATTCACATATCATATATTTCAGCATGGAAAATAAATTAAAAATATATTTTAAAATAAATAAAATTTCGACAATAAAAATATAATTCAACTATCATATATTCCAGCATGATAAATAATCGTCTTCTATATATTATTTTATTAAGTTAGCTTCCAATTAATTAATTAATTATAATAATTATTTAAAGAATATTTATAAATATTCATTTCTATAATCTTAGCAATAATTATAAATATCTTCTATCTTATTTATATTTACAAATATATTTAATTAAATGATTTTTAAAATTAATTATTTATGATATTAAATACTTATAAATATTTTGAAATAATTTTTTATATAGTTTTTTTTTTAATAATTAATAATTTTTTAGAATTCTTATTTATGTATGTTTTTAGTTATTATTTAAATCTCACAAAAATTGATGTATAATTAAAATTGTTAGTAGAAACTTTCAATTTAACATTAAAATTAATTAAATTTTAATTAATTTCTAATTTAATATATTTTAAATTCTTTTAAAATATGAGGAAGTACATGTGAATGAATGTTTATAAACATATTTTGAGTTCTAATTTTCACAATTCATAACAAATAGATTATATATTTCTAAGTATAATTGTCCCAAAAAGAAGAAGGTTTATCTTACTCATGTGCATATTTTTAAGCATAATTGTCTCCCAAAACAATTTTACCTTACTCATATAAACATTTTAAAACATAATTGTCCCAAAAAGAAAAAAATTACCCTACTTATATAAAGGTTTTAAAATTTAATTATTTTTTACGTACCTAAAAATAAAGTTTATATTCAAAATAAATCTTAACTTAAAATCACTTAACAATTTTTTTTACTTACACAATAAACTACATTCAAAATTATTCTTTAAAATTTAAATCCCATTTAAAATTTTGATAAACACTTTTAAACTGTAATTAAATTTTCAATTTTTAAACAATTATTTCAAAATAAAATTAAATATATTTATCATTATATTAAAATTAAAAATAAATGAACCCCACATATTAAATACTTTCAAAATCATTTGATAAGAACCAGATAAATGTCGAATCTCAACTCTTCACATAAAGATAATTTATGAGTACAACAAAATTAACTATTTTAGGAGCTCTTTTTACTCTTCTACGGACGCTTTAATGCCACGCCACGTTTTTTTTTTTGGAATTGACGGGAAAAACAAACAAAACATTTAGCTAACAAGCACGGGAAAAATAAAAAGAAAAAACCTGTAGATTTCATGTGATTCTTATTAAACTTTGATTATAACTTGCTTTAATTCGTTCAACATTCAATGATGATTATAACATGCTTTTATTCGTTCAAGATTCAATGACAATATATATTAGCAGTTAGTTTAATGGTGTAAGAAATGTCGAAAGGATATAATTTTTGTTTTATTTGTTAATATATTAGTAATATAGATGAATGGAAGTTATAGGTTATATTTTGGGATTTTAATTTTTTATCTCAGTATCAATGACATTTTATCATTGATTCGATTTGTATATGAGATGTGGAGCTTTGTTACAATCAATTTAACACTTATGACATTTTCGTCTACCATTAATAATAGAAAACATTTATATCAAATATATCGCCACCTTGCAAGTTATGGACCACTTTACGATTGGTGTTGGTCATGTAAATCCAACTGCTGCCTTGAGTATGGTGTTTACGTATGTTCTTAACCCTGATATAATTACTATAAGTATTGATATATTGGTAGCATGGATGAATGGAAGCTACAAGATAGACTTTGGAACCTCAATGTTTTGTCCTCGCATCAACAACAATGCAAATCTGATTCAAGCCACACATCGTACATGGAGCCATGTCACAATCAAATCAACTCTCATGATGTCCACTTATTAAGTGATTTCGTAGTCCCAAATTTTGTTTTCATGTCATCTCATACCAAGTACAACTCCAAGAGAAAAACCATTCCCCTGTATCAACTAAATAACAACTTTAAGAGAAGTAATTCATAAAACTACATCCAAAAACAAAACCATTTTACTTATCAACCAAATGACAACATCAAGAAATGCATTCATAAAGTTTGAAAAAGGATATAAAATAGGAAATAAACAACTACCTCTCAAACATATGATTTAATTTGCCAAACACCATTCTTTCTTCATGAACAAGATGACTAGTCAATTGGAAACACCGCAACGCTTTTATAACATCTAAATTCAATTGCTAGTTGCAACATCCTCCTACACTTAATAACTACAAATAAGGAAAATTTTAATACTCCAAGTTTTGTTGGTGTTCAGGGTTTTGCCATGGGTAACAAAGTAACCAATCCAATGAAAGGGCTGAAAATATTTTGTAGTATCTAATTCAATTGATAGTCCAAACATCATACGACATTTTTTATTTATAAATAAGAAAAGTGCTTATATTCCAAGTTTGGTTGGTGTTTAGGGTTTTACTCCAATCAAGACATTGTCTCTCTCCTCTACCTCTAAATGATGACACTAATTTAAAGGTACTTGATTTTTTTTGTAGCAAGAACTTAGGTTTTTTCATTACTCATAGTTTTCATCGCTGATCTTTTGGATTGCAAGACTTGTAGGCATGGTCACAAAGACTTAATCTCTGTAATAGACTCATGGATTATGATTCTAAACATATGGTCATAGTCTAGTTTCCTCCTCTATAAGCACCCATGTATCCATTCTTCACAACATGTGTATTTTTGGGTAAAGATACCTTCGTACTTTCCATTTATCATTGAATCTCTTGAATTTATAGGAGATAACTTTGTTGGCTCAATATTTGTTTCCAATATGGAAATACCGGTCAAACATGAATTTATGAACACGTTCAATAGTTTAAAAACCAACATAATTCTATAGCTAAGATATAAATCCTCTCAAAGAGTACAGAGAAAATTGTTTTTTACTATTGTTTCAAGTCCTTGGTAGGATGAACACAATAGTAACTACATGCACAACTTGCATCACACAATGGTAGTTTCAGACACATGTTATGCATAAAAAACAAATCCATGGAAAACATCCTTATTATATGCTAGTTGTTGGCTTTATTTATTGATATTTTTTAGAAAAAAATCATGCAATACTTGACATACTGAATTAAATGCTAATTTATCACTTTCGAGTTTAAATAGGATTTAGAACAATAAATCATATATAACCCAACAATAAAATTCAAATAACAGACTGCACACCTAAAATAATAATCATGTTATTTTACTTGTATAAAAAATCATAAAAATCATATTTATAATATAAAATAAAATTACAAATTATTATCCACAAATAAATTGCAAACCAATTATAAAACAAGAAAGAAATATATCTTGAAATTGAATCTTAATGCAAATGACACCATCAACTAAAAACAACAAAAAAAAAACTCTGAGATTTTAATCCCATCATAATGTGTGTGCCCAATACCATTTTTAAAACAAAGCCAACAAAACTAAAAAAATCATATTTATAGTTAGTATGCAAGTAAGACCATTGGCCTTGTTGCCTTATTCCTACATCAATAATTCCTAGCTTGATATCTATGCAAATTCCCTCTGTAAAGTAAGTTATTTCTTTGAAAACAAAAATAACGTACAACAAACAGGTAACCACCCAAGCAATTTATTTCTCTAGGCATTATAAGTAGCAACCAAATAGACATCACCGAAAATGCAAAACCACAAAATGTAAAAACTCATTGCCAATCCATTCTATGTTCCACAAAGCCCCCATTAAAAAGGCAACACCTATAAGTACCCCGGACTCCAAGTAGAGATATGTGATTAAGAAAATAGCATGCAGATGGGAGAAAATGGGAACAAGGAAAGGGGACATAAGTACTCCCAAAATCGGATAAATGATACATAAATGTGAAAATAATACAGGTATGGGAATGGGAAAGGATGATAACTAATCATACAATATTACTGCAACATATGGCCTCCCAACTATTGCTGCATAAATCATGAAAATCCAAACAAGAAAATGGAACCATTTAAACTTTCATAAATGTCTAAATTTTCTTAACGTTAAAGTATGGCAAGATTTTTGACCCATGTTATCTTTATAAATTCGTAAAGAAACCCAAAAAGAGAGGAGGTTGATTCAAAAATCAGAAGATTAAAGAAAATTTGATATATTTCACAAACACTTTCCTATAAAGTACAACATTTAAATTAGTCAACATACAAAAGCATTGACAAACCTTGAAGAGCTTATAAAAAAAAGAAAATCAATTCCTGTGTAATTAGGGTTATGTTGCCACGCTTGTATATATAGAGGATTAATCTTAATTATCACACAAAAATCCAATATCCAAATAATGATCACATTATTTAGGAAAACAACAAAAGCTTAGTTAGAAAGAGAATAAAGATTTTAATTTCAAAAAAAAAAAAAAATCGTAAAACTAACTTAAAATCTTAATTGGGGCCTTGAGCTTGAGTAAATTAGGTTGGCTAAGGAAATCTTTCTAGAGTCCCGATAGAATTGCCAAACTTCTACCTCGATACCCTGCAATTGTCATAGAGTCCTCGCCCCCTTCACTTCCACTAGCCGATGTATTATATCATCCAACAAATTACTATCCATCGACATATTCTATAACACCCCCTAAAAAATCCCATCTTGCCTATCTATATTTCTAAAGATTTCAATAAATTATGCATGCAGAAAAATTACCCCATTATTTCACAATCTACATGCACAACATTTCATAAATGAAGTTTTGAAGCATTATAAATCAAAAAAAATTTAATGGTTGGGAATCTGATGCTTTGTAATATAGGGACATGAAAAAAGTCCATGTTTTATTCTTCTTATTATAATGATAAGGGCAGTGGTGAATAGAGTGATGGGTGTGTTCTTGAAAGCCTCTGTATATGTCAAGAGGATCGACATTATACTTCAAATAAAGGAAGTGATCCAATTCCTCATATTGCATGGGGTAATCGCCACCAAATACCTATCAAAATGGCATGGGCTCTAACATATAATACAAGGAATGACTCAATAAAGCAATAATAGATATTGGCAACATTGATTGTCAAGGGTTGACCTTCAATGTTGTATCAAGAATACGTTTATTGTATGACATGTATATCAACCTTTCATTTACATTTGACTGCCATGCAATAATGAAGGATAATACATATGTAAATTTTAGAAGAGAAGAGGAAGCAAGAATCAGTGGAATGCGTCTTCCAAAACATTTACAACAAATACAAGTTTTATTAATAAATAAATGGAAAAAAATTTCACAAAATTTGTTTCTCTTTTTAATACTCTTGTGAGGGGATTCAATGACTATATATAACACAATTTTACTCAATTTTTTTAAAAGTACTTTAACCTTTACAATTATTATTGGACATTAATATATATTTTTATTTATATAAAATAGTAAGTTAGTACAACAAAAATTAAAATGAAATAATTATTAAATTTAGATATTAATATCCATTAAAGGTCAAGAATGTCCAATGGAACTAAAGAAGATAATACATGAATTAGTGTCAAATGTATTTCCATATCAAATGTATTTATGTTATTTCCGAGTCCTTTATTTTGATATGTTTGTCTTACTTAGAATTGTTATAGTGATCCATGGTCCTACCTTATTGATCTTTATCTTCTTTATGGCTTCTAAACAAGCTCACAAATCACAAACATATTCATAGTATCAAAAATGTCCTTGAATTGCATAAATTTCTAAGCGCATCTCAAAATTTTGTTTTGGTGCCATGTTTCACTTCATTCACTTTATTTTTCATGTTTAAGTCTTGATGGGTTAGCGTTTTGCATGCCAATAGTTTCCCAATTCAAAATTAAAATCTCTATATATGTAAATCCCTTAGAGTCATTTACGGACAAGAAATCATTGTTTAACAAAAGGTACACTCAAAACACACAATAGTGATTAAACTTATGGTCATTCCAATTATAATTTTTCTGAGAGATATATCTATTTTCATGCTTATACACATATCATGCTATAATTTTATAGTATAAACATATTACGTCATTACATTACATCATTCAAATTATAAAAAATATATAATTACCATGTAATTACTTGATTGCGATTTAAAACTAAACAATGATAAATTTATAACATACATATGTGCGAAACATCTACTACACATTTTCAATGACATAATATAAGAAAACATAACAAAAGCTCATATATATACATATATATACAAATACACACACACACACACACACAAGTGTGTGTGTGTGTGTGTGTGTGTGTGTGTGTGTGTGTGTGTGTGTGTGTGTGTGTGTGTGTGTGTGTGTGTGTGTGTGTGTGTAAAGCAATGATAAATTCATAACATACACTTGCGTGAGACATCTACTACACATTTTCAATGGTATAAAATAAGCAAATATAAAAGTAAATATTAAAATCTCACAAATATATAAAAAGAGAAAACAAACACAAACATTCACACATACACATATAATTGAGTGATTCTATGTATTTAGACACTTTTATTATCATGTTTAAATTCTTTATATATATATATATATATATATATATATATATATATATATATATATATATATATATAATTTAAATGTGATAATAAAAGTGTCCAAATACATAAAATCACTCAATAATAGGGTCATGATCACCATGGCCCTCTACATCCACATCTTCATCTCTATCTCTCAGCATGGGAATTCTTAAAGAAGAGGCCCCACTATGATTTTAGCTCAATCGAGACCATGATCAAATACGCCTATCTCAATACTTATATAAAATTACTCTCCTTTAAAGGTCACATTTTAACACTACAATCAAACATATTATGTTAATAAACTATGTCCTAAATGTGGACTAAGAACTAAAGGGCATCTAATGTATTGCTAGCTTAAGCTCTCAGCTCATCATGTTTGGCTTTAAACTCATTATACTCAGATGTTGTTATCATATATGTAGTAGTAGCTAGTGCAACCTCGTCAAAGAATGGAGTGCACACACATGTTATATTTTTAGCTTCCTCTAGAAGACTTACATGAACTACATCATTAGGCACATGTCTAGTTAACACTCAAAGTGTAGCATTGATAATCATAGTCCAATAATCCTTAGCTCCTACATACATTATAAAACGTTAGCCAAAAATTATAAAATACATGGAAAAAAGTTAGAAAAATTCTCTAATACATATACTTTTCCTACCTTTTTCCATAGGGGAACATTCATCATAGTAGTTAGCTGACCATCCCCACCATCCCTACCCATGTCAACATCACCTTTGTCTCCCTTTGCTATAATAGGAAAAAAAATAGACCATTGATTATGTTCCCATCAACTTGTATATTTTGTCGTATATCTGACACCAACTATCTCAATAAAATGATCTATTTCATTTGCTAGAATAGGTACTAGCTCCAACCTAGTAGATCAGACTCTCTCACCTTGATGTTTTCTATCTCTATATGTCCATGTCCAAGCCCATGGATCTGGGGGCACATTTTATCTGATACCAAATTTACAATTCATGAACTTGTAATAAAAATGATCATATAGTCATGGCCACCGATCATGAAACCAACAACTAACTTAGATATTACATAATTGCACCCCATCCTTAGGCCATCCAAAAAAAAAATTGATATGATCTCCGAATGTTAAATTATGGTTTTAGATGATCAAGTAGCTATGATACTTCTCCTTGTAATACAGGTAATACCTATCCACCTTTGTGAAAATATCTATAGGTAAGCCTAAACAGAATGTGGTATGTCTATAAGATGAATCATCAAAACATGCTCATACACCCAACAATATATTAGCATTACCAAGTCTAATTCTCCACTATAGTCTTCTTTGATGAATTTATACAAATACACCAACATGTTACCCATAAATACATTTTACCATGATCCTCTATATCATGAATAATATTATGAATCCTCGATGAGATGACCATACCACCTCCATCAACATCTATAAAATACACTAGTAATACATACCCCCAAACAAAAAATAAAATAAAATAAATAAATAACTATCACTTGTAAAACATTGAATAACACTATCGTATATCAATATTATGAAATCCTTAGCAGTATAATGTGCTTTTATGGCATGACCAGTAATACAAATAAGAGCTTAGCTTTTCAGGCCGTACCCCTCAACAACCTATATCATGGCTTGAGTGCCAAATACATATAATTCATAATTCTCTAAATGTCCTTTAATATCAAGGTCATCTATCTCATGGGGATCCAAAAAGTACATGTCTTTGCATCCCATCAGGGGTTAAATTTGATGGTCACCTCTACCTATCAAGATTTTTTTTTGTGACAGTTTTTAAATTAATGTCACCTTACATGTGATGTTTATTTCTCATTTTTTTACTTTCATAATTTTATGTAGAAACCAGTTAAAACTTGTTGTTATTGCCTATGTTGTAGGGAAAAAATGAGAAAATCCATATTTGTTGTTAAAACTTGTTGTTATTACCCCCTGTTGAATGACCATCTCACAGACCTTTCCAACAATAACTTATGCAAGTACAGATTCCATATTTGAGTGCACATAAAAATGAGAGAAAAAAGAGTAGCTGAATGCAACTTAAACTCCAAAACCTTGGCTACAATGTGAGGGTAAACTGCTCATAACACTAGTATATATAACCAAAACTTCTTCACCTAAAAGCCATCTTCCTATTCTTTCATTGAAAATCTGGAAAAGAATAAGAATATTGTGTACTCCATGGAAAATAAATAAAAAATATATATATATATATAATGGGGAGTCGAGGACAGGCAAATTACTGGATAAAGTTGTCTGAACATTTATTTCTTATAAAATATATTCTAACAATTCGAACAACATGAATAAAGTTGTACTGATGTGGTAAAAGAATACTTAGGACCATCATTATACAACAAATACATGTATAATGCAACATGCTGATCTAAATTCAACTTTTTTATCGTTTGAAATGATTAATCAAGAAATAGATACATAATTATGCAATCACATCAAGCAAATATCAGAGATGCCCAGCAAATAAGATTGATTTATTTAGAGACAAACATTAAAAGAATAAAATAATGAAGGGTTAAAGAATAAAGGAACTTTACAGGTTTCTTTCTTGCCATAATGTTGAAAATATCACAACCCTTTTGTGAACTTGGCACTGCCTCTGCTCTCCATGGCCAAACTTGTTTCACCTAAAACAATAAAGCATGGAAAATAGTCTAGGGTAACACTTTGCACTAAGGCATTCGATCAAACACGTCAGATATAAAGCCAAACACAGTAGGTGTGAATTTTGTAAAAACCCAAATTTTTGTGTATATTTAGAAAGGACTGTATAAAGAGTTATGATATACAACATTGCTATATCAAAGATTTATCAGTTACTTGTAGTGTACATTGACAAGAACATTGTCCATATATCTGGTCTCAATGAAAAAGTGGCTACACAAGAACAAGGATGGATGATAAAAAATCATGAGTAGTTCTCTTCTCATGTATATTTCACTCTCGGTGGGTAGTGCTATGTGCATTATTGTGTTTTGTGGCATTATCAATAACTTCTCTTCAAACCATATAAATACAAGATTACATGGAAGCTAGTAGGCCTAGAAGGATTTTTTATGATTAAGATAGGGTCAAGGATGTTCATCCTAAACTCAGCTTTTCATAAAAATTCAACATTTTTATGACAAATAACTCAGTTTTTCATACAAATTCAGTATTTTTATGACAAAATCATAAATTAAAGAAATAAATTATTCTTATTGCTATAATAATATAGGAGAGATTGAACGTGCCAGATCTATTGAAAATTAATTTTAATTACTTTCCTAAAGTAATAAGCATTCATCACATATTTGTACTTGTGTATTTGATTGAATAGAATTGGAGTCATTCAATGATAGTTGTGTTAATATAAATGATAATAATTAAGATAGTCTGGTAGAGTTTTTATGACATTCAAGTATTGAATTTATGAGTGGCAAAGTGTTTGATCCTAGACATTTCCATCAAATTACTAATCCCTACAGGGAATCTAGAATGGACCAAAAGTTGATCTCTAGTCTAGCCAATGTTTTGTCGAAAAAGGTTGACTAGGGCTCCCTGATCATTTGACTCCAACCACCCATAATATATGTGATCATAAAGTATAAAAATCAGTATCATATCCAACTGATATAAAAATATAAAACACATAAAATCAATTATACAAATAAAAGAATCAAAGTACATGTTGTAACCCTGGTCAACCAAGAATCAAACGACATATATATTCCTACGGAAGAGCCCATCATAAAGAATAAAGGCAAGGCTCAAGAAATTGTTTGATAGACTTATTACCCAGTTAATACCAAATTCTTGAATATATTTAACATTAATTATCAACCTAGTGTATGTAAGCTTTTCAAGGATGTCAACACTATATATGCATTATTGATTCATAGGCTAATTTAATTTCTGGTTTTAATACAATGAAATTACACTGATTTCACCATATAGATATACAAAGAAAATATTATAATAGAATGCATAAATTCTTCACACTTATGAGTCACACATGCATCACACTTTATATAATCAAACTAGTAATGAAATCAACTCACACAACACACTTTAATCTACGAAGGGTCAGGATATTCACTGCAAATCCTTCTGAGGGGGGCCTCCTCATTCAGTATTGAGTTCCAATCCTTCTTCAAGAGACTAAAATAAGCTTCTTATAGAATCAGCCTTTTCATTACTCAGATTTGTATCAATTGAGTATTGCTACAATAGATTACAATATTCTAGAAATCAGACTGCAATTACTTTCTATAGTTTCATCCCCCCTAATCTAATCTAGGTTCTACCATTAAATACATAAGACAGTTTATTAGTTCCAACCAAAAACACTAAACTAGGAAAGGTACAAATAGTTTGCAACTAACCCTAGTCAACCTTCAGGTGGTTAGTAACTTAAAGTTACTTGTTAATAGACCTGACTGGGTAAAGGACAATATATGTTGCTTTGTTGTTTTGCTTCTTTCTCTCATTTCCATTGTCCTTGTCTTATTCATCCTTTGACAACACATCCAAGTTTATTTTCATGTGAGGGGTCTATACAATTGTTATGGAGGATCCTCTTCAATCATTTACTTTGTTTCTAAAAGAGTTGGATGCCTCCTTAAAAGCCAATTACTTATTATCACAACAATGGTTCTGTGTACTAGTTGTGGGCTCTTGTAGGTGGAAGCTTGCAGTTACTACGGGCAACCTGTAGGTAAAAGCCTATAGTTGCTACAAGCAACTTGTAGGTGAAAACCTGCATTTGCTATGGGCAACCTGTAGGTGGAAAGCCTATAGCGTGGCAGTTGCTACGGGCTGGATGCCCTTTTTGATGTAGGGTTCTCTATAAGTGTTGTAACCAAGTAAGATTTTTCTAGTCTTATTCTACCCTTCAAAAATGAAAAACTAGCTCCCAAAAAAATAGAATGATGTGAAAATTATTTAAAAAAATTCGTAACAGTTACACTTAGCATAAAATGTGTGGGTATATTTTTTTAAATATTTATTGGTTTTAAATTTTGGGAGTAAATGACAAATGCAAATAATTAGGAGAATTTATACAATGATTAGATAAAACATAGTAAAAAATGAGATATATATAAATTTAAAAAACAAAATTATGGCATACCAATATTTATTATTTTTTATATTGATTAATTAAAAAATTTTAAAAATAGAGGCACACAGAGCATACTAAATTCTAATATATGTCAATATAAAACAATGGAATATATATATATATATATATATATATATATATATATATATATATATATATATATATATAGAGTGATGCTCTACAAAGTAGATTGCAAGTTGGATTGCCTGCACACTTGGATTTGAGATTTGATTTGATTGCATTACTGCACACACACACACACACACACACACATTAATGCTCTACATGGTAAACTACAAGTTGGATTGCTTGCACGCTTGAATTTGGGATTTGATTTGATTGAAAAGTGTCTATTAATAATCATATAAAATGTTATCCTTCTTTGCTAGTGGTGGCAAACAATAGGGTGACCCTCCCCTACTATTTGTTTTGATTTCTTAGGTTGCATAGGATTTGAAATTTTAGAAGTATGGTCTATGTGATGCAGGGGAATGGTTGAGTCCACTTATAGTCAATAAGTGAGTCGAGAAGAAAACATATGCATGGATAGATCAAGAGTAAGTTGAGTGTGTTGTTTGGGTTAGTATGCTAGGACTCTTATTAAATTAAGACAAGTATAATTAGACTATAATCTAAGGAGGTGAGATATAAATATGTTAGAAAATAGGATAAGAATATGTATTTGAATGAAGGGAAGAGTTATGAAGGAAATCTATCAAATATTTTTGGCTATGGAATGATTTTTTTAATGGTAATTTTTTTTGTAACTTATATTGTGCTTCTTTGGTCCTTTACTGATAGTCTTCATTATGAAAATTTATTTATACATGGATTTTGTTATATATATCAGGCTGAGCAACTCTTTCCTTGGATCACAACAGTGAACACTGGATTTTATAAAAATTTGTTAAACAATTAGTTCTTTTTTCAATAGTGAAATTCATACCTATAATGTCACTTTGCAAATTCTTAACAAAATAGATCTATCATGTGAGAAATATAAATCCAAATAGAAATTTCAAACCTGGATTTTGTGGTGTCATTACTATTCCAGAAGATATGTCTTGCCCATGACGCATCATTGCCTAGTCATGATACATGTCTAAGTTAACACTAAACCAGTGAACAGGTCTGAGGGAAGTTGCTAACTTGGTAACTGTGTCTATGTGAATCATCATGAATCATTTTCAATAGGGGTTAGATATATATTAAATGAAAAGTTGATAATTGAGGATTTTAAAATCCTCTCAGTAGATGTCCATAGCTTCAACATTTGTTTGAGAGTTAAAAAATTAATTCAATACTATCATAATGCCATTGGCCAGTCTATGGACCCCTGTTGTCATTCGTCACTAGCCTACCATCCCTATAGTTTGTAGGCTGCCTAAGCCCTAAAGCCTTATAATATAAAATGGCTATTTTTTTAACTTGCACATCATAATGAGAGTTTGCAGGAAAATTTCCCCATCCATGAATACGTTTCAATGTTTTTTACCTATATTTTATGTGTAAAATGATTTTAGAAAATGCCTAAATAGGCATCAAATTTAACCCCTATATCCCATCTCTTTTCAAGTGTAGTGATCATGTGCACGTCATAAGGCATAAATTCTAAATGACTCACATGGCCCAATCTACCCTAATCTACTATAGGTATCTTTGCATTACTCAGTATTACTGCTCATATAGTCACCATTAACCACCCATGTCTAAATGAGTTCGGAAAATTCAAAATAAGCATAAAATTATTAAATACACATGTACTCAAATAAGTATGTCATAGAAAAGATATTTCTTCCACATAAAAGACAATCCTACAAGACAGTTCTGTGAAATTTTGGACATTTCTGCCGTAGGCAGGATGCTTATGACAAACATAGAAACTACATTAAAAATGTTTAAAACTTAAATAAATTTTAAAAATAAAAAAAATGTAGCATAATTAAGGGAAAAAAATAGATTTTGTGACATATAAGTGTTGGCATCTCATCTATCTATAATGCAACCTCTACTTGCTCAAATTGAGTAGGGATAGTATCTTGTCTAAGTGACACTATGTCAGTTAGAGCTTAGAAACTCAATAAAATTTGAATTTTAAATGAATTTTCTAATGGAAAATTCAAACTATTTATATTCACCCATTTTTTTCGCACTATATAATACAAAATGCCAGTATTTATGGTACTACACTATAGTATACTATGCATGATATATCAAGATTCACATATCCTTTTCCCCCCCTGTTGATTTCATTGGAAATCATGCACGACATTCATCCACAAGGTAACATTTTTTTTAGTAATTCGGTATTATCAAAAAAAAGGCAAATATTTTACATACTTAGATTTACAATACACATTAAATCCAACTATGGCTGGGGAAAAATAAATATGATACAATATGATTGAATATTACTTATGGTAATTCATTCTTAATTCAAATGTTTGTTATATTAAACTTTCCCACTAAGGGAAATCAACACATTTCCTCATAAAAAGGACGATTTTATTATAATGCAAATTCAATTCAAATAGCAAATATACAGAATTCAATAATTGGTAATGTGTATTCGCTACTTAGTTATATTGACAATTTTACGATACACTGATAACATATGGCACTATAACTCAATCATTAAATAGGGATTACACATTATTATATATGATTCTTAAATAAGCATATTATTTCACAATTCCACGTGTGAATAAACATAACTCATACGATCATATTCACACTACACTATTTTATGATTACATATGTCTCTTTTGTTATAAATGATTCACACAAATTCATCCCTCTTATTAAAAGGGTCACATACATGGGGACTCTTTCACAAAGTTAGATTTAGATTAAAAAGAATATCAAAGTGACATGTAAATTATACAGCTCACATTAGATCAAAATGGGCCATATCATCTCAGTTGGGCATATATTTTATGTATAATATCATAGATTTTATCTAGATTATTATATATTTTCAAAGATTATTAGAGGATTGATTTAGATTATGATAGGTTTATGATACATAGTTCACTAATTTTATAGTATTATTATATAAATTTTAAGAGCTGAGTTACATATGTTATTATATTAGGGCCATATACGTGATGTGTGTTCACGACTTTATATATACTCTGATACTTTAGCATAAAGATATTTGATTCAAATTACATAGGTTATTAGAGTGGGTGCATATGCAGAACATATGTATCACATTTTACAAAATTTAATACACTCAGACATCTCTCAGATTGAATCATAATTTAATTTGTAATATAATATTAAGAAAACTTGCTAAAATACATAGATTCTTAAGCCCATTAATCAGGGTCTACTCAAATTCTACATATGATCCTGATACATGGTTCATTTTCATAAGCAATGCTCAAAATCTTGTCCAATTTTGTGGCCAAGAATAAAACAAGATTAGAGACACCTTTTCCGTACGGATGGGATCTTTTAAACCCATGGCTTGTCCATTACAATGACACTAACATACTCCATGGGTGAAAACAACACTACATACTTCCAAGTGTATTCATTCCTTTATTATCATGATTTTTATTTATGTCATATTTTATTTTTTCTATTTGAGTAGTGATATATTTGATTGCACATATCTTTACTCACATGGATATTATGAAGCATGAAAGGAAAGAAGTCTAAAAATAAGATATTTATTGTAGTTTGTATTCTCATTATCCCTTTAAATGAGTATTTGTTGTTTTATTTAAATACTAGATTAAAAAGGGGATTTTTAGACACTTGAATTTGGTATTACTTACTATATACAATTATTTTATATAACATAACATATATAGACTCTCAATAACATGTAAAACACTTATTGGCACATTTTTTGGGGTCTTGAGTATTTTCTCTCTAGTTTATGGGATTGTACAGTCCTTTGTTTTGTTCTATTCATATTTTTTAATTTAATTAAATGGATCCTTGGTCTTGTCTTATTCATATTTATCTTCTATATGGATTCTATAAAATTCCACCATTCACATATAAATTCATGATAATAGAGTTGTCCTTGCATTAAAGAAATGTCCCAACACATCTTGCGGGTTTGTTTTGGGTCACATTTCATTTGGGTTATTTTATTTTACATGTTGAATCTTTTTGGGTTGGTTTTTTACGTACTAATAGTTCCCTGATTGAAGGTTGAGATCTGTATATATGCAAATCCCTTAGACACATTAAGGATAAGTAATCATGGTTTAAAAAAATACACACTCAATCTATATATCTATTTGCATGTTTATACCAAAGGAGATCCTAGTAAAAATTGCACTTAGTCTTGCAATGACATGATTTTACATACACACACAATATTGAGAGAAATACATGTAGTTTTATCCCTCTTCAGAGTATTATAAATGTAAGCAATGCTCACCTAGGCATTGCAGATTTGCTAAAGTCAGTCTAACCTATCCTTTTCACCCATTATCCCCATTAAAATTTATCCTATTATGCATAACTAGGGTTTTATGCAAGGATAAGGAAGACATAGCCATTCATGTGGGATTGAAGACATTTACATACACAATAACCCATAGAAGACATAGGCACATTAATCAGAACTGTCACAAACTAATGCAAATAATCATGACAAATATACACCCAAACAAATAATGTTGCACTACATAGGCATTTAATAAGCACATACTCACCCCAACTCATGTAGTCACTTAGTTTCTAGATTTGACCATTCATAATAATTTTATTAATCTCTATTGATGACTGTACCTTGTCACATACTTGCACACACTAGAAACAAGCTAAGTTATCCAATCCTTTTACTATAAACAACAAGTTAATATATTTTTCTAGTTACACTCAATTTTTAATGTGAATTAAATATCTTATGCAATCTAAATTTTCTATAATTTTAAACTATTAAGTGCATTTAAGTTAAAAATAGATAAAACAATATGCTCTTCTCTTGGGAGGTCATAGTCAATTTCAATACAAAGTTGATAAGAGAAAACTTGAAATTGAGCTAAATTGATCCTTGAGCAAAATGTCAACATCTTATTTGTGTATTTGATAACATGAATTTGATCCTCATGAAAGTATGAATAAATTTTGAAATAATGAAACAAATTTGGTTGTAAAGGATCTTTTGGATTAATTAATGTTTCTTTCAAATAAGATTTATTAATCTCTTTACAAATACCTTTGTTAATTTCTTGTTTATGTAGCTAAGGAACATTAATAGAAACCTTGAGAGGAGGGAGTATCTGTATATCAATATGAAACTTCAAGCGAAGCCTTTTATAACTCCAACATACCAATAATATTTACATCCTTGATTGCCAAGTTGCATATAACATTAAAGTTGTTAATATGGATATATAGTCTAAATAGACTAAGAAAGTGCCATACATCAAAGCTTATGCAACATAGTGATAATATGGAAAACTAAAGAGGTAAAGAGAGGACATACCCCAAACTCTACAAAAATAATTGAATGAGGATTTTTTATTTTGGCTCAAATGTTTTTTGATAACAGGGAGATGGAAACTATTTTCATGCCTTTTAGACCATTTTGTCTCAAATATGGGCCCCAAACCTTACACACATATAATTTATTTTGGGAGTAACTAATATATGGTAAAGTTTAATCTTTGTCTTGATATCTTGAAATTGGAGTTAGAAATGTTGTCTTTCAAAAGATGTATATGTTGCATATCCTCTGTTAAGTCTTGATTCTATTGTAGGTATAATGCGAAAAGGCAGTATAGAAAAAACCACAACCAAGTAGGTGTAAGAGTGCACCACATCAACACATTGTGCTCAATATGTCAAATAAATATTGGATGTTAATTTTTTTGTTACATTCAATGACATGATTTTTGGCTATGTAAATTTACTTCAAGATCAATTTTATCACAAAAATTGCTCAACAAATCATGTTGGTTTATAATTATCTAGAGTTGTAGAAAACATCAAACTATATTTCATTTAGTAGAAAATTTAATGTGATATTTATTATTAGAACTATAAACAATTATATTCATTTAGAACCCCATTAATCTAATATACATAATTATATCATTGTTAATGGTCTTATGTTATAGGTTGTGAATATCTATCAGCCATATTTTTTATTTATAATAATGATTATATGTTATTTTAATTATTTTACTTAATAGATATGTAGTTGGATTTCTAATATAAAAAAAATAGTTATAATTGAGTTTTTGAAGGGTGCTTAAATTTTGATATTTATATAAATTATATGGTGAAATATTAGAACATTTTTATGTATCCATATAAATAGGTTTATGTCAAATTAAACTTCATCAAAAATAGAAAATAATATCTCATTAACTACTTAATCAGACATGTACAGAATTAGAAAGGATAAATGGTTTTTATCTTGTTTTAAATCTATTTTGAATTTATCACTACAATGTGAACATAAAAATATGCATCTAAAACCATTGACTTAAAATCTAGGACTAAATATGATAGGTTGTCAAGACTAACTATGAAATCATGAAAAATCAAACCAAAATAATACAAAACTAACAACCTGTTTATCCCTAAATTGATTGATACAAGGGTAAATTGAGTTAAAGCTATAGAAATTAATAAGCAAAAGGGTGATAAATAGATCTACAATGGCCCAATTAATTTACAAAGTCTTATAAATAATATTCTGAATTTAGATACTAATATATGATGAAAATAAAAGGTAAAGCTTTATTGATTAATATTACAATAAATTAAAAAATGAAAGTACGTAGTTGGTTTACTGTGCATAAGCACATCTAGGCTAAAACAAGGTAGAAGTGGACTAGATCAGGATGCTTAAACAATCATTAGATTATATAATTTTTCATTATGTGGTCTTAGATGCTTATGTCATATCTACATAGTTGCATCAACATAAGTGCCTGATAGTGACATAGGTGTCTTATGCAAAATACTAATTGAATCTAGATGAGACCAAGTAAATACTTATGGGTTTTCTAATGTATATGGATTACAGACATAGATTTTCACTCTTTATCAAATGATCAAACTCTAGCTTCCTCAACCTTAGAGTGACCGTGGCAAAAATGGGTTACTAGACACATAGTGTCGAGCTTCCCTAAGGACACCTCTATCAATGGAAACTGATTATATATCCAATATTCTAAAGAGAACCTCAAAATTATGTAGTTATAACCTACATGTTAGATTGTGTGTGCACAAGGGTATAATATGTGATAAGTGAGTACATATAATGACCTAGCTTATAACTTGGAAAAATATGGCACATGGGCTACTCCTTCAGTACTTCATACCTTTAGATATATTACTTCTATGAATGATATGGAAATATGAATGAATAAGGAATCTTTACTCGTATGAATATATGATTTATAGTTATTTTTTTCCTTGTATATAAGACGTATGAATTTTCTAGGTGAGGAATGAATAAGGGTTGATATTGTATATACACTAATCCCTTTTGAAAATATCTCACACTAAATCACTTATGCCAACCATAAGGAGACATCAAATTTTAAAATTTGATGACTTTTAGGCACTAGATGCTTATTTGGAAAAGTGACACTTGCATCGATGTAGGTGTCTGGCAAGAACATAAATGTTTGGAAAGCTAAAAATAGGTACAGGTCCAAAACTGATAGAGAAGGATAATGATCAACATTAGATAATTTTGCCTACCTCTTCCACACTTCAAGTAAGGTAGTAAAAATATTTATCATAGCAAACCATTAATTTTGATTTAAGTAGTATATGTGATAGTATTATTTTTTGAACCATGTAAAGAAACCCTTAATATGGACTTCCTAATTGTGCATCATATGCTTATCAAGAAATTAGTTTGGATACCTCATTATTAGAAATAAATCTGAATGTCATATTGGGGGAAAACATCTCTTATGATTAAAACCATGCCAAGAAAGAGAAACCTTGGAAACTTTAACATAAACAACACCACATAATGTATTGAGATAATAAATATATGCACCAATAAAGGACATTATATTAACTAGATTTAATATACAATGTAAATATGAAACTAGAAATGGTTGCACCAGAACATGATCTCCTTTGAGACTGCATCTCTACCAACTATAAATAACTAAATATAAGCTCTATATTGATTTCCATAAAGAAAAAAAATGTTATGTACATATAAAAATTAAGAAGTGAGTGGGAGATTAATATTGGTGGAGTGAAATGTGGGAGCATTCCCCAAGTTACACCTAACCCTTCTCACACATGTAAAGATAGCTACCAACATTAAATATGAATTAAAAATGTTTTGTGCATATTAAATATTACCTTGGTAACAACACCACCTAAGGTATATTATGCAATAAGTTGAACTTGACACACACTAACACCCCTTAAAGATCAATGAAGTGATGTGGTAAAAGATAATAAATTTTAAGCTCATAAGTATGGGTCCTAACATCTAGGCCTAATGAGGTATCCATGTATAATGAAATAATAAAAGAATGATGAAGCAAGTTATAGATAACTATTGAATTTGATGAAGCATCTAAACTAATCAATCAAAATTAGATTCCATGAATTTGACTATGTGAGCAAGAGGTACTATAGATATGCACTCTATTTGATAAGAGTACATGGGTAAAATACACCAAATAGGGTTGGCCAGAAACTATTTTGATTTTGATACTGCTAGATAATGTTGGGTCAAAGATGATGTTTTGAATTTTGATACCTACAGATAATGTTGGCTCAAAGATGATGATATGAATTTTGATACCAACATCTACATCTGCATAGTATACAAGAATAAACATAATGTACTTATAATATTTGAACAACCATAGATTCATTATTAATACACAATAGCATGCATAGTGTGCATTATTATTTGATTTTTGACATATCCTAGGCTATGTCAAAAAGAAAATATCCAAGATTCTAAAATATCCCATTCTTATCTTACATATCCCATTGTATCTTAATCCATCTCATTCTTGATCCAAGAAAATATGTATTCATATTATTTATATCTTAAACCCTAGTATTCTTATCTAAAATGTGAATATGTTATGTATTATGAAATTGTTTGTTTAGAATTTTAAATATAGTATAATTTATTGTTTTAAAAATATAAAGGGATGAGGTCAGTTGGATTTTATGGTGAATTCAAGAGATACCCCTTAGTCTTCACATTTAACCAAAACTAATAGTTAATTAAAAAAAATGGAAGCTAAATTTTAATAACTCTTCCAGGAGGAGTTTTAAAAACCCAAAAATAGCATGCCATCCTCACTTAGTTCTCAAACATATAAAATAAAAACTAAATTGAAAGCATCTAAGAATTTAACCTCATAGTCGATAATGCATAGAAAATTATTATTTCTAAATCATGACTACCATTGAAACCAATATGATAGAGGTAGGGACTTTTTTAATAATTATGGAATTGGTAACATCTTCGATGAAGTGGGAATAAGACCATAGATATAAACTAACACATCCACTATAACGTCTAGTCGACTATGTAAATTCAAAGGTAACTATCCACTAACTGGTTGATTATGTAAATGATATAGGTAAGTAGAATAATGAAGCTAGGCCTGCATTAAATAAAGTTATGAGAAAAAATAAATGAGAATTAGTTACTCTAGTATTTGAAGGTAATAGATATTGAAATTAATAAAATGTGCATTGCCTTACGAATATAGACCACTTTATTTGGATGTGTCCTCTGGTTGTACCTATATCCATTTGCTTAGAACTAAGCATTAATATTCATGGAATTATTTGTATGTGAAGAATTCAATTTGAGTGTTATCTATTGAAGTTAAAATACCTCACAGACAAACATCTTTGGTCCTCATATTAAATTAAGGTCCTTAGGGATCCATGTGAATCACTAAAAATTTAATAGTGTCTTTCATGATTCTCATAGTACATAGTGCACTTAAATATAAAATGTTTTTTTTTTTGGTTTCACATGGATATCAACATCTATTCCATTAAGTAGCTGATTATAATAATCAAAGTAAGAATACACCTAAATCAAGATATCCTTTAGCTAAGTTTCCATGACTAGGGGATCCATTTTTTCAAAGTCACCTAGGATTGAACCAAACCCTCTCCATATCTAATGTCTCCAAGAATTTATACCTTGGAGGATGGCATTATGAGCCATCATCTTCACCTATTGGAATACAACCCTTTTAAAAATACAAAATGTTCTTCACTTTTAAGTTCTAGAAAACAAAATTTACATGTACACATAGACACTTCTGGTACAAGATTAGTTTTTACAATGGTTTTATATGAATTTACATATATATACTCTCAATACCAAGTAGAACACTTATTATCACATTTTTTTGGGTATCGGGTCTCTACTCTCTACTTTAGGTGATTGTATAATCCTTTATTTTATTTTATTCATGTTTATTAACTTTGATACAGGGATCCATGGTCCTATATTGTTGATCTTTATCTTCTCTATGGATCTTGGACAAGACCACAAATCATGAGTGGATCCACAATAGTTGAACCATCCTTGAATTACATAAATGTCCAAATGCAGCTTTTGGGTTTGTTTTGTGTCTTTTTCTACATGATTAAATATCATTGGGTCAAATTTTTGGGCCCTAGTAGTTTTCCAATTCAAAATTAAGATATCAGTATATGCAAATCCTTTAGAGGAAGTTAAGGATAATCAATCATTGCTTAGAAAAAGGCACATTCAAATCATAAAACAATAATCTAGCTTATGATTATTCCAATTTTAAATTTACTAATAAATATGTCTATTTCCATGCTCATACAATGTGTCACACAAAAAATTTATAGTATAAACATAGTAAGTGATTACATTATATCACTCTAACTATCAATTTTGTAATGATCATTTAATTACATAATTGTGATTCCAAATTAAATAATGATAGATTCATAACATGCGCTTCTATGAGACATCTATTACACATTTTCAATGGCGCAATATAAGCAAAAATAATAAAATCTCATATATATATTTAAAAAGCAAGCATTGTGAAACATGATAATAAAAAGTGTTTAAATACATAAATTTACTCAATAAATCTACATGATTTAACACTCTTCTTACATTTCCCACATCATGCTAACCTTAAGACATTATTCATATGAATTAATTATTGTATTACAATGTCATTTAACACTAATCTTCATTGACACAATTATTAAGTAATTTAAAATTCCTCACCACCTACCTTCACATACCCCACTAACACTTCTATAGTTCACATTCTAAAACTTCATCTAATCACCATTTTTTATCTTTATCTTCCTCTAGAAGCCTCTAATATTCTATGAGCCTTGCACCACCTTCTCTAGAATCTTCCATGTATTTTTTAATTCTATAATCCAACTACCCAATATTCTCATCCAATTTCAACCATTGATCTCCATCCCCCATGACTCAATAATAGCCATTTATCTCCTCCATGTGGCTCTATATATTGAGCTACACCCCCATGAATGATGGGAGGAGGAAAAGAGAAATAAGAATCCAATGCCAACATTCCATCACCTTGTATGAAAAATTAAATCATCCATAGCCAAATGGTTGCTAAAATATTGAGTTAACAATAGTAATCACACATTTTACATCAAGAATCAATCCTTCAAGTCATTTTTGAGCATATCCACACATCAAGGAGGAAGGATTCAATTTTGAATTTAAGGTATATTCTTGGTGTTTATATTCCATTTATTTTACATTTGAATTCCTTATTCCTTTAGCTCAGTCTGATGCTTTATAATTAGAATTTAGAGTAGGGACATTTATTTTGAATTTCATTGTTCCTAGCATAGTACTATAAATTATTAGTGCACCACATTTTTGGCAGCCACAATGGATGAAATCCCTTAACAATTACTTGTTAGGCCCCTATATTCTTTTGTTAATATTTCAAGTTTTTTAAAAGTTGAATTGGTGTCTAAAATGCTCTATTTTCATGAAAAATACATGCACAGACTTGTAGCATCTTCATAATACATATCAAGAACTTCGTCACTAGTATTAGCAGCTTTGATCATTGACTATTTTGACCCAATTTAAATGTATGAGTAACCTTAATAATTTTCCATTAGAGGTTTAAATTTTATGTGTATCTAAAGCAAATCTTTTATTTATGAATTCATGGCTTTGTTTATTTACTAATGACTTTGATTACATTTGGGTAAATGTTGTTCTTCCCTTATCTCTTTCTGTGTAGTTAACATATCCATTACTATATACTAGTGGCCTTGATCATGAAATAAACAAATTTGACTCACCTATAAGCAAATTTGACATCTATTTAACTATTTCTTTCCTCTACAAACAACAAATCCATTACTACATATTAATGACTTTGATAACAAAAATAATGGCTTTGTGTAAACTAATTTATAACTAACTATTTTATGGTTATTGTTGACTAATTTGACCCCTAGTCAAATAATTTAACCCACCTTGTAATTTAAAACTTTCATAGGGTCTCCTAGGTCATATATGTTCACCATGGTCATAAATGAGGTTATAAATCATGTTTCATATTAGTCACATTTGTTTAAGTGTGTCTCATGTCATATTATGCCACCTATTATCACTTTGAATGAATTGTATAATTTACTCAAGGGGAAAAGTGTGTCAAAGTTCTAAGTGAACATTTTTCATGTTAAGGAATGTTAGGGATTAATTTTATAACTGAAAACTTGTAGGTTCAATGCTAAAATAAGAATATCACCTACAAAAAAGAGAGTTTCAATTGTTATACGATCTATAGGATAGTTATAGCATATGTGAAGACTTCAAGAGCATCCCTTCAGATAACCACAACTCATCTCCAAGATCAAGTTGCTTTGACAGTTCCAAAAATGGTGAAAACTAGTACATTTCTCTCTTCACTCTCTTTGACAGCTCAATAAAGTCAACTAGTTTGCAGTTGGTACAGATAGGAGAGGCAAAGTTAGGATGAAAGAACTTGGTGGATGAAATTAATCTCTTTATAATTACTTTCCATGTAAATAGTTTTTGGTTTGGTGGTCTATGATCTAAGAACAATCTTTAAGATTTTTGATACCTCTAAGTTGACTACACATTCCCAACACCTTTAGGTTCTCTCATCTATTTGTATAATCTGATGTTTTCAAGTAGTGTGTGTCTTTTGGTAGAGCATATTATTCATCTTCATATTGTTTTTTATTTATTTTACATGTGTGAAACATGTTTTGATAGGAAAGGTCACCCTCATTGTGCTAGAAGAGACCACCATTAAAGTCTGCAAACATTATTTCACTAGTTTTAGTGTTCTATTCTCTATCAGTGTCTTCATATCCAATGTAATATACTTGTTTTCATCCTCTCAAACCATGGAAGCTAGTTTATCCATGGTATATTTACATTGAATTATCTCAAAGTTGATTGAGATAGGTTTTCCAAGGCAATGAGTAAAAAATTTATCATATCTCCAATGTGCATAGTCACCTATAGTCACATGTAGGTATGTATAGATAATTTTTAGGCTATTAGAAACCTAATACATAGGTTGTATTCAATTTCATGACTTGAATAAGTTTATCAAGTCATACAGGTTCATAATGTTGATCTTAGACCAGTTTAATCAACATACAGAGGTACAGAGTTAGAAAATATGCAAAGTGGGAACATTTACCTTAATTTTTCCAAAATAGATCTCTTCTTGATATAGTACCATCTGTTGGTAAGTGATATTGAAGTCTTGACAAGCCTATTGTCTTATTTTTTGTAACTTAGGCATAGCAGTATCACTTGAACACAAAGAGAAGGTTTCTAGATTAATAATAATGATGATAAAGTGGAGTTTCACTCAGTCAATTCTCCACTAAAAACACTCAGTTAAAGCTACAATGCATTGAGCCTAAAATTTGAAATACAACTAGTGCACTTTAGTACATTGATGAGAGCATGATTATAAGGCATGAGATGATATCACTAAGTGTGGAATGATCCTATTGAAATTAGAAGGAAATAGAGGGATGAAACAAAATTCTCAAACATAGTGACACCTACAAGAATGTTTCCAATTCTTCCCTAATTGCCACCTACGGGTGACATAGTCAAAATAGTCTGTAGACTAGTTCAAATGTATGGATAAAAGCTAATTCGAAAGGTTGGTAGAGGTATAAATTGGACAACCATATTTAATATATTCTATAATTTTATGACATCACATTTTATGTGATTATTAGAAATAAAAAATAGGGCTCTAACCCTACACTTAGTCAATTAAGACCTTACACACAATCACATTCCTAGAAACCAATCTTGAGGAATTTGAATGTTTAAGGGTGTTAGAAACATCATCAATATTTTAAAATTGACAAAGAGGGTCACCATGACCTAAAATATCTCCCCAAAGTAACCTTAAAGTCATATGAATAGGAGAGATGCTCTCTATTCTGTCTCAGACAAAGGGCACTCTAGTAGCAAGCCAACATGCAAACATGATACATGGATGACCAAAGAATGAGATAGAGAACCTTTAACAATTGTATAATTATGTGTAATTTTGGATTAGTTAGGATCAAGCATGGAAGGGCACCTACAATCATTGGAAACCCTCATAGTGGTCATACATGCAAATATACAGTTGAGGTCTCCTACGCCTAGAACCAAGCCTAAATCCTCATGGCCTCTAACTTTATATAGATGAATACATAAACCTTCCAAACCATTTGATAACCTTCATGAGAGATTAAAAGGTTGATTAGATCTATCAAGTTTTAGGAAACTATACAAAATTGGTCATTCATGCCTAATTTCCTCTCAAGCCTATTCAAAATGCATAGAAAGAGCTCAAAGACCACTTTATTTTACTCACATATATACTAACACTATGCATGGTACCCCAAGGAGTTGGGAATAGTTGAATTAGGTCCCTAACTTGGTCTCAGTGGAAGTTGTTTGGAGGTTAGACATCTAGATTTTATGAATCTAGATGACTCAAAACCCTCCTAAAACCTTTGCCTTAAACTGATGAAGAAGATATGGATAATTATGCATCCAAAAAGGGTTAGTGGGTGAGTAAGGTGATTCAAAATTTTCTATCACTCTCCCAATACCATTGGCATCCAATTGATTGATACTATCACTTGTATAAACATGCCTAATTCTAAGTTTTTTATAGGATTTAAGTTATTCTATAGGTGCAGAAGATAATTTTTGAATGACAATCATTGTATAAGGTTTATGGGGACTTGTTCCAACCCCTAATACTCATTTATCACCTTAGTTATACATGAAAATCCCTCTGCTAGACTATTCACTACAGGTAGTCCTAAACAAGTAGTGAGAAGGCAAAGTGACTGTTGATGCACCCCAAAAATGTCATGTCTTTGTCCTCATATTTCATGTTCATCTTTCTTGTTTACCATGATTTTGAGTTATTTTCCCATAAATTTTCCATTCTTGAATAGCCATAATCTTGTAAATAGCATTATGTTTTCATACTCTTTGAATAGTTAGAATTATGTATTGAAATCAAGTATATAATAGTTATCTTCTGATATAGGATGTTTTTTTATAGTGTTTTATAGATGTTTTTAAGTAATATGTATATAACATAGAACATCCTACAGTAAAGTAATCTCATCACATAGACACATCTTGCAGCCACTACATGACCAAAGTTGAGGACAAATAGAATTTGATTCCCAGTTCAACTGACTCATAAAAACAATTATAACCCCCTGGGAGCACAATAAGGATGCAGTTGAAGAATGAAACAACTTTTTTTATCTTAAGGCAATATTGTAAGGTTCACATTAATGGTGATTTTAGTAGAAGGAGCCAATTTCTATTGTCTTAAAGTCAAATGTTTCTTAGATTAGAATATATATTATTTTATATAAAACAATCTCCCATCCATATATATATATATATATATATATATATATAATAGTAGGGTTGAGAAGTAGTAGCTATTAATTAGAGAATTATCAGAAGTACATTTTGTCAAGTAGCTATTATTGTAAATTTCTACAACAATTCATTTTTATATTTTGATTTATATGAACAATCATTTCTGAGTCCATTTCATTGTTGTAAGAGAAAGGATAGAAGCTGGATTTGAAATAAAGAAGGCCCCCCTTTTGAATTATTACAGAAATAATCCAACTCGTTAAATATCTAAGCATGTTATTTAGTTTCTTTATGTGTTGTGTGTTTTATTTTTGAATTGTGTGATTTACAATCTTGCATATAATTGTTTAAGAAATCTTCTAATAGTGTAACATTTAATTCATAGTATTATGTTCATATTTAATTCTAGAATTCCATTTACTACATAGATTTAGAAACTTAGATTATAATCAACAGAAGGTCAAATTAGAAGATTGAGTGTGCACATATAGTGACATCATCCTATCAAGTTTATGTCCTCGAGTTGACATTTAAATGAAGTAGAAGATACAGATCTATGGTAACTCACTTTGTTCATTTTGATTAAGAGAATTATATCTAGTTTTGAATCAACTGCTAGTCATTTTTGCTGTCATTATTAGGAAGAGTGTCACATACTTATAATCTTAAATCTTGATAACAATTATTTCTGGATGTCTATTATTTTTGTTTCTAGAGCTTGTTTTTCTTTAGATTAAATTTTTCTTTATTTTATAGTTTAAATTTCCCATTTTTAAAGTAGGATAGTAGAAATTTTCAAAAACTCCATATTACTAACCCTTTACATGCAAGGTGGGCAAAAAAATTTAAAAAAAGAGAAAGAAAAGTAGTTGGCATACATGCAAAGTGAATAGGACTATATAGGAATATTTTTTCTTGAATCATCAACCATTTCAGCAAGATCAAAAATTCATCTTGTAGCAGTTGAGGAGCATGAATAAATTCTGAGGATCACTCACAGTTGTCAATAGAAGAGGTAAAAAAGGAAAAAAATTGGCTGGATTGGTAGCACAAGCTAGAGATTTTGAAAAGGTTCATACCCATGGAAGAGACCCACATGTACCACCCTTGATAATTCCCACCTTATCACCTCATATTTAGGAATCTAAATTTCACTTCCCTCTATTGCCCAAATTTCTTACTAAGGAGGCATTCGAGGTTATTCTTAATTCTAGAAGAAATACTTGGCCAATAGAATCTTCTAATTTAGAAAGACTTTTTTGTTGAGACACAAGTTGAATCTTTTGAAACCTCTACACCATCCCCATAGTATGGAAATCCATATATGCCTAAGAAAAAATATCAAGTCTCCATATTTTACACCCCAAGAAATAGAAGAATTGATATGAATTTTGAGTGGTGGGTAGCAACAACTTTTGGTCTACCAATACATAGAGTATTCATGGAGGATCCTTAGGAAGAAAACACTACCAATGAGTTTGCTAATTTTTAATTTCCTATCCTTACTCTTGATAAAAATGCACCCATGAAGAATATTCCTCATTCTGCCCTCCCTACCTTTAGGGAAAAAGCATCTAAGGATCCAGACACATTTTTTTTGAGTTCGACATCTTATGCCATAGCTATGATTATAATCAAGATGCTCAAAATTCAAATTATTTATAGAAACACTCAAAGATGTTGCACTTATATGGTTTATGGGACTTGAGAATGATGCCATTTCTACTTGGGAAGAACTGAAGGAGAGGTTTTTGATAAAATACCAAGACTATTGTAGGGACAAAAACTACAAGAGAGATGACATATTTTGAATGACACAAGCTGATGATGAGTCATTACAATAATATATGGAAATATTTTATTCTGATTGCAAAAATCTAAAAAAACTACAATGGAAAAATAATCAGTCAAGCTGATATTCTTGAAAGGAATTAAAGATGATTGTCTAGAGGTACTAGATCTAATGTCTAATGGTGATGTTTCTACACTATATTTTAATGAACTAACATTTCTATGTATAGACTACTCTAGATCAACCATGAATAAAAGTAGGGACAAAACCCTTCCTATAGCATCTGTAGTAGGACTATATAAAGGTGAATTTAGCAACCTAATCCAAGACATAAAGCAAAAAATTATTAGCCACCTAGCTACTTAGCTTGATACATTACATACACAAAGGAATCAAGAAGAAACTAAAAAAGCCTTAGCCACCTATTGCCCTAAATATAGAAAAAAAGACATATTACACATGCCATTAACTAAGTAGAATCTTGAAATAGTGGAGCTACATACCATAGGAGAAGATGAGAATCAAGTGTTTTATGTGGTTCAATGGAAACCATGGGTGCAAAGATCAGGTGTGCCATCAAACTCTATGTTTAAAAATTCTCAATTCTCAAATAATCCTCAATATGGTTCTTGGATGAATATATCGAACCAAAATTGTCCCCAAACAAATTGGTTACTACCCTAGAATTATTTTTGGACGTAATAGAATGGACAACAACCTCAACCTGAGAAATTTCGAAACCAGCAATGGTTCTTTCCCTCTAATCCATGGTAACAATAATGAAGAGGTAATTAAGGTTTCCCTAGTAAATGTAACAACCACAATAACAATAGGCCTTAATGTCAAACACTTAGAAACCTATTATAACCACTTAATTATCCACCCAACCCATCCCAAATCCTACAAATAAGTTGTTTCAACCAACACAATACACTGAAATAATGCAATATCCAACATACACCTTGGATATCAATCAAGTCTAACTTCACTCAAGACACGTTCTTCCACAACCCACCTCACCCATAATCATAGAACACTTTGAAGAACTGGCTCCACTCAATACTAATCTATATCCACCCATGCCCAATCCTGAGCCAAGTCCATTAGAAAATTAAAAAGAATATGGCAATCCTCTTTTTTTAGAGAGATTGAACATATCACATCCTAAACCAGATCCCCAATTCAATATCTTAGGACAACTCAAGAATGTGTGTATAAAAACCATACTCTTTCAAGTAATAAAGGATGTTCCTATCTATAATAAGGTTGTTAGAGAGCTATCTTTGAAAAAACTAGGAATAAAGAAGAAGGATCCTAAAAGAGTCCTAGTCATTGGCCAACTAGTAGATATTATGTTGGGAAATATATTTCCCCCAAAATATTCTTATCCTAGAAGTCTTATAGTTAATGTTAGCATCCATGGCCAACCCATCTCCAATAATTTAATTAACTTGGGTGTAGCCATCAATGTGATGACCATGAAGACCATGCAGTAACTAAAACTTATAACTCTTCATCCAACACCCACGATCCTCTAGATGGTCGACAAGTCAACTATTAAGCCTGAAGGGTTTTTTGAAGATCTAGTTATCACTGTGGACTCTTGGTAATATCCAACAAAATTTATTATCCTTTAGCCAAAAATTAACTTGAGAGGTTATCCTCTCATCCTTGGCCACCCATGATTGGCCACCACTGATGTTTTTATTGGCTGTAGGTCAAGAAAAATGTTAATTTTCAATAGAAATGACACTAAAAAATTGGTTATTTATTGGCTAGCCCAACCTTCCCAGAATTATGACCTAACACCTTGAATTGATGACTTTGAGGAACCTATCTCCATACAAACTCTCTGTATAATTAACTAGATTCCATCTTTGTAGGCATAATAAGAAGACATTGTCCTTACGAGTATCCTGTAAAATACCTATTGATAGGATCCTATAACCACAAACATGTTGGAATGTACACCATGCCCTCTTCATAATACTTTTTCTAATAATGATCTTGGTAAAATTGCAAGAGACATTTGGGCATTCCATCAATATATTTATGATCCTTTAATCACCAATGTATAAACCATGCTTTCTTTAACAAATCAAGTGGACATTCTGCCAAATAAACCTCTCAACATCAACACTTCCTTAATGCCCTAGAAAGAAAATCAGTTACTTACAATGCTGAGAGAGCACACAAAAAAATTTGCCTGAGATTACCATGACATGAGATGAATACCTCTAGATTTATGCATGCATCAAATTTACATTAAATAATAATACAAACCTATTCACCAACCCCAATGATGAAAGAATCTTATAGTTAAAGACAATATCAAAATAGAGTTACAAAAAATCTTGGATGCAAGATTTGTTTATCCTATTTTGGATAGCTAGTGGGTATTTCCCTTGGTTATTTTCCCTAAAAAAGGGGAGAAATGGTGTATTTGTGTTTACTATTTGATATTTGAATGCTAATACTAGGAAGGATCACTTTCCCCTTCCATTTATTGATTAAGTGTTGGATACATTAGCAGGGAAAAATTATTCTTCCTTCCTAGATGGCTATAGTGGTTATAATTAGATATGAATTGCTCCATAAGACCAAGATAAAACCACTTGTACTTGCCCATGGGGAACGTATGCCTATGTTGTCTTGATATTTTGTCTTTGCAAGGCCCCAACTACTTTTCAAAGGGTTATTTTGAGCATATTTTCTGATCTTTCCCATTACTATGTTGAAATCTGCATGGATAATCTCACTATCTATGGGCAGACATTCAAAGAAATGATTACCAACTTGGAGAAAGTTATTCAACATTGTTAAGACCACCAATTGTCTTTGAGCAATGAAAAGTGTTATATGCTTATGACTAAATGGATTTTTTTGGGGAATCATATATCCCTTGTTGGAATTCAAGTTGACCTAATAGAGATAAGTATCATTAAGGATTTACCGACAACAAAGAAGTAGAAAGATGTTAGAAGATTTTTAGGGCATGATGGTTATTATAAATTATTCATCAAATACTTTAGTAAAATTGCCACCTCATTATTTGGATTGCTTACTAAGGATGCTAAATTTATGTGGACTAATGATTGTTAAATTGCCTTTCAGTAACTCAAATCCCTTCTCATAACAACTCCTATTCTAAGAGGACCTAATTAGAATAAGCCTTTTCACATCCATACAGATGCATCTGACACCACTTTAGGAGCTATCCTTGGCCAAAAAGATGAATCTTTGAGCTATGCAATCTATTTTATCAACAAGAATCTTCAAGGGGATGAACTCAGCTACATTGTAATAAAGAAGGAATTTCTTGTCATTGTATATGCCATCAAAAAAATTCAACACTACATTATAGGTTGCCAAGCATTCATCCACATAAATCACACAACAAATAGGTATTTAATGAATAAACCTATTGTAATAGGAAGGATAATTCAATGGTTTCTTTTATTGCAAGAGTTTGATATTACCATTGTGGACAAACTAGGTAAGGATAATGTAGTAGCATATTTTCTATCTTGATTATAAATTGATGAACACAGTCCTATTTTTGATGATTCATTTTTTGATGAGCATTTATTTGTAGTAACTATTTAATCTCTTTGGTTCACAGATATTGCTAACTATCTTACTGTATGATCACTACCACAACATTTTTCACCTAGGAAAAAACATCTAATCCAAAAGAGTAGACATTATTGCTAGATTACAAGATATCCCTTTATCACTGGACCAGATTTAGTTATGAGAAGATGTATCCAAGAAGATAAAGTTTATGACATTCACAAAGCCTACCATGATGAACCCTATGGAGGTCATTTTGCCACCAAATAGACTGCTATGAAAGTAATTAATGTCAAATGTTATTGTCTTTATTTGCATAAGGATGCCATGATGTATACATGTAGATTTGAACAATGCCAACATATGGGGAAACTAACTTGCTATGATGAAATGCCATTATACGAAAATTTGGTTCTAGAACCTTTTGACAAATGGGGACTATATATTGTAGGTCCTATTCATCTTAAATCCAAAAACAAGGAATATATACTAGTGTGTACTGCCAAAATGGACTAAGGTTAAGTCCTTAACCCATGTTCAAGATGATAAAATAGTTGAATTCTTGTATGAATAAATCTCCACCTGCTATGGAGTACCAAGAGAAATAGTCACAAACCAAGGCCCACATGTCACATCAAACCTCACAACCACCTTGGTAAAATAATATGAAATCAGACATAAAAATTCTACCCCTTACCATCCTCAGTCAAATGGTCAAATAGAAGTTACAAACCAAGAATTGGAAAATATCCTCACTAAGATTGTCAACTTGCATAAAAAAGATTGGTCAACTCATCTTTTAGAAGTAGTTTGGGCTTACATAAACACCTGGAAAACCACAACTAGTTTCACTCCATATCAACTAGTTTATGGTAATAAGTATATTCTTCCCATTGAGTTTGAGCATAAAACATTAAGGACAACACTTGATTTAGGCTTGGATATTTTTCAAGCTCAACAAGACAGGATCATGTAGCTGAATGCACTTGATGAACTAATAAAGGAAACACTTCATCACATTGAAATAGTGTAAAAATAATGTGTGGGTTGGCATGATAGGAACATCAATACTTAGAATTTCCAACCTGAAGACTAGGCACTCCTTTTTTACTCTAAATATAAGGATCATAAAGGAAAGCTATAGTTCAGATGGCTTGGGCCTTATGAGATTGAGCAAGTTTTTGATAATGGAGTTGTAAAGCTCATGACAATTGACTCTTTTTAGATCCAATTACTTGTTAATGGACACAAACTCAAGCTGTATGAGAAACCATTTTCCAAGGAGACTCTCTCTTGTTAACTTCTTGAATAACAACATATGTCTCTTCTTTATGAAGTAAATCGACTTGTTCCTATATCCAAAGGGTATTTCTATCAACCCTTCTCTAATATTTTCCAAGAGCAGTAAAGCTTGTTGCAGCCAAGAACAAGCCATTCATAATAGCTTGGCTTAGGATACATAAAATCCTACCTCCTAGATTTTTATAATTCCAGTTGAGTTGGGACCAAAAAATCTTTAAAAAAATCATAAAATCTAGTAATGAAAACCTATAGATATTGTTGATAGATATTGTCTCAAAAAACCAAGTCACCACCTTATCAACATTCATTAAAAAAATCACTACAACACTAAAACTTTTTACTTTCATCTATTTTTGCTTATAGATTCATTCCCTTAGAGCAAAAATACACTTTCCTCTTTGCTACAGGATGAAACTCTTGCTGCTACAACATATTTTATTATAGTTATAGGACACTTTTGGTTGCTACAAGAAAAATTTCCCATTGCTAAATGAATTATTATCACTCCATCATACATTACATTCTCACAAAGCATTTTTGCTTCCAATCAAATGACAACATATGCCATTACACCTCACTCCACCACTTTGAATCATCAATTATACATTAATGAAAGGTATTCCTACAATTACTAAGGTAATTATCTTATATTTATTTCATGTTATGAGTTTTAATTATTAATAAGATGATGGGTTTTAATGCTATTAAAATTCCACCATATCTTCTCTTTATCATTCCATCTTGAGATATCTTTTCCTTCATTGATTGATGTGACCATTGAAGTGTTACTACCACCACTACTTATTATTGCCATGATCTGTTTGTGCATGTCAGCTTCATCCCTTGAGGACAAGTGATAATTTAAGTTGGGGAGGTTTTTCATAATTCAAAAGGGTTATCTCACTCCAAAAGCAAAAATTGAAAACATTCCACCCAAAGCTGCAAAACCCTTGCTGCAAGAGCACAGACCTTGCAACTAAAATTCCAACCTAAAATATAGGAGGGCACTTGCTTAAATATGAGTCACTTGATATCTCTCTTCTGACCAATAGCCCAGACATCTTGGTCCTATTTTAGAATGAGGGATGGGAATAATATTTTGAAAGGATACATGATTTAGATCAAGGCATTTCAGAAGAATTCACTAACTCATTGTATAACAACCTGGCAATAGTAAGAGGAATGAAAATAAAGCTAATGGAAACTATCATCAGTAGAATAACTGGATTAGAATAAATAGGGGAAGAATGGAAATAAAAATTTGTTCCCAAGGCAAAGAGGTAGAAATTCATTAGAGGAAATAAAAGCTTGGAAACTTCAAAATAGGGCACTACATAGTTATCTTTACCAAGAAGATGGGCCAAAGCTGCTGAGCTCATTTGTTGATATTTCACATGTGAAGGGAGGTATTTCATGATGCATGGCATTCACTTAAAATTCATGAATCATTTACAACATGGTATTGAGATAAATTTCCCCAACTTCTTATTTAACATAATCACAAAAATGGTAGAGGTATTTCAAAGAGGTAATTCTAAAGCTCTTTCTCATCATGGTTTAATCCAGTTGATTGTTCAAGACTATTTACAAAGGACTAGACCCAATATAAGTTGGGAATATTTTATGCAAGTACCTATAAATGAAAAAAGTAATAGTGAGGGAAGATTTTATTCCTGTAGCTCCATAAGAACATAAAAAATAAGACCTTCTTATAGCCACACAAGAACCTACAAAAGAAGATCTTCCTCTAGTCATACAAAAACCTACAGTAAGGACAAATCTTGAATAAGGGGCTTCCACAAGCAAGGAATCTAGAATAAGGAAAAAGAAACCCATTTTCCAACTTGACTCTAAGGAATCTAAGGAAAATATTCTATCTTCTCCTAAAAAGGCTAAGGTAATATCTACTCCTCACATATCCCATAGATTAAGAAGGAAGATGAAAGGTAAACCAAGAACTAAATCTTCTTCTATTATAGAAATTAATGAGGAATCTATAGAAAAACAAACTTCCAGTAGTAATGAATCACTACAGGCATTTAGTTTTGAAAATAACAAGGAAGAATGTTCCTGAAAAGACAATAAGGAGGTAGAGCAAGTAGAACATAATCCTGAAGAATTTTAAGAAGAACCAATATAGGAAGAAGCTGAACAAATGGATAAACCCACCATACAAGTAAAATTTTCTACTCTAGAATAAGCCCTATAGGAAATAGAGTGACTAAGGAAAAAGCTACATGATCAATTAGAAGGAAGACTAGATGTGCTTGTTGTAGAAAAATTTTAGTTTTAGTCCTCTACCAAAAACCATCTTGCATTCATTGTTTCACAACCTTCTGTAATAAAAAATCAATAGAAAAAACCTAAACCTGCCCAAGTTTTTAGGTATAATTTTTCATCTACAATGTCTTCTATATTGATGGATTGGATAGACAATCAGTCTAAAAGTCTTAAGGCATTAACAAAAGAGAAAAATAAATTGAAATAAGAGGTCAAGCTGAAAGAAGAGAGAATCTCCAAAATATAATAAAAAAATAAATATATGGCTTGTCTTACTCAAGAGCTCATTGACTGCAAGCCTCCTACCAAGGTATACTCAGTTTATCTTGAAGATCAATGGCATAAGTTAAAACTTATGAAAATTTACTGTGACATGCCTTATGAAGTAATTGATCCCCTCTCTTTCTTTCAAATATATAAAAAGAGATCACAAGAATGATAAGCACAATTATGTGAGTTTTATCTTCATAATTATGGTGTGTCTTATGATAGGGAATGGAATCCTAACATGTATTTTGGAGATGTCCTTCTAAAGGCATTTTCATCATATTTTTTGAATGAGCAAAGAAAAGGAAGAGAGATGGCTGAATATAGGAAAAAGAAAATTTAATTGATTATCAGAAGAGAGTCAATGGCACCTAATGTTGTGTTGATAGAATGGGATAACATTATTCTGAGGAAGGAATTCATAACTTGGTTTGCCAGAAATTGTGATGAAGCCCAAGATTTATACTTAGGATTGAGAACTTTTGTTATACCCACAACAAAAGAATCCTACATTGAAAGATGGAATTAGCTCACTCCTGAGATAAGAAGGAAAGAGCCATATTCCCTTTTTAACTGAAAGGTAACATTTTCATAGAGTCACAAGATATATTTTTCTTGTAGGTGAAATAGGATCTCAATTGTTGAGCATCAAATTCCAGCCAGCCCCCTTTGTTTTGATATCCTATTCTAGATTATTAGGATAAAGCTCCATTAGATGAAGCCAGGGAGGTCAGAAATTGGTACCTATTTGAATAGTGGCATGGATTTTATGCTCACCTTACAAGTGGTGCCATAGACCCTATGGATTTCAAAACTATTTGTGAAATTAAAATGAACAAGTTTGTTACTCATGGACGAGCAAGGTCTTAAGTTGGGGGGTGTGATGAGCCCTAGAAAAGTCATGTCTTTGTCCTCATTTGTCATGTTCATCCTTCTAATTTACCATGATTGTGAGTTACTTTCCCATAAATTTTCCATCCTCGAATAGCCATAATCATGTAAAAAGCATTATGTTCTCATATTATTTGAATAGTTAGAACTATGTATTAAAATCAAGTATATAATAGTTATATTTTTCTATAGGATGTTTTTTCTATAATGTGTTTTAAAGATGCTTTAAATTAATAGGTATATAACACAAAACATCCTATAGTAAAAAAATCTCATCACACAGACATATCCTGCAGCCATTACATGACCAAAGCTATGGATGAACAAAATTTGATTCCCAGTTCAACTGGCTCACAAAAATAACTATAACCTCCTAGGAACACAATAAGGATGTGATTGAAGAATGAAACAACTTTATTTGTTGTAAGGCAATATTGCAAGGTTCACATGAATGACAACTTTATCAAAAGGAGCCAATTTTTGTTGTCTTAAATTCAAATGTTTCTTAGATTAGAATATATATTATTTTGTATAAAATAATCTCCCATGATATATATATATATATATATATATATATATATATATATATATATATATATATATATGTATATATGTATATATGTATATATGTATATATATATATATATATATATATATATATATATATGTATATATATGTATATATGTATGTATATATATATATGTATATATATGTGTGTGTGTATGTGTGTGTGTGTGTGTATATATATATATATATATATATATATATGTATATATATATATATGTATATGTATATATATTTATATATGTATGTATATATATATATATATGTATGTATGTATAATAGGTAATAACAGGGTTGAGAAGTAGTAGATATCAATTAGAGAATTATTAGAAGTACATTTTGTCAAGTATTTATTATTATAGTTTTATACAACAATTCATTATTACATTTTGATTAATATGAACAATCATTTCTAATTCTATTTTATTTTTGTAAGAGGAAGGATTGAAGATGGAGTTGGAAGAAGGAAGGGCCCCATTTGAAAGTCTTACAACAACAATCCAACCCGTTAAATAGCTAAGCATGTTATTTAATTTCTTTATGTGTTATGTGTTTTAATTTTGGATTGTGTGAGTTACAATATTGTATATAAATTTAAGGAAGCTTCCAATAGTGTAACATTTAATTCACAATATTATGTTCATGTTTAATTCTAGCATTTCATTTACTCCATGGCTTTAGCATCTTAGATTACAATCAACAGAAGGTAAAATTAGAAGATTGAGTGTGCACATATAGTTACATCATCCTATCAATTTTACATCCTTGAATTGACATTTAAATAAAGTATAAGATATAGGTCTATGGTAACTCTCCTTGTTCATTTTGATCAAGAGAATTATATCTGATTGTGAATCAATTGCTAGTCAACTACCTAAGCTTGAAAGTGAGAAGTAAGACACAATATTTTGAGGTCTATTTGATATACTAGAGGAAAAATAGGTATTCAATAGGTGTCTTACATCCTCTACAATGCATCTCCATGAAAAACTACAAGAAACTTAAGTGACAAGTGTGAAGACAAGCCTAGAAGGGTTGGTGAATGACTACAAATAGTGAATGACAAGTGGTATAGGAGAGGCTATCAATTGAGTGGCATATGAGGGTTGCTAAAATATTGTTTCCACCTTCTTAGGATAGTGTAAATGTTTCAAATATCCCTATGGTAATTTATATATTCAAGTGGACTCATCATCAAACAAGCCAATTTCAAGAAGGGAAGTGAAGAGTCTCTGCACCAATTTGAATTAGAATGATGCAATTCTAATGGACACTTGTCCATGATAAATTCTTAAATTCTTTCTCACTTCATTATTTAACATTCTAGCTAGTTTTCATAGTTTGAAACTTTTCCTTGTGACCCTTCCACTTCTCTTCTTTTCTCCTCTCTCATATGCTCTATATATGCAATCCATTTTGGCATTTGTATCTAGTACACACCTAGTATGGTGAAGCCTTATAGGTTTGGTACCTTATTTTTCCTTTGAATAAAATTATAAATTTGATTTGATCTCTATAATCTCTTGCCTAAGTGTGTTAAGTGGTTTATGTAGTTGACAAGTGATGAATGTCTTTTCCTTGCTTCCATTCTACTCTTACATTTTTTGTGTGAATGAAATCTCTTATAACAGGTCTCATAAAGTGTATGTGTTTGATAAGTATATATTAAAGTGTGAGAGAGAATATTAGTGTCTAGTATCAAACCTTATTTTCACCCACCTCTAGATATGCATAGAAATATACCTCTATGAGAAATACTTATGCTAGAAGGACAATGAGTTAAGGTTAGTTTTAGTAGTCTTATTTCTTAATGCAGATGCAAGTGTGTTTTGTGGAAATATATTTTGTGTATCACCTCATTATCATAGGTTTATTTTATGTTTCCTTATTCCCTTTTCATCCTTAATAGTGATTATCCGAGTTTAGTGTGAGTCTATAAGATAAATCAAGTGAACTAGCCCTTTAACCTAGAGGTTTACCTCTACTATAGGCAATCCACAAGCCTAGAGGTAATCCCATGTTGGCCAAATGTGGAGAGGTCTGAAAAAACTCATCTAAGAGTGAAATATTTGGATACAATAATTTTGGCACACTTGGTGGGACCAAGGTCCAAAAGAGTGGAAGGTTTTTTGGTGGGTTCTTCCTACTATCAACTTTTAAAATCATTCAAGTAATCACCAATGGTGACTCTAAATGTAATATGCTAGTTATGAGCAACCCAAGTATCTATTTTAGAATATTTTGATCATTTATTCTATTTAATATGACTAATGAATTTAATATGGTTGTATATGTTGGGAATTATTACTATACACCCCCTATCAAAGTTGTTATCAACCCTATAGTCAACCCATTCCTTCTCCATATGTTAATGAAGTTGTTGAGTATAGTTGTGAGGAAGCCTATGAAGAAGGATATCAAGAATATAAGTTTAAGTCTCTTGAATAAGATATCAAATATCTTAAGATGCAATTTATTAAATGATAAATCCAAGCTCTTAAGAGGTAGATTCTTGGAGGTAGTTTTCCCCAATAGTCCTATCTATCCTATTAATGTCCTATACAACTTTCTCAAGTTCAATACCAAAACTCATTTTTTTATCCTCCTGTTACTTTAATTCCACCTCAAGATAATTCTTTTTTGGCACTTATGCTTGAGATGTGAAAATAAAAAAGGTTGATGAAGAAATGGGATCAAGAACTTAATGTAATCCCTATTCATTTCATAAAAAAGATGAGAAGGTCAGTTCAGTTCCTTATGAATAAATGGAGGGTGGTTGAGGAGGAAGGAAACTATTTCATCAATAAATATTTTCATGAATAGAAATTCTATATCCAATGGTGGATTGATAGACTTGAAATGTGGGAAAACCAAGGATTTAATAAAAAACTTGCAGTTGTTAAAGGGCCTAAAGAAAATAATGAAGAAGGTAAAAATCTATTTGAAGGGCAAGTCTCTCCCTCCTATCCTCAAGTGTCTTCTTATATTTTGTATCAATCCTCTCATGCCTCTTATCCTCATGAAGAGCCAATTCAATCCTCAAAAGAGCCTAGTAGCCTCAAATTTACAACTTGGAACCAAGAAGTTGATGTCTAGGGAGAAGACCTTGTGTGGGTTCAAACTCTCTTTAACTCTCTTAAAAAACCTACAACTTGTCCATCTTGGAGGTCTATCTAAGAAAATTTTCAACATGAAAAGGAAGTCTTAGTTGAGAATGTGGAAGACAAAGTTATAGTTGTGTAATAACTTTAATAAAATAATGAAAATCATGAGCTAGTTGATGAAGGAAATGAAGAGTCTATAGCTCAGCATAACCTTATTTCTCTCTAAGGTTTCTTTCAAGTGTCTCCTTCCATTCACCTACTAATTTATGATCCCTCCATCACACCTCATATTCCCTCTCCAAACCATGAACTTATTCACCACCCTCGCACCTCATGCCCTCTTGAAGGAGAACCTATCTTATGGAAGGCAAGTAAAGAAGACCAAGCTCAGTTTGTAGTTGATCAAGAAGATGACGCAAGTGTTTATGAAAAATAGTTCATCATAGGGACTCCCCTTGGTGAGGACAAGCACAAGGTAACCTTCTTGAATCAAGAAAGCGAAAATGTATATTAAGTCTTAGATATTCACAAGGAGTTTTATCAAGGTATGTGGTAGACCTACTGCACATGTTCCATGAATATGAAGGTCTTGATAATCTAGATCTTAAAGGAGAGACAAATGATATTTTTGAAGAGGAATGTGAGGTTTTTTTAATAAAAATGTCTTGAAGAAATGTTGACTCATTTGACAAAAATTCAAATTAGGTCAACCCCCTATGCAGTTTAAACTTGTCATAGGAACCCCTAGGTGTAGAATGTGTCCCATGGTCTTTAATGAGGTCAAACATATGGTTATCTTTGTCATATTTATCTAAATTTATTCATATGTCATTCTAGTTCACTTATTGAGTCATTTAATGAAGTGGTATGGTTTTTTATAGGAAACAAATGTGTAAAGAGATACTCTAACATCCCACATGTTAGGTACATGTTAGATAATTTTTTTTGAGACTGATATTCTATGGGTTTAATGTCTAAAATGAGCAAAACCGTTCTATCTTTCTTATCACTCTCTTAGACAAGCTTAAAAGGTGAACCAATTTTCATTTGATATGGTATGGCCAGGAGGAGTTTAGTCAAAGAAAGTTTACTTGATGGGTGGTAGTGATCTCTTTTTAATTCCAATTCATGGAAATAATCATAGGTTTGGTTGATTTTTCCTCATGAACCATTGCTAAGAAGGTTGGTGACTCTTTTCTACATGTACATCCCTAATGGCCTCAATCTTCTTCTCTATTTGGATTGATCTGAATAAACCAAATGTTGTACATGATCTTGAGGAGTATGAAAATATTTCAAACAAGTTTTTCAACTTAGTTAACATGTGTGGCATGAATAAGATAGGCATAAACATCTCATTTTGTTAGTAGAAGACTTCACTCAGTTTGCAGACAATGTTCTATCAGTTGTAGAAGCTTATCTCCCTATTTTGGTCTTCATAACAAGGTCAATACAAGGTGATATAGTTTTTATAATCTATTTTAACATGGTGATCATATGTTCTTTTGAAGATTTATCATTGATGGAGTGAAGAGGTCTTGAAACATAGCATAGTCAAGAAGCCCTACAACATCCACCTATGAGACTATGTGAGAGTTCTTAGATAGAAGTGCAATTGATGTATGGAACCTCTAAACATCCATATGATTTCATTTTTCATCAAAAACATGGTTAAATCATTTATAAATCCAATGTTGGTAGGAAAATACTTAGAACACAGTCATTAAACACCATAATTAAAAGGTCCTATAGCAATCACCTATAGTCAATTGGAACTAAACCCTGACTAGTCACGTTGATGAAACAAGAAGGTTTCAAGGTGTTGATAATATTTTGAAGTAAAAATAATAGGACCTATCTATCTAAAAGTTCAAATATTTGTTGTGAATATCAATTCAATATGCATAGTTTCATATTACATAGTATCACCTACAGGCAGTATCCATCAATGGTATGAGCTCAAACCATAGAGGTATGAGTAGTGTTGATGGTAGGTGTTTGAGCTCATTAGAAACCTTCATTAGATCTGAGAACATAGAGAACATCATGGTGATAATGGTGAAGCCATTGAATTTATATAGACCTAGAACCATGTCCATAGTTTGAAAATTTGTAATTGGGAAAACTTACCTTAACTTATTCGAACCAAGTTTTTCTCATACACTTGGTCTTCCCATGGTGAAGTGATTTGAGGTCTAGATAGGCCTAATGGTTTCTATCTTATATCCTAGGCCTATAAACAATGATTTGACATGATAATGTGGTTACTTGATTAATAAATACTGATGTTTGAATGGTTTCTAACACATACAAGTTATAACCTGAAACACTCAGTAAAATACTATGTTTACATGACTAAAAGCAACCCAACTTGTAGTGACTTATAATGGTGAGTAAGTATATGGTATCTATGTATGAGAAGATCTCACATTTAGTTTGAGATGATATTAATTGCCTCAATATGGACTAGTGGCATAAGGTATAATGATTCAATAACATCTTCACCTATAAGAAGCCTCTAAATTCTACCCAAAAAGCACCTACAGTCTGACTGTAGAATCGTAGTGCATTGATGGTGAGAAATAATAAGCATGGTCTACAAGTCTAGTTTTTCATTTAGTTAGAAATGACCTAATGATATTCAATATTGAGCTATGTGAGATAATAACAATAATTAGGCCCTAAAAGACACCAACAAGGATCTCAATTGCCTAAGAAGTGCCACCTACAGTCTGAATGCATTCTATGGACTGTCCTAGTCAAATGAGAGATGTGAGCTTGGAATAGTGGTAGAGATGTAAGATGGAAAACATGTTGAGACCACTCTCATAGTGGTAAGGTTAACTTCATATGTTCTTGGAGGAAGGAAAATAGGGAAAGGACAAGTTCTAACTTGTCACCCAGTCTAAAGTTTCTAACCATGTACACTCAATAGGTTTGAGAAGCTAGTTTTAAGGTTTTATGATGTTGATAAATTTGTAGAGGTGATATGGATATGAAAATTTGAAAATATGGTTTTTATGACCTAATATAACCTCTTATATCCTCTTTTTGGCAAGATAAATAGGTGAGATTCCCTATGTTTTGTCTTAGATAGAGGGCACTCCCAGTCAATACAAAACTATAGACTAACACTTGGATGAAGAAAGGTGAGATGTTAAAGTCCTAAGGGATTGTGTGATGATGCCTATAGTTGAGTTGAATGTGAGATAAATAAAGGAAACACATATAACCATTGAGACCACTGAAAGGTGGTAATGTATGTAGAGACATAGGTTAGGCCTATTATGCATAAAACGAGGCATAAACCCTATAGGTGCTTAGTTTGATTCAAATGACCATATAATCTTTCCAATCACATTTATGAGCTTCAAGAGGAGGTAATAGGATAACTAGAGCCATTAGTTTTTAGTGAGTTACACCAATTTGGTTTTTTTGATTCAATTCAATGATAGGGGTACCCAAAATATAGGAGAAAGCTTGAGAGGCCATTTTCAAATGCTCATGCCCATAAAAACAACACATTTCATGGTGCCTCATAGAGATAGGGTAGTTTATTAGGGTCATGAACATAAGATTTGTGGAATTGGTTCAAGGGTTGGACATCTTGTTTTTATGAATCATGCCTAAGAAGGAAAACCTCCTTAAACCCTCCTAAACCCCTATCAAGAACTCAATGGAAGAAATATTATTTGAGATGCATCTAGGAGGGGTTAGTTGGCCATTAAAATTCTTTTAATGTGTCTAGAACTCTCAATCTTCTTTCAATCCACTTTTGTCATACCATGACTTGTATGTACAAGGTAAAATCTAGGTTTTTTATAAGTTTTTAAGTGTTCTATAGGTATAGAGGATGATGAATAGATGAGATAAACTGAATGAGGTTAATATGTAATTATTATAACTCCTTATATTTATTTATCACAATAGATAATCATGGAAATACCTCTACTACATAGTTCATTATAGGCAATCTTAGACAGATAATGAAAATGATAAATGACTACCTAGTGAGAAGATCAGAGGTATAATTTGGGATATTTTTAAGGTATAACTCATGGAGTGGAAGGCAAATGGGTTATAAATAGGTGTCCTAACACCTCTTCCATGGATTATATTGAGTAATTTTAAGACAATTGAATGACAAATATGAAGATCTTGGCCTAAAAAGCTAGTAAGTGACTATGGATTCTAAACACAAGTGTTATGAGGAACATTATCAGTTAGGGGAGCATTTGATGACTATTAAACCTTGTTTCCAACCTCCCTAAGATAGTTCATATGTTTCAAGTCTTCCTATTTTAGTTTCAATAAATTAAGAGATGCTTCATCGTGAAGGTAGTTTCAAGAAGGTTAGTTGAAGAGTCTCTATGCCAGTTTGAAGAGTTTGTCATGCTTTAGATGGGCACTTGTCCAAGAAGACCTTCATGGTATCTTTTCCACTTGATTATATTTAAATATAACTAGTTTCCAAGTCTTTATACTTGTATTTTTTACCTTTCCACTTACCTTCTTTTCTCTCTTCTCACATGCTCTATAAATGCAAGATATTTTGACTTTTGTTAAAAATCCACACCTGGTATGGTGAATCCATACTAGTTTGAATACTATATTTTCCTTTGAAATAAATATTTTCAATATGGTTTTGAGTTCATGACTTTCTTGTCTAAGTGTGTGAAGTGGTTCATAGTGAAGTGTCTAGTGATAAGTATCCATCCTTGCCTTTTCTTTATTCTTCCATGTTTGATGCAAGTAGTTCTCACTCTAAGAGGTCACATGAAATGTATTCAAGTGTATTTGCCTATCTTTAAGTGTAATAGAGTATAATTATTGTTTACACTCTGATATTTTATTCACTCACCTTAAATAGTGCAATGCATATCACCTCTATGTTTGAAATACTAATGTTAGAGCAATCTAGTATGATGAGACTAGTGTTGTGAGTCATGTTTCATAGTTCAAGTGTATGGTTTTATATTAGAGATAATTCAAGTTTATTTATTCACTATATTAGTTCAACTTTCATATTTATTCTACCCTTTTTCATCCAAGCAAGCAAGTAGTGTATTTGATATGCAAGAAAAGATCTAGGGAGCTAGCCCTTAAACCTAGAGGTTTACCTCTACTATAGGAAACCCACATGCCTAGAGGTAATCCAATGTTTCACTCAATCTAGATTAAGCTTTAACAACCATACCTAGGGTGAAATATTGAGTGACAATAGTTTTGGCATGCCCAGTGGGACCAATTTCTCAAGTACATCTTCTGAAGGTGAATGTTGGTCTTGAAAACATCACAACTACATATGGTCTTATACTCAGTATTTGGTGAATCCATTCTAGGTAATATCTAATTTTAAACCAAATTTTGTCATTTCTTTTGGTCTTAATTCATGGTCCTTACTAGGTCAACTACTATTAGAGGTATCAATCCTATTAACCCACTCCTTCAACCTAAACTTCCTCTTGAAGTCATAGACCCTCAAGCTATCTTGACCTTTGAAGAATAATAAGACTTTGCAAGCCAAGAATATCAAGAGAGTGAAGAGGAACTTGAGGATAATATGGCTAGGCAACATGCCTTCCCAACTTTTAACACTAAAAATTCCATATATCTCAATGTGTTTTACTATTTTTGGGAAACTAAGGGTTTAGTTTACTAAATAGTAAAGGGGTCTAGATTAAGGGAAAAATAAGTAAATAAATGTGCCTTAATTAACTTACTAATTTATTGAATCTTGAAGTGTTTAATTGATTTATAAAAATAGAAAACAAGGGGATAGAGAGTGAACTTAGCTAATTTCTAGATTGAGATAGAGGATTCTAGAACTACAAATTATTGAGATGACTAGGCAGATTATCAAAAATAGGACCTAAAGGTCTATTTTCTTCCTAGATAGTAGCAACAAAAATTAGACACTTAGAGGTCCAGCATTATAGTCCTATTTTTGGCACTATAGTCCCTCTAATCTACTTCTTTTGAGCTTTTTAGGTTCTATTCTGATACTTTAAGAGGATCTATGTTTGGAATCTCAAGTCTTGATCATCTATGAAGCTCTATATGCAACTGATTCTATCCTCTAGGGCTCTAGTTCCTCTTTAAGCTTGAAAAGTGGTCTTGAATCAGCTATAAAAAGGGTTTAGTGTGTATTATGCACTGAACATATGATCACATCCCATGTGTGGGAATGCTACCTACATACCAATACTCTGAGGAGGGATCAAGGCCAATGTAATTCTACCAAATAGAATGTGTATTGTGTAATCATGTATATGAAATTCAAGTATTATGCAAATTTGGGAAATCTCGAGATAACTCATGACTTGTGTGAGAGCTTGAGTAGGTTGAAAATAGCAGTGGTTGGCTATATGTAGAGAATACATAGATTTCCTTGAGTGTGCTTAGTGTATTTCTAGCTCGTGCTTTTGACTGATTGCCAACCCTTCTAAATGACCCTTGAATAGGCTTTTATAGGGAAAATGATGATCCTAGGTTAGATGAATTCATGTTAGGTTGATAGGGAAAAAGATAAGGATATAGGGAAATCTAACCATTTGAGGCTAAGAGTGACTTGGACAATAGCACTGGAAAGTGGACACCCTAGGGTCTAGCACTATAGTCTAACTTATGGTGCTATTGTTCAAGGGGACAAGGACTTTAGGGGATAGGTTTGTGCCTAGGAGAGGAATTTGGAGTAGCTAAGGTTGATTCAGGAAGGCTTCGGGTGACTGAGAAGTAGTGAAAACATACCTAGTGGGTTGTGTAAGCAAGAAAGAAAGACCTATGGTTTTGAAGTCACAAGTCATGCTCAAGTTGTACAAATTGCATTTTTATGTGATTATATTTTCCCCCTCTTTATTATAATTATGTAATTAAACAAAATACTAAGATAAGGGATAAAAAATAGAAGTGTACCTAAACTTACCTATGAGGTTAAGCCAAAGAAGTTGTGTAATGTTGGATTTGTGCATGGGTGAGATCACATTGCACTATGTGAATCTGCAAACAAGGAAAGTGAAAGTAGATCAATTCTTACTAGATATGCTATATCTAGAATAAGAATGTACAAAGCTAGGTAAATAGAGATAAAGGAAGATAAAGGAATGAATACACCTTATTGGGTATGCAAACCAATATAAAACCTATTATGATGTTAGGTTGTGTTGAGTGATGTTGGATAAAAATTGAACAAAGAGTTATATTGATGAATAAGTTGAGTGTTCAATCCCCTAAAAGGTGGGTCAAGAATGAAAAGGTAGGCCCTTTGGCTCCATCATCACCAACTATGTGAATTTAACAAATCATGTGTGTGCTAATCGATGTCTAGACTGTGTGTCCAATCCCTCTAAATAGGTGGCTTAAAAATACAAAGGTTAGTTAGACCTTTGGTTTCATAATTGCCTCATGATGTGAATTTGAATAGAAAGATATTAGTATAAGTTTAATGCCATATGAGATGTCTCATGAATCCCATGAATGTGCTATAATCTAGCAATGTTGGCATGGATAGCCAAATGTAACTAAAAACTAGGCCGATGTTGGCCACTTTGAAAGATGGAGATTAGAACTCGTATAAAAATCCCTTCCAAAATTGGAATCAACTTAGGAACTTGGGTACTCACAAAACAAACTTGTATGAAATTTTACTTGAGAGTGATGTCAACCACCTATAGATGGAGTAAGGCACACAACTTCTAGGAGCATGCAAGAAAATGTACTAAACTCAAAAAATAGAAAGGCCTATGTATCATGCACATTTCCCCCAATAACTGGTGTCTAGAACATAGTTTCTGAATTGAAAGTTGTATCAACTACCATGTCTAAATTGTAAGTGGAAACCCTCATGTCATTCATGATGGCTCCTATATTTGGATTCTCTAAGCAAAAAGTGCTAAAAACTACTGCATTTTGGACTATACTATTATGGAAAAATCATGACTAAACTCACCCCTCTACTTGATTCTATAAAATTTTGAAATTTTACTATTTAGACACTAACACCAAAAATTGGACACTTTGGGGTCTAGTGTTATAGTCCCATTTTTGGTGCTATTGTCCAAAGCTAAAACTAAAAATTGGACTATGTTCTTTGTTATCTGCCTGATCTGGCCTGCCTATATTGAATTCTAGAATCTGGATTGAAGTGGTCTGAAACTACCTTTTTTTTTACTAGAAGCTTTGATCTCTGTGACAAAACCCCTATTTGCTGCCACCTATTCTAAGGGTAGAAATTAAGACCTTGCAATGAATTCCTTAGAAGAAGAAGCCTTGAAAGTGTGTTAAGCTATGAAAATGTTTGATGTAACATTGATATTCATGATCTCAAGATATATAAAAAGTTGTAAAGAGAGATTGTTAGATCTATAGGGGTATGCCTAGATAGATGTAATAATGTAATAGCATGTGTATAATAGAAAGATGGAATGCGAGATGTTAGTTGTTATTATCATGGAGGGATGGACCATGATGTCCATCATGGGATCCAAGAAGCAAGGTAAATGCATGATTGGAATCATGGCATTGCAAAGAGAAATGATCAAGCAAACAAGCATACAAAGCAAGAAGAAAGAAACACACAAGGGTGGCCAAGGGACCAAATAAGCATACAAGGCATATCAAGAATGTTTAAATGCTTCATATACACACAAAAGGAACATGTAAAGATTGTCACAAGGGCCACAAGCACATAGAAAGGCACACACAAAGTACATTGGCAAATGCCTAAAGGCAAACACATATAGACAAGAGCAAAGGACATTTAGAAAATCTCCTAAAATGCAAACATGAAGCAAATAAGAACTATAAAATCCAAACACATCTAGCTAATCAAATCTAAGAGTAGAATCATGTAAAGTACTGGAAGAATTAAGCATGCATCTAATTATAAAAAGTGAGAAGAAAGAGTATACAAGATATGCAATACAAGACTAAGGTATATGCTATGAAATATAAAAGTGTGATAAATATCAATGGATGTCAATGTAATATCTATGTAAGCAAGTAATGAACATACTACAACAAGATGTCTAAAGTGTGTAGTGTAAGAATTACATAACCTGGATGGTGTAGTCATGTAGAGTGTGCCCCAAGTGGGTAGATGTATATATGTAGCTAAAATGTAGATGTAAGATGCCCACTCAATGGTGAAGTAAAGAAATCACGGATCTATATGTACTGCACACACTTAAAATAAGATCAAGTGAAGCCTAGTAATATAGATAAATTGACAAACAAGTAGCATAAAATAACATAATGTAAGTCTATCATAGTTTTTTAGTAATGTAAAAACATAGATGATGCATACAATTGACATTATTTTGTATTTTTGAAAATATTTGAACTATGTACAATCAAGTAAAAAGAAGCTATGTACAAGTAATACTACAAAGAAATGATAATAACCAATGAGTCTCATGGGAGACTCCCTATCATGTTTTCTTGTATCAAGAAGAAGGATCATGCATAATTGTGAAGCATGATGGAAGTGTTGAGATTGTGGCTCTAAAAGTTATATATGTTTTAAATGCTTTGAACTCTCTGTAGTGGAAACCAATGGTGGGTTCCCTCTATAACTAAGAGATGTAGATGAAACTATAGGGCTCTTAGGGATCCATTTGGTGGTAGGAGAATCTCTTTGAAAATGTGCACTATGTGTAGACATATGAGATCTCAATGAAACTACTTTGGGTGTGAATATTGTAGCTCAAAGCTATCTAGAATCTTAAATCTATGTAGGTGTATGACCTCTCTGTGCTAGTGATGAAGGTGTCAATAGTGGTTGAATATGGACTAGAAGAAGAGATATAATAGGTAAAGGAACTAAAACTAGATCAAAATGGGTGCTAACCTGAGTGACAAATCTATAACCATGGGTGTAATCAACCTAGCTATCTTTGTAAACGTGGGTGATAGCATGTACCACATAATCTACTATAGGCATAGAGTTGGTAGTAAGTGTGGGATAAAATCTATATGTACCAAGTTCAAAGGGAGGAGGGATGGATATAACCACCAATGTTTGCTTATGTCTAGTAATGATAGGGAGATACTTAAAATTAACCAAAGAGTTAGATACATCTAAGTAGAAACCATGCATAGCAATATGATTAGAAAGAACATTCCACATGCGAGATAGCAAGTAAAGGATAGAGAACATGAATTTTTACATGAATGTATAAGAAACTTTGACATGTGATATGACATTTTTTAATGTGTTTAGCATAAATGATTGAAAATTTTTCCATATGAGGAATAGAAAGCAAAGGATAAAGAACATGAATTTTTTCATAAAGACATATAAACTTTTGATATGCAACATGATATTTCGAATGCATTTAGCCAAATGTAGTTGGTAATTGTTCCATATGAGTGAAAGAGAATATGCAAAAATAATTTTGGAGTCTTGTGCATGTTTGACAATGAATTTTCTAATATCATCCCATATAATGAAACATAAACATGAAATGAAAAGGATGAAACTTTGTACTAACATATGATAGACTTCATCATTCATGTACATGATACGGCCCATTATGGTTTCCTTGTCATTTACAAGAAATGTAAAAAAATATTATAAATAAATGAGCATCATTATTATTTTATGCAAGTTTGAAACTTATATGTAAGGTGATAACTCAGGAAGCAATGGGACCTAGTGTATGCAAATAGGGTTTGAGAGAAATATTATTTTCAAAATACCATGAAATTTTGAATTTTAAATTGATTTTATGAGCTAAATATGCAAGATAAAATTTAAAAAAATATGAGAAATTATTTGCTTGAATGGGACCTAGTAGATGCAACTAGGATTTTGAGACAACTAAATTTACTAGAATTACTATGAATTTTTGAAATTTGAAGTGATTTTTTTATTTTAATATTCAATCAAAATTTGTAAAAAATAAGTGGAATATTACTTGAAAATTATGGGGATTTAGTTGATGCAACTAGGGATTTGAAATGATTTTTTTCAAAATTAATGTAATAATTTGAAAATTTTGTTAAAAATTTGTAGAATTGAGCTTGAAAATTTTATGAGAAATCCGAAAATATTTCTAAAATTAGCAATATATTTTTCCTAGTGCTTTGAAAGTGTTTATATGCAAATAGGACCTAGTTTGTGCAAACTAGGGTTTTAATTGAATTATTGAAAATATTTCAATTAATTTTTAGTTTTTTTATTTTTAAATTCAAGAAAAATAAAGAAAATATTTCAAAAAATTAGAAGTGATTAGCCCTAGGGTTTCTAGGGTTTTTGTGCAAAGATTCAAAGTAAGTCGAGTTCACCAAATGTTTTACTATTTTTGGGAAACTAAAGGTTTACTTTCCTAAATAGTAAAGGGGTCTAGATTAAGAGGGAAATTAGTAAATAAATGTGCCTTAATTAACCTACTAATTTAGTTAATCTGAAAGTGCTTAATTGATTTATAGAAATATCAAACAAGGGCATAGAGAGTGAACTTAGCTAATTTTTGGACTGAGACAGAGGATTATGGAACTACAAATTGCTAAGCTAACTAGGAAGAATATCAAAAATAGGACCCAAAAGTCTATTTTTTGCTTGGACATTAGTGCCAAAAATTGGACACTTAGAGGTCCATTGCTATATTCTTGTTTTTGTCACTATAGTCCCTCTGATCTGCTTCTTCTGAGCTTTCTAGGTTCTGTTCTAATACTTTGGGAGGCTCTGTGTCTAGAATCTCAAGTCTCAATCATACATGAATATTTGTGTGCAATTTTTTCTATCCTATAGATTCCTAATTCCTCCTTAAGCTTGACAAGTGGTCTTGAATCAGCTAGAAAAAGGGTTAGTTTTAATTATGCACTGAATGTATGATCACACCCCATGTGTGGGTATGCTGCCTACATACCAATACTCAAAGGAGGGATCAAGGCCAATGTAGTTCTACAAAATTGAATGTGTATTTTGAAATCATGTGTATGAAATGTAAGTATTATGTGAATTTGGGCAAGCTTGAGATGAATTGTGACTTGTGTGGGAGCTTGAGTAGGCTATAAATAGCAGTGGTTAGTTTTATGTAGAGAATAGGAAGATTTGCTTGAGTGTGCTTAGTGTATTTTTAGCTCATGCCTTTTGAATGATTTCTAACCCTTTTAAATGACCCTTGAATAGGATTTTATAGGGAAACTAATGATCCTAGGTTAGATGACTTCGTGTTAGGTTGATAGGGAAAAAGATAAGGATTTGGGGAAATCTGACTGTTTGAGGTTAAGAGCGACTTGGACAATAGTGCTGGAAAGTGGACACCCTAGGGTCCAATGCTATAGTCCAAATTATGGTGCTATTTTCTAAGGGAATAGGGAATTTATGGGATATATTTATGCCTAGGAGAGGAATCTGGGGTAGTTGGGGCTGATTCAAGAATGCTTCAGGTGATTGGGAAGTAGTGAAAACATGCCTAATGGGTTGTGAAAGCAAGCAGGAAAGACCAATGGTTTTGAAGTCACAAGTCATGCTTAAGTTGTAAAAATTGCATTTTTATGTGATTACATAATGCATATGATGATATACCTTCTAATGCTACCAAGAGCATTCTCACTTTTAATGGAGAACGTCATGTCACCCCTAGTGAGCATCTTAGGGACATCTCTAACTTTTATAACTTTCACAATGTTACTAAAGTAAATATTTCAATTAGAATATTTGCCATGGCCCTTAGGGGGGAAATAATTTATTGGTATAGGAAATTTTTAGGAGGATGTATCACCACTTGGGATGATTTTAGAGAGTTGTTGAGCTCAATTTTTTAAGACAAAAGTGATCATAAATCACTCATTCATCAACTCAATGTAATTCAAAGAGGTCCTAAGGAGACTATACATGACTTAAATGAGAGATTTAAAATAACTTGGTATAGGATGCCTCCTCCCATGAGACCACCTACAAGCTTTGATTTCCCTACATATCTAATCACTATTGAAACTGACATAACCATCATGTTGTAGTTTATGGGTGGTTACAACTTACCTCAATATTATGACCTAGTCATTAGAGCTAAGAATGGCCTAATACAAGATAGAAACTACCTAAAAAAGTCTCCATGCCTATTCTACCCAATATGTCTGCTATTATTCCAAGTTTTGATCAAATCCCAAATGCAAGAACCAAGTCTAGAGCTATCCCAAAGAAGGCAAAAGATACCATTGATTGGGAGGCAAGGTGTAAAACCTTAGAGGCTCAAGTTATGATACTAAATTTGTAGTATGGACTTAACCAAAACCCCAACCCCTATCCTCAATAATTAAATAGGTTCTTACCTCATCAATATGGTCAAGTTAGAGGGCAGGGACAACCTAACTTCAATAGTCCATCTAATGTATATAACCCAACTTCCACCTCCAACACAAGAGCTATGGTCATGGTTCATAATAACCTTATCTAAGGAGAAGAATGGAAGCAAGGACAATCATGGATGAAAATTACTATAGATGATAGGATTTGGTATCTCAATCAGGAGTTACTCCTCAATTTTTAATAAAAGATGAGAATTGCATGCAAGTAAATGATTGATGGCAGCCTTAAAAAGTAAACCTTGAAAACTTTCTAGTGGAAGAAACATTTATCCTAAACCAAGGTAATTTTGTTGCAGAAAATACAAGATCAAAGAGGAATTCTTTTGGAGATGTGCATGATGATGATACAAGTCTAAGTAATCCTCCTACAAAGTAACAAGGTGTGACTGCAAGAGTGACAATCCCTGCAACTTGTGCACCTATTTAAAATTAGAATGCTAGAAAGGTTACTCAAAGTGATCCAATGTCACAAATTCAAGGCACTTCTTTGACTTCAAGGACACAATAAAAGGTAAATGTTCCTTTTTTGAAAATTATTGATTCTTTAAAGAATGCTAAATCTAGTATCTCTCTTTGAGAAGTGCTACACATAACCAATAAAAAGGAGATTCTTCAAGAACAACTTTCCCGAATCCACCTTAGTCCTCAACCATCTATACATGATGGTGTTTACCTCACTAATGTTCCCACTCACATTTTTTAACCCTCTACTAAATCTAAAAATCCCCCACCCTTCTACCTCACTCTCATTACGAGAGACGAGTTTGTTCACAATTGTATTATGGATAGTGGGGCAAGTACCTCAATGATGCCAAAGCTTGTGGTAGATAAATTGGGCTTGAAATATAAAATATATAGTAAGTGAGTGATTCAACTTTATGGGATACCAGGTCAATGGGGCTTATCAAAGGTTTGAGATTTTTATTACATGATTGTCCAAGATTCCCAATATTTCAAGATATAGTAGTGGTTAATTTTTTTGCTCACTTTGCTATCTGCCTCTCATGGATTTCCAAGCTAACATAAGAACCTATCTCTCAATTTATTGGTCCTTGTTTGCCTTCAAGACAAGGTCTATAGCAAAGGTAACCATTATAACTTAACCATTGTCTAAGTTTCATATTGATCCCTATGTAGAGGCAATCTCTAATTTGAATTATGTCATCAATGATCAAAAAGAGTCTGTTATGGAGCATCCTATAAGATTAAGGGCATATCTAATATTTTCTTAGATAAGTATGGCATTAACACTTATGGACATAATCCATACACTTTATTTGAGTAAACTTACCTTGGCACATACATCATCCATGAGGAAGGAGATGAACATTTTGAGGTAAGCATTGAAAAATATTTTCCACAAGCTATTGAGGTTAATTACCTTGTCCATATACATGATAATTATGGATTTCAAGGTATGGTATAATAGGATAATGAGCAAAACATCATCATTAAACTTGCGCAAGATGAAGAAGTCTATGGAGGTGTAATCCATAAAGAAGATGATGACCTATGGCAGTAGTTCCATGCCATAGTTCAATAATTTGAAAAACTAAGTGAGTTAAATTCTCCTCTTAACAACTGTGAATCTAATAATAAGGTGTTTCATGAATCTCCTAAGCATGAAGGAGAGTGTCTTATCAAACATGAAGGAGAGTGTCTTATTAAGCATGAGAATGAATGTCTAACTACTATCAAGGAGATTGTAGTCATGAAGAAGTCTAGTGAAGCCAAAGAAAAAAGTCAAGTGTTTGAAGAGAAGTCTCAACCCCAGTCTAAACTTAAATCAATCTCAAGTATGATGTATCATCAAGTGGATAAACCTAATTTTTCCAAACATCAAGTGCATCATGTTTTATAAGAAGAAGATGTCGAAGCAACTTTGATGATTCCCAAGTTTCAGTTTGAGAGGTGCTAATTGAACATGACGGAGTTTAATAAATATTCAATGCTAAGTAAGACCATTGAAGGGAAAGATGGAACATTCATGAGAGCTCCAAATGACACACTTATAGTTAACAAAAAATCTAAAGGTGGTAAGTCATTTGATTACCTACACAAGTAAGTGTTTATTGATAAGTATACTTCACATGATGGATTGATTTCTTGGAGAAAAAATGAATCAAGAGGTACCATATTTGACCCTACCTAAATTAATGGTGAATTTTTATTCACCTCAAATTTCTTGAGGTCTTGTATATATTAGGATATGTGTGCTTTGCCTATGTTGTGTGTGTTTTCCCTAAGTGTTATTGAGAACACAAGTGTGTTTCTTTTGGTGTCTTATCTTGTGTGTCTATTTACTATTGTTTTTAGTGTTTTTTGTTCTTTTAGAGGCATTTTATTATCTGGTATAGTACATAGATGACTCCATAGCCCAATGGATAGGAGAAGGTTAATGGTCTTTGGAATAGTTGGCTTGCCACCCCTAGGAAATTGCCAAAATGTTATCTAATTTGACCACAAGTCAAATTAGGTCAACCACATATGTATTTTAAACTTGTCATAGGGTCCCTTAGGTTGTAAAATGTGTCCCATGGTCTTTAATGAGGTCAAACATATATTTATCTTTGTCATATTTGTCTAAAGTTAGTCCTATGTCATTCTAGGTCACTTTTTAACCCATTTAATGAAGTGGTATAGTTCATAGGAAAAAAGGTGTTAAGATATACTCTAATTTCCCACATGTTAGGTACATGTCAAATAAACCATTTTGAGTCTGACATTATGTAGGTTCAACATTAAAAATAAGAAGATCAGATAGTTTTAGGGAGTTTTAGGCAGTTGTATGACCTATGCAATAGTTATGGTACGTGGGAATACTTATAAAGTATTTGTTTAGGTCCCCTTATTCCATCTACATGTTCAATTAGCTTTGATAGACTTGAAAATGAGAAAAACCATTCTATCTTTCATATCGCTCTCTTAGACAAGCTTAAAAGGTCAACTAGTCTTCCTTTGATACAACTAAGAGGATTTTAGTCAAACCAAGTACACTTGGTAGGTGGTATTAATCTATTTTTACTTAAAATTCATGGAATAGTCATAGGTTTGGTTATTTTTTCTTCATGAACCATTACTAAGAAGGTTGATGACTCTTTTCTACATGCACATCCCTAATAGCCTCTGTATTCTTCTTTGTTTGGATTGATATAAATAAGACAAATGTTGTATGTGATCTTAAGGAGTACAAATATCCTTCTCATAAATTTTTAAACTCATTTATCACATATGGTGTGAAGAATATAGGCATAAACATCTCATTCTACTAGTAGAATTCTTCACTCAGTCTGCAGACAATGTTCTTTCATTTGTAGAGGCTTATCTCCCTATTTTGGTCTTTAGAACAAGGGTAATGCAAGGTGATATATTGTTTCTATTCTCTTATATCATGTTAATCAGATGATATTTTTAAGGTTTAGCATTGATGGAGTGAATAGGTCTAGAAACATAACATAGCTAAGAATCCCTACAACATCCACCTATAAGACTGTGTGAGACTACTTAGACATAAGTGTTGTTGGTGTTTGGAACCTTTAAATATTCATATGCTATACTGTTTCATCAAAAACATGATAAAATAACTAAGATACCTAATGCTATCAAGATAAGACTTATAACACAGTTAGAAAACACTACAATCAAAAGGTCATACAACAGTCACCTACAGTCAAGTGGAGCTAAACCCTGACCAATCACATTGATGAAACAATAATCTTTCAAGGTGTTGAGAAAATTTAGAAGTGAAAAAAATAGAACATATATATTAAAAATGTCATATATTGGTTTTGACTACCAATTCAATATGCACAGTCTCATATTACATAATATCACCTATAGGAAGTATCCATCAATGGTATGAATTCAACCCACAAAGGTATGAGTAGTGTTGATGGTCGGTGTTTGAGGTCATTATAAATATTCATTAGATATGAGAACATAGAGAACATCATGGTGATAATGTTGAATCCATTGAATGCATAAATACCTAAAACCATGTCCACAGTCTGAAAATTTGCAATTGGGGACAACCTACCTTAACTTCTTTGAACCAAGTTTTTCTCATACACTTGGTCTTCTCATGGTGAAGTACCTTGAGGTATAGAAAGGCCTAATTGTTTCCATCTTGTATCCCAAGGCTAGAAATAATTATTTTACATGAGAATTTGGTTTCTTGATCAATGAAGATGGATATTTGAATAGTTTCTAACTTAGACAAGTTCTAACTTGAAACACATAATAAAACACTGTGTTGAAATGATTAAAAGCAACCCAACTTGTAGTGACTTATAATGGTGAGTGAGACTATGGTCTCTAGGAATGAGAAGACCTCACATTTGGTTTGGTATGATCTTAATGACATAAAGAGAGATAAAGGTTATAAGGTACAATGATTTAAGAACATCTTCACCTACATGAAGCCTCCATCTTCTACCCAAAAAACACCTATTGTCTAATTGTAGAACCACAGTGCATTGATGGTGAGAAATAAGAAGCATGGTCTACAAGTCTAGTTGTTCATTTAGTTATAAATGAACCAATGATATTAAATATGGAACTAGGGGAGAGAATAAGAATGCTTAGGCCCTAAAAGACATTTACATGGATCTCAATTGCCTAAGAAGTGCCACCTACATTCGGACTATAGTCTATCGACTGACCTAGTCAAATGAAAGGTGTGAGATTAGAAGAGTGGAAAAGATGTAAGATGTAAAAAATGATGAGACAACTCTCATATTAATAAGGTAAACTTCATATGTTTTTGGAGGAAGGAAAATAGAGCAAGGACAATTTCTATGTTCTCACTTAGTCTAAAGTTTCTAACCCTACACAGTCAATAGGTTTGAGAATTAAGTCTTAAGGTTTTTTGATGTTGAGAGATTTACAGAGGTGACCTAGATATGAAAATTTATATATATAATATTTATTACCTAATATATCCTTCCAACTTCAAGGGGAGGTATAAGGTTTATCAAATCCATTATTTTGTAGAGAGTTACACCAAATCGATCATTTTGACCCAATTCTATGACAAGGTTACATAGAATGCAAGAGAAATCTTGAGAGGCCATTTTCAAACACTCATACCTATACAGAAACACTACATGGTGCCTCAAGGAGATAGGGTTAGTTTAGGAGGGTCATGAAATTAATATTTGTGGAATTGGTCTAGGGGTTGAATGTCTAGTTTTTATGAATCACCTTAAGAAGCAAAACCTCTTAAAACCCTCTTAAACCCTTGTCTAAGACCCTATGTAGAAAATATGAAAGAATATTCACTCTAAGGGGGTTATTTGGCCATGAAATTTATTTTTTCATGTCTAAGACTCACCCATGATCTATGACATCTATTTGGTCTATACTATCAATTATACAAATAAGATAAAATCTAGTTTTTTTTCAAGATTTTGAGTGCTTTGTAGGTACAAAAGAGGATGAATAGGTGATATACATTAAGGGAGTTTAATAAGGACTTATTATAGCTCCAAATATTCATTTATAACTAGAGATAATCATGGAAATGCCTTTGTTACACATTTCACTATAGGCAGTCTTGGATAGATAGTGAAAATGACAATTGACTTCCTAGTGAGAAAATGAAAAGTCTAATTTGGGATCCTTTTCAGGTCTGATTGATGGAGTGGAAGGTAAAGGGACTCTAAAAAAGTTTCCTAACACCTATTCCATGAATTCCATTAAGCAATTGAGATCCACTTGGATGATAAGTGTGACGACAAATTTAGAGGACTAGTGATGGATGAATGTAAGTAGTGAATACAAGTGTCAAGAGGATGGATATCAGTTAGGGAAGCATCTAATGACTATCACACCTTGTTTTCAAACCTCCTTAATATAGTGCATATCTGTCAAGCCTTCCTAGTTTAATTTCAAGTGGTCAATAGATGCTTCATCATGAATGTAGTTTTAAGAAGGCTAGTTAAAGAGTCTCTATGCTAGTTTGAAGAGTTTGTCATGCTTAAAATGGACACTTATCTAAGAAGACCTTCATGATTTTTTCTCAAATCAATTTCATATAATGTAATTGGTTCTAATATCTTGACACTTGTTCTTTGTGACCTCTCCACTACCCTTATTCTCTCTCTTCTCACATGTTCTATAAATGCAAGCCATTTTGGTTTTTGTAAAGGAATCCACACCTAGTATGGCTAAGCCTATTGGTTTAAATACTATATTTGCCTTTGAATAAATATTTGAAATCTAGTTTTGAATTCATGAATTTTTTGTCTAAGTATGTGAAGTGGTGCATAATGAAATGTCAAGTGATAAGTATCTATCTTTGATTTATCTTTACTCTTCCATGTTTGATGCAAGTAGTTTTCCCTCTAATAGGTCACATGAAGTATAAATAGTGAATTTTCATATTTCTAAGTTTAAAGAGTAGCCTTAGTGTCTTTAATTTGACCTTTGGTTCACTCACCTTGATTAGTAAAATGCATATCACCTCCATGTTTGAAATACTTATGTTAGAGTAATCTAGGATATTGAGACTAGTATTATGAGTCATGTTTCATAGTACACATGTATGGTAGTCTAGTGGAGATAATTTTGGTCCATCACCTCATTAGAATAGTTTAATTTTCATGTTTTTTCTACCCATTTTCATCCAATCAAGTGAAGTGTATGTGATAAGCAAGCAAAGAGAAATATAATGAGTTAGCCCTTAAACCTGGAGGTTTACCTCTATTATAGACAACCCATAGGCCGAGGAATTCACCTTGATAGGTGACATGTTTTTAGCTACCTTGATTGCATTGAAGATCATGTCAAGGATATTGGCAAACATCAAGAAGTTGAAGACATCAAAGCCCATGCTCAAAGGGAAACATGCTTTATGTATTTCTTTACTTCATGAAGCAATAAATGGTTTAATATTCCCCTTTGATCTAGGAGGAATATTTATATTCAACTTAGTTTGTGTATAACTTAGTATGTTTGAGTCGTGTGTGTTTTCCCTAAGTGTTCATGAGAACACAAGTGTTTTTGCTTTCTTGTCTTGTCTTGTGTTTGTTTTATATTTTTGTTTGGTGATTTTGTGTGGTCTTTTTAGAGGCATGTTACTATCAAATATGGTGTATAGGTGACTCCATTTCCTAAGAATAAGAGAAGGCAATTGGTCCTTAGCATAGCAGGCATGTTACCCATATGAAATCACTAAAATGTTAAATAATTTAACCCCTTAGTCAAATAAGTCAACCCCCTTGCAAGTTTAAACTTTTATAAGGTCCCCTAGGTGATAAATGTTCACCATGGTCATAAATTAGGTTATAAATCATGTTTTATCTTAGTCACATTTGTCTAAGTTTGTCTCATGTCATATTATACCACCTTTTGTCACTTTGAATGAATTATATGATTTCCTAAAGGGGAAAAGTGTTTCAAATTGTAAGTGAAAAATTCTCATGTCAAGGAATGTCAGGGAGTAGTTTTGTAACTAAAAACTTGTAGGTTCAATGTTAAAACAAGAAGATCACCTATAAAAAGGAGAGTTTTAGTTATTTTACGATCTATAGGATAGTTTGAGCATGTTGAAGACTTCAATATTATCCATTAAGATCCCCATAACTCATATCCAAGCTTAAGTTTCTTTGATATTCTAAAAAATGGTGAAAACAGGTCCATCTCTCTCTTTGATCTCTTTGGCAAGTCAATAAGGTCAATCAATTTGTAGCTAGTATGTATAGGAGAGGCAGATTTAGGATAAATGCACTTGGTGGATGAAATTATTCTCTGTGCAATTCCTTTCCATGGTAATAGTTTCTTCTTTGGTGGTTTGTGCTCTAAGAACAATATTTAAGATTGTTGATGCCTCTAAGTTGACTGTACATTCCCAACACCTTCAGGTTTTCTCATTTCTTTGCATAATTTTATGTTTCCAAGTGATGTGTGTGTTTTGGTAGAGCATATTATTCATCTTCCTATTGGTTTTAATTTAATTTTCACATGTTAAACATGTTTTAATAGGTAAGGTCACACTCATTGTGCTATAAGAGACCACCATTGAAGTTTGCAAACATTGTTTCACCAGTTGTAGTTTTCTATTCTCTATCAGTGGCTTCATATCCAAGGTAATGTAATTGTGTTCAACCTCTTAATCCATGGAATCTAGTTTATCCTTGTTAGATTTACATTAAAGGATATCAAGGTTGATTGAGATAGGTTTTCCAAGGTGGTGAGTAAAATACTGATTAGAGATGCAATGTGCATAGTCACCTACAATCACCTTTAGTTTTGTATGAACAATTGTTAGGCTATTCAAAACCCAAGACATATGGTGTATTCAGTTTCATGACTTGAATGAGTTTCTCAAGTCATATAAGTTCATAGTGTTGATCATACACCACTTCAAGAAATATACAGAGGTGCAAAGTTAGAAAAGATGCAAAATGGGAACATTTACCTTAGTTTTTTCAAAATAGGTCTCTACTGATACAATGTCATTTGTTGGTAAGTGATATTGAACTTTTTAGAAGCCTAATGTCTTCCTTCTTGTATCTTAGGTCATAGCAGTAGCACTTGAACACAAAGAAAAGGTTTTTGGGTTAAGGATAATTATTATAAAGTGGAGTTTCACTTATTCAATTTTTCATTGAAAAAACTCAATGAAAATTACATTGTATTGAGCCTAAAACTTGAAATGCAACTAGTGCACTATAGTACATTGATGACAGAATGATTATAAGGAGTGAGATGAGATAAATAAGTATAGAATGATATTATTGACCTCATAAGTAAATATAGGGATGAAACACAATTCTTAGACATAATGACACCTATATTAATTTTTCCAATTCCTCCTTAATTGCCACCTATAGGTGACACAGTCAAAAACGTCTGTAGACTAGTTCAAATATATGGAGAGAAGCTAGTTTGGAAGGTTAGAATAGGTATAATGTATTAAAAAAATTGAATACATCATCAAATTTTATGACATCATGTTTTATGTTATTCTTAGAAAGAAATAAATAGGGTTCTAACCCTACGCTTAGTCAACTAAGACCCTATAGACAATTACATTCCTAGAAACCAATCTTGAGGAATTTGAAGGTTTAAGGGTGTTAAAAACAAGATAAATATTTGAAAATTGACATTGAGAGTCAAAATCACCTAAAATATCTCTGCCCAAAACCCTTTAACTCATATGAATAAGGGAGATGCTCTATGTTCTATCTCAGATAGAGGGCACTCTAGTAGCAAGCCAACCTACAAACATGATACATGGATGAGCAAAGAATTAGATAGAGAAATTTTAATGATTATATAATGATTTGTAATGTTGTATTATGTATGATAAATCATGGAATGGAACCTAAATTTATTGGAATCACTTACATTGGTCATACATGCAAATACATAATCTAGGTCTACTAGGCCTAAACCCTCATGGCCTCCAACTTGATTTAGATGACTAAATGAACCTTAAAACCCATTTTATAACCTTAATGAGATATTAAAATGTTTATTAGACATATCATTTTTCATGAAACATCATAAAATTGGTCATTCAAGCCTAATTTACTCTCAAGCCTACTCAAAATGCATAGAAGGAGCTCAAAGGCCACTTTGTTTTGCTCACATCTATATGGACACTATGCATGGTGATTCAAGGAGTTGGGAATAGTTTAATGGGGTACCTAAATTTTTCATTGTGAAATTTATCTATACTTTAGACTTCTAGATTCTATGAATCATTGCTAAGAAGCTAGATGACTCAAAACCCTCCTAAAACCCTTACTTAAACCTGATGAAGAAGATATGGATAACTATGCATCAAAAATGGGTTATTCTACCAAAAAGGTAATTAAACTTTGTGTATCACTCTCCCAGGATCCTTGACATCTAATTGATCCATACTATCACTTGTATGGACATGCCCAATTCTAAGTTTCTTGCATGATTTAATTTGTTATATAGGTGAAGAAGATAATAATTGAATGAAAATAATTATAGAAGGTGTATGGGGACTTTTTATAACCCATAATACTAATTTATCACCTCATTTTTACATTAAAATCTATCTATTAGACTATTCACTAGAGGCAATCCTAAATAGGCAATGAGAAGGCAAAGTGACTGTCTAAGTTTAAAAGTGTAAAATGGGAAACTAAATATTTTGAGGTATATTTGATAGACTATAAGAAAATAGGTCTTAAATAGGTTTCCTAAATCCTCTTCAATGCATATCCATGAATAAATACAATCCACTTAATTGACAAGTGTGAAGACAAGCCTACAAGGGATAGTGAGTTACTGCAAACAATGAATGACAAGTGTTGCAGGAGAGGCTATCAGTTGAGGGGAATATGAGGTCTGTTACAATGTTTTTGAAACATTTTTAGGATAGTGAAAATGTTTCAAATATCCCTATGGAAATTTATATATTCAAGTGGACTCATCATCAAACAAGGGAGTTTTAAGAAGGGTGGTGAATAGTCGCTATACCAATTTTAAGGATAATGACGCAATTATGATGGAAACTTGTCCATGAAAACTTACTAAAATATTTTCCACTTCATTCTCTTTCATTATAACTAGTTCTCACAGTTTGACACTTAGCCTCATGACCCTTCCACTTCTCTTCTCTCTCTTCTCATCTGCTCTATATATGCATGTCATTTTGGAATTTGTATCTAGTATACACCTAGTATGGTGAACCCTTGTAGGTTTGGCACCTTATTTTTCTTTTGAATAAGATTTTGAAGCTGATTTGATCTCTACAATCTCTTACCTAAGTGTGTTAAGTGGTTGACAAGTGATGAATGTCTTCTCCTTGCTTTCATTCTGCTCTTACATGTTTTATGTGAGTGATATCTCTTCTAATATGTCTCACAAAGTGTATGTGTTTGATAAGTATGTCTTGAAGTGCGAGAGAGACTATTAGAATATATTATTAGACCTTCTTTTCACCCACCTCTATATATGCATATCAATCTACCTCTATGAGAAAAATTTGTTCTATAAGGACAATGAGTTAAGGTCAGTTTTAGTAGTCTTCTTTCTTAATGTAGATGAAAGTGTGTTGTTTGTATTTATATTTGGTATATCACCTCATTATCATAGGTTTCTTCTATGTCTCCTTCCATTTTCACCCCCAATAGTGATTAGCCTAGTTTAGTGTGAGCCTAGAAGATAAATCAAGGGAGATAGTCATTTAACCTACAAGTTTACCTCTATTATAGGCAACCCATATGCCTAGAAGTAATATCATGTTGGAAAAATGTGAAGAGGTTTGAAAAAAATCATCCAAGGGTGAAATATTTGGCTACAACAGTTATGTCTATAACAAATTTAGCACTCATGAATCAGTGTAATTATTTATTTATTAGTTACTTTGACTTTATTCATAGTGATTTCAATTTTTTTAAATTATTTATATATTTATATCAAAACCTATACTATATATTAGCATATTTGATCATGAAAAGAGTGACTTATTTTAAACTTTTAGCAACACTATTTTTTTTCTATTTTCTAACTACTAATCTATTCTTTTGCATCTTTGATTTGTTCATAAGTGGTTTTGCAGTCACAAACAATAATTTTGACTCAAAATTTAGAAAATTCACATGTCATTAACTTAATTTTTTTCAAATTTCAAATATTACACTATTTAATACTATCTTTTCCATCACCAATTATGGATTTGACATCATTAGTGGCAACTTCACATTGTGATTTTGCAATGAACAACCTATCTTTTGGAAGCACAACCACTAAGAGAGGGGGGTGAATTAGTGAGATCTTAAAACTTTATTATAATTATTTATTTCATTATTAAATCATCAATATAGAATCCATAAATCAATTAAACCACAACAAATAACCTAAATACATAACACATGATATAGGTGGGAAACCTTTAAAAGAAAGAAAACCCACTGTGATCACTACATGGACTACTTATCCTAAATCAAATATGCAATGAGTGAAAAATATTATTGAGCACCAAATAAACTTGAGGCACCAACCCCAAATACTCAATCACCAACTTAAAAATAAGACTCATCAAGTACCGACTTACTAAGAAGTACCAATTCCTTCATTTGTAGACACCAATCTATAGGAGACTTTAACCCCCTTTGCCAAGCACCAACTCAACTACTTTAGATCACCCACATTTATTATTTTATTCTATCAATAAATGATGGTAAAATTCTACTCTCTTTGCTCATCGACCTCACCTTTATTCTACTATTATCAATCTAATATTTATTAGGATCTCTTTCTTTGCTATGTTATTTCAAAGACTCTGTCCTCTTTGCCTTCTCTTCTCATCTCTTTTATCTAATTTTGTATACTCTATGAATAATTTAATGATTTAATACTCACACTTATATGGCCCTCTGTTCCTCAATAGACCTCTACTATTCCTCTTAATGAATTTATCTAATCATCCTCTATGGCCATCCATTCCTCAACAAACCTCTACTTTATTACTTAGAGAATTTATCTAATCATCCTCTCTAGACATCCATTCCTCAACATACCTCTTCTCTTCTCCTTAATTAATTTATTTAATCATCCTCTCTAGCTATCTATTCCTCAATAGACCTCATTTTTATTCCTTAATGAATTTATCCAATAATCCTCTCTGGCCATCTAATCCTCAACAGACCTACGCTCTGATCCTTAATGAATTTATATATTCATTCTCACTAAAATATCACTTTAATAAGACAATTTGATCTTGCTTATTTATAAGATAATGATCAACAACTTCTTGAAATTCAACCAAACTAAACTCTATAGTTGGCTATATAATGATTTATTCTCTTTTAAAAATATAATTCATATTAGATTTTATAAAATCTCACTCACATAGGTCAACCTAAGTGAAATAAAGCTATAAAAGACCAAGAAATCATTATAATACATTTAGTGTTAGATTGAATAAGTCTATATTAGTCTTGATATAGTTTGTAGCAAGCTTGATGCAATCCATAGAAAATTTGATGCAATTCATAGCAACTTTGATGTAGTCCATAATAAATCTAATGCACTTGTAGAATGCTTGATACAGTCTATAGCAAGATTGATGTAGTTTGTAGCAAGCTTGATGCAATCCATAGAAAATCTGATGCAATCCATAGTAACTCTGATGTAGTCCATACCAAACCTGATGTAGTTTGTAGAATGTCTGATACAATTTGTAGTTGCTTGAAAAAATTCCTTGAAATCAATGACCATATTCTTTAATGAATAACAAACTCTTCAACATCAATGACAACATCTCAACTAATTCCCCCTTTGTCATTGATGGAAAACCTGTACAAGCTGATGACTTGAGCAAATTTTATCATTCCTTTACACCAAAACTTGACCTCATTTTATTCCTTCCCTCGTCACTTTTTCACCAAAAGCAACTAGACAATAGTTCCATATCTTATTATTCTTCTCCCTTATATAACCATCTCAATTGTTGTACTATTTCTTCCTAAAAATAGTCAGCTTAGTAATTCTTCCCCTACCTTGCAAATTCTCCCCCTTTGACATCAATGGCAAAGGGTTACACAACCTAAAATCTATTTGATCCAAAAAAAGGCTACTTCTCCAAAGCTAATAATATCCATCTTCATTTCCTTGATGAGAAATCCATAAACTTTTCCTTAGAAAATTGAAAGATACTACTCACTACCACTTGAACACTTTTGACTATCATATACTCTTGACTCTTGATCCTTAGAGCTAAAATATACCCAAAGGTTATCTCCCCCTCAATTTATACCTTTTTTAGTGACTCATACAAGAATTAATTACTCCCAATTCTTTCCTTAGGAACTCAAAAGTTTCCCTTGGAAGAGGTTTTATAAAAATGTCAAAAACTTGCTATTTTGTGGTTACATACTCTAGTTTGACAATCTGATCAACTACTTTCTCCCTTAGAAAATGATACTTGATTGTAATATTCTTAGTCTTGGAATGCATGACAAGATTCTTAGAGATGGTAATGGCACTGTTATTGTCACAAAATATAGAAATTGGACTATCATTCTTAATCTTAAAATCACTCAAGGTTTGTTTCATCCATAAACCCTGTGTACAACATGATGTTGTTGCTATATACTCAGCTTCAACTATGGATAAGGAAACTGATAATTATTTCTTACTCAACCATGACATAAGACTCTTTCCAAGAAATAGTGCACCACCACTTATGCTCTTTCTGTCATCAATGCTACCTACCCAATCTACATCAGTCTATGCTACAAAAGTGAAATCCTTACCTTTTGAGTACCAAAAACCACAATCCATAATGCCTTTGAGATATTTTCATATCCTCTTGACTGATTTTAAGTATGTCTCTTTTGGTTTTTCTTGAAATCTAGCCACTAGACCTATTGTCTGCATGATATCAAGTCTTGATGCAGTAGTATACAATAGACTTCCAATCATAGATCTGTACAAGGTCTGATTGACTTCTGATAACTTATATTCTTTACTCAACTTTCAACTTGTTGTCATTGGATTACTTACTAATTTATAGTCTTTCATATCAAATTTCTTCAACATTTTCTTAATATACTTAGCTTGAGAGATGAAGATTCCCTTGTCTGACTAAACCACTTGTGATTTAAGAAAAAATGATAGTTCCCCTAGCATAGACATCTCAAATTCATGTTGCATTACTTCTATGAACTCCTTAGACATCTTGTTATAGTCACTACCAAAGATAATATCATCAACATACACAACTATAATTAATTGATGCTCACATTCTATTTTGATGTAAAGGTTGCTATCAACAACACCTCTCTTGTAACCCTTATCAATTCTTGCATACCATGCTCTAGGGGCTTGCTTTAGCACATATAATGCTTTTTTCAGTCTACAGACAAAGTACTTATTTCCTAATAAATAGAAACCTTCAGGTTAATCTATATACACTTCTAAATTTCCATTCAGAAATGCAGAGTTTACATCCTTCTATAGGTATTGAAATTCCTGAAACCAACATATGCCAAAAATAGTCTTATGGCTTCTAGTCTTACCACAGGTGCAAAATTTTATTCAAATTTAACACCTTCTACTTAAACTTATCCTTTACATACTAGCCTTGCTTTATTTCTCATGACCTTACCAACTTCATTCAATTTATTCCTAAAAACCCATTTGGTTCCAATGACATTCTTGTCCTTAGATCTGGGAATAAGTTCCCAAGTCTCATTTTTCTCAATCTAATTGAGCTCTTCCACCATAGTATTCACCAAATGCTTATCACTTCTGGATTCTAAAATTTCTTTTGGTTATATCTTTGAAAATTTAGAGAAGTTTACATTTTCTAATGTATTCATAAGCTTCTTCCTAGTCTACACTCCATAATCAATATCACTGATGATTTGAATTTTTGCATGATTTTTATGAACAAATTTGGAAGGTGCCCTTATATCTTCTCATTCTTCTTCTTCTTGAATTTATTATACTACTTCTTTTGATATTCTTTCTTCTTATTTGAGGTTAATCTCCTATGCATAAACTCTTGGTTATGTGACAACTTACTTAGATCTAGTTTCATCCACTCTCACATGTGTACTCTCCATAATATTATGTAGTGTTTTGTTGTATAATTTATATGTAGAACTAACTAAATAATATCTAAGGAAGATGCCTTCATCAGCCCTTGAATTAAATCTTACTATATCCTCTTCATCTCTCTTGATGAAACACATGCTTCCAAACACTCTAAAGTGTTCCACTAAAGTTGGTCTACCTTTCCATAGTTCATAGGGGGTCTTATTACTATTTATTCTGATTTGACCTTTGTTTAAAATGTGTATGGATATGTTTATATCCTCTCTCTAAAATTTATTAGATAATTTGGACTCATTTAACATTATCCTAGCCATTTCCTGAAAAGTAATGTTCTTCCTTTCTACCACACCATTATGTTGTGGTGTTCTTGCAGCCAAAAATTGTATTTTGATTCCATGTTCCTTACCAAAGTCATCAAACTCATTTAAACAGAATTCTCCATCTCTATTAGAGCTTAGACACTTGACTTTTTAGTCCATCTCATTCTCAACTAGAACCTTGAACTTCTTAAACTTATCTAAAGCCTCAAATTTCTCCTTCAAGAAAGCAACCCAAATCATTCTAGTGTAATCATGAATGAGAACTATGACGTAACTTTCACCTTTAATACTTTCAATTCTAGTTAGACCACATAGATTTGTATGAATCAAATCTAAATATTTTTTAGTTGAATATTATTTTATTTTGAACCTATTTCTTGTTTGTTTTCCATGTTGTCATGCCTTACACATGGTGTTTGCAGAATTAATGATCTTAAGCATGTTCTTAACTTATTTCTTAGTACTTATTTTTACTATGTTGTCAAAGTTAATATGTCCCATTCTTCTATGCCAAATCCAACTCTCATTAACTTGACTCTTAAAATACATGTCCTTCTTGATCTCATTCAAAACATATAAATTATTTCCAATATTCTCAACATTTGCTACTAATCTTCTTGAACATGCTTTTCTTATAGAAAATCCTTTAGCATGAAAAGTTTGAGTATATACTTTATTGCACATTTGGCTAACACTCAACAAATTATGGTTCAGTCTTTTTACATATAACACATTCTTAATTTTAGTTTTTCCATTGTCAAAATTTAGTATTCCCTTGCCAATAATATTAGTTGTTGTATTGTCTCTAAACTTGACTGTACCTTCAGTAGTCTTCTTCAAAGACATAAATTTATTCTTGTCACCTGTCATATGGTTTGAACAACCACTATCAATGTACCATTTCAAAATCTCATATTTAATGTAAAAATTAGCTTGTACTAACATGGATTCTTCTTCCTTTGGATTATCATTTTATTGCTCCTTTTTCAGTATTTTCAAAGGTTCTGACTTCTTATCAATTTGAACATACACCTTCCTATTTTGACTAGGGGTTTTACATAACCCAATCTATATAATATTGTAATATGTCCAATTCTATTATAGTTATAACAAATCACACTGCTTCTATTGATATTTGACCCTTGGACAAATGAACTTGAGAATATTTTTGTAAATCCATGACTATGCATATCACTTCTACATGCATAATTATTTCTATCATTTGTTCTACAATCTACAACTCTATGTCCAAACTAATTACAAGAAAAATAGTATCTATAGAAGGATTTCATGTACTTTATTGCATTTGATTATCAAATAGGAAATGATCTTTGAATATTTTTGAAAGGCACATTGACACTTTTTTTATTTCTAAGAGGAGAGATAATCTTCTTGAATTGTCCTAACCTTTGAATGTCATTCACAATCTCAAATTTTTTGAGAGCATCAGCATATCTCTTTAACTTATTGATATTCTAATATTTATTCCTAATCTTCTGGTCATTCATGTATCTAATGTCCTTTTTGATGAAAGGTGACCTTTTACTATTCAATATGCCATCAAAAATTCCATTATTATTTTCAAACTTTTGACAATTTTTCAATTTGACTATGAACTGTTCTAAATCTGACTTCAATGAACATATCTCAAATTTGTGCTCTTTGCACTTTCCTTACTTAGAATTTAGACTTGGATTTGCTTATTATAACTGAGTTTTGAGATTTTTGATGACCTCCTCAGATTCTTTAGTGCTCTTAGTTATCTTAGTTTCTAAGATACATATGAATTTATTGAGAGTGACCCATTAACAAACTTTGATGCTACCGGTCTTGGAACCTACATAATCTAAAATAAAGACTAGACCATTCCTAAGGTCACAAATAAGAAGAAAGACCAGAGTGAGGGAGCTAATCTTCATGACTTCTAACTAGAGACTTCAAATTTTATTTTTTCTTTCTTTGAGTCTTTAATTTATTCAAATCACTGATAAGTTCTACCTCAAAATCAACCTCAAATTTATCTTCATCCACTTCTCCATCATCCATGAAGACTTGATCTTTTGAATTATTCTCATCTTCAACTTCAATGGCCATGAACAAAGCTTCATCACTTTTGTGGTCTGAACTACAGTCATCATTACCTGAGATATCTTTATCACTCACTTCATAAGAGCTTTTGTCTTATTTAGAATATAGACTCTTTTTATTATTGAATAATTTTTTCTTATAGTCACCTAACTTGAAATTTTTATTGCTCTTGTCATAATTGTTAGACTTCTTAATCTCTTCATCATGTTCTTCATCATGATCATGCATTTCCTTTTGATGACACTTAGTATAAAAATGACCAATCCTACCATAATTTAAACATTTGAATGGTAGCTTGCTTTTGTACCTCTCTGAATCTTTTCTTAGTTTCTTCACAAATAAGGCATCGATTTTATCTTCATCAATATTAGTGTCACTATCAATTTCAACCTTTTTGGTTTGTGTTTTCTTTACAACCTTGAAGGTTACTTCCCTTTTGGAAGATGTTCCATCATCAATCCTCAACTCATAGGTAGTAAGTATTCCATGAATCTTAGCAATTTGTAACTTGTCTAAGTCTTTTACTTTTTAAACTACTAACACCTTTGAGTCAAATTTTTGGGTCAAGGATCTTAGAACCTTTTGAACAACATTTGACTCATTAACCTTTTCTCCAAGACCTCTGATTATGTTGACTACTTCATCAACTCTAAGAATATACACTACATTATTATCTTCTTCCTTCATCTTTAGACCTTCAAACTATCTTTTATAGGTATGAAGCTTTGCCAATTTTACCTTGGTATCACCTTAATAGATGGTCTATAACTTGTACCAAATTTCATTAGTTGACTCACATTGCATCACCTTGACAAACTCAAATTTTGATAATCCACACAATATAACATTCATAGCCTTTGAGATGTTCTCACTTGATTTCTTTCCTGTAGCATTAGTTGGAGGAGTTTGAGGGATAGTATACCCATATACTACTGACTACCAAATGTTAAACCTGAGAGACATCAAATAGGTCTTCATCTTAATGCTCCAAAAGGTATAATTGGTTCTAGTGAACAAAAAGGCCTTGTTTGTTGAAAACCCTTCTTATACTTGATGACTACACATTGTGATTCTTAGGATCTACCTTCCAGCTATCAAGCCTAACCTTAAAATCCTGGCTTTGATACCAATTTTTGGAAGCACAACCACTAAGAGGGGGTGGAGATGAATTAGTGAGATCTTATAACTTTCTTCTAATTATTTAGTTCATTATTCGAGAATCAATATATAATCCATAGATCAATCAAACCACAACAAAGAACATAAAGACATAACACGTGATATAGGTGGGAAATCCTTAAAGGGCATAAAACCCATAGTGATCACTGCATGGACTACTTATCTTAAATCACATATGCAATGAGTCAACAAGATTTTTGAGCACCAACTTAGCTTGAGGCACTAGCCCCAAATAGTCAAGCACCAACTTGATAATAAGTTTAAAAAATCACTAACTTGATAAGAAGCACCAACTCCTTGATTTGTAGACACCAATCTATAAGAGGCTTCAACCCCTTTTGACAAGAACCAACTCAACTAATTCAGATCATCCACCCTTCTCAGTTACTTCTATCAACAAATGATGGTATAATTTTGTTCTCTCTATTTATCAACCTCGCCTTTATTCTACTATTTTTTTGCTTATTAATCTAAGATTTATTAGGCTCTCTTTCTCTGCTCTTTATTTTTAAAGACTCTATCCTCTCTACCTTTTCTTCTCATCTCTTTTAGTTGATTCTATATAATCTATTAATCATTCAATGATTTTATACTTATGCCTCTCTGGCTCTCTGTTCCTCAATAGACCTATGCCTTGCTCCTTAGTGAATTTATCTAATCATCCTCTTTGGCCATCCATTCCTCGACAAACCTCTACTCTGTTCCTTAGTTTATTTATCTAATCATCCTCTATGGCCATCTGTTCCTTAAGATACCTCTACTTTGCTCCTTAGTGAATTTATATAATTATCCTCTCTATCAATCTATTCAATAGACCTCTACTCTATTCCTTAGTGAATTTATCTAATCATCCTCTCTAGCCATATGTTACTCAATAAACCTTTGCTCTACTACTTAGTAAATTTATATATTCATTCTCACTAAATTCTCACTTCAATAAGAAAATTTGATCTTGATTATATACAAGATAGTGATTAATAACTTCTTGAATGTTGGCCAAACAAAACTCTATAGTTGACTATATAATGATTTATTCTCTTTTGAAAACATAATTCATATTATATTTTATAAAAGTTCACTCACATAGGTCGGCCTGAGTGAAACAAAGCTAGAATAGACTAAGCAATCATTAGAATACATTTAGTGTCAGCCTGAAGAAGTCTATATTAGTCTTGATGCAGTTCGTAGCAAGCCTGATGCATTTCATAGAAATCATGATGCAATCCATAGAAAATCTGATGTAATATGTGGTAACTTTGATATAGTCTATAGTAAACCTTATGCAGTCCATAGCATATCTAATATAGTCCATAGCAAGCCTGATGTAGTTTGTATAAAATATGATGCAATCTATAACAATTCTAATGCAATGCATATCAAACCTAATGCAATTCATAGTATGCTTGATACATTCCATAATTGCTCGTAGAAATTTTTTGACATCAATGACCATATTTTTTATTGAATAGCAGAATCTTTGACATCAATGACAACATCTCAACACTATCTTCTAGAGGATATATCTTTTGACTTGAGTATCCTAGTGACCTCTCATTTGTATAAAAATGAAGATATTGAAAAGATGCATCCATCCATAAAAAAATATTTATATTTTTCAACTAGTGGCAATATTACTATAAACTTTAGTGGTTTTTCTTAATCTTGGTAGTTTTGATTTTCTGCTAATAGCTAACCTTTGTAACATCTTTGACCTCTATATTAATGAATTTGACTCTGTTTTACTAGATGTTTCATCTAACTAGCAGCTTTGCATAAATTTTTAGTGATTTTGATTTTGACTAATGACTAAATTATCTGTATTAGCCTTAACCTGTGTAATAGTGTCTTTGACTGTGTTGTAACATCTTCAGCCTAATGAATAATGGCTTTGATTTCTAATTTTTTTTCAAGTTTCCTATCGATATTTAAATTCAAACTAATAACTCTTATTTTTAGGATGCATATCAAATAATCAACAATCAAACCTTCAGGTGAATAAAAATCATTATCACATCTTAATCAAGTCAATTAATTAAATATAATTAAACTTGTTTGGGTGACATGATTGTGTTTGCTCTCCCTTCACACCATTAGGGTGACCTTGGGGATAAAAAAACAATCGAAGTTAGTTTATTAATGCCTAAAATATTATGTATACGACATTTTTTGGGTTTTGAAATGGATTTCATCACCACACACTAATCCAAACTTCATGTTCTAGTGGAGTATAAAAATTAAGGAGAGTTATCATAAATCTAAGTGGTATTCCCCATAAAGGGTTACGTAAAGTGAGGAGGTCATACTCCAATACTCAAGCATTAGACAACATCCTTATATTGAATTGGACCCCACCATACCATAGCTATAAATGGGATGCACCTAGAAATATTTGTAAAGCTTGTATTAAGATCTTTTAGCTGTAAACAAATATCAATGTATTAGAAACATCATCCTTGAATATCACTCACCACATACAGACGTAGAGTGATGGTTGGGAGACCAATCTAGTCACCACTTTACATGAGTATATTGGTATACTATTACTTGAGTTTCACACCCATCATTTACTAGAATAGGTTTGTGGTTTGATTGATATTGTTTTTGTGTTGTTGAGGCTTGCACTATTTTAAAAATATCACACCCTATACCAAACGAGATCCATAACAATATCCATCATATAAAATCAGCATACACATCAACATCCTTAATCAACATCCTACTTCAATTTACCAAAGATCAACATCCATTAACCCAAGCACACTAAATAATCATCCCTTATCCCAAACATACATTGACTAACATTCATTATCAACCCCTAAAAACTGAATGTCCTAAACAAAATACAACCCCATCATTACCTCATCAATCCAATATAAATAATGCCACCTATAATTTAAGATTATCCATATCCAAACTTATCAAACTAATCACCACAATCACACCAAGTATGTGACCATCCCAAATGATATCAAACCCACTAATCAATCATATACTTACCTTGATCCATATTGAGAGAACCCCTTCACATATCACAACCAACAACATAAACTTCCTTGGATGCAAGGCCTAGTCATGTTTGACTCATATATTCAAATCCAATCATCCACTTTAGTCAAACCTAATCATCCATGTCATCCAAGTCAACTTGATAAAACCAAATCAAAATCATCCAATCACTAGAATTAGCATAATCAAACCAATCCAACTTCCTCTAAGGTCACCTATAACATAATAAACCTATAAAACCTATCAAAGGTTAACCAACTTGTCAAAAACATCCTTTAACTATTCAAACCTAGTCGCATCAACATTTAGGGTCATTTACAAACCCTAATCAATCAAGTCAATCTAGTCTAAGGTTACATCTAAATAACCCCAAATAAAATATAATAGGTTCTCCTATCTTTTCATCAAGTCCTAGATTTTCATCAAGCCCAAACATCAAGGGTAATTATACCCTAATAAAAACCAAGTTTAGCTAGATCACTTCCAAACCAATCCAAATTTTATAAAGCTCACCACTTGACACCTATCAAATTAAGTCAAACATCTCACATCACATTAATCCAAATTCAAAATCAAATCAATCTAAAACAATCATTCATTAAATATGTCAAAATCTAAATATGGTCCACTTAATACAAACATCCAACAATCATTTTCTAATATTTTCATTTAATCACCCACACATATCTATTGGGGCCAAAGAATCACATCATCCATCTTTTCTTTCACCTTAATCCATGGTACCCAAAGTAGATTTAGATTTTGTCCAAATCAGATAATACATATTTAAAAACAAGGATTTTTTCCTTTTATGACTCCTAAAAATGGGGGGTTGACTTCATATATACTTTGATCTCACAAATATAACCTCCATCATGAGTAGGAACAATCAAGTCCTTCCATATCAAAATCAACCTACTCTTAGCCCAATACTAGCCAATCACAATCAATCTTTCCATCTACCAATTATAGTCTTAATCATGACATCTAAAATTGCACTAATAAAGGCAAACCTATCTTTTCAACCTTGTACAATACTAGTTTGACCCTTGATACACCTTAAATGTAATTATCCAACCATGTACTACCATTACTACACCAAAAATAATCATTCAATCCTAACTCAAGTATATCCACATCCAAACAAAGCTTAGAATATAGATAGTATACTCCTCTTATTCAACCCTTATAAGCCATATTTTTATAATTAGATGCCATAAATATGATCATATATATGTGCACTAAGCCTTTTGATCCAATCAAACCCAAGCCCTCTTGGTATAGAGAAGGTGAATACTATAAATACCACAAAATCCAAGGACATTATATTAATAGATATTTCACATTCAAAAATTGTGTCCAAGATTTAATCCACCATGGAAACTTTGAAATTCAAATCCAATTAGATACATCTATGTTTGAAAATGAGTAGGAGGGGATATGCCAAGATCCATTTTTAGATCATGATGAAAATCTTTCAATTCTAAACCAAGATCAAGATAATGAACCCATCTCTATATAGTGTCACTTTGACGAGCCTTTTTATGACCATTCACCTACCCTCAAAGAACTTATATTTAGTCCACCCATATTTGAAAAAATTCTCTTTGTCGAGCCCATCTTAGAAAAAACAATCATTTACCAATGGCCCATCTTTTACCCATCATACAAAATATCCCATTTTCAAAAATGCCTTCCTCCCAAAGCCTCCATTACCATGTGAAAAGTGAAGAAGGCATTTTGGGATAATACTATCCAATAGGCCCTATTTATAGCCACAATCTAAACATCAATTATCAAAAACATTCAAACTATGTCAATATCATCAACCTCAAGATCAACATCAACAACACCATCACAATAAAAATCAGAATAAACATCGTATATTGGTTGCATCATAAAATCAGCATCATCTACAAATCCAACATCAACATCCAAATTAGTATTAGATTTAGTGCTAGAATCATCATTAATATCTCCATCTAAATCAAGATTGCATGGTATTGGCTATGTACCTCCACTAGATCGGTACAACAACCTTAGTGATCCTTCTATTATGATTAAGTTTTTATCGATATTAAAATAGGTCATCCTAGTAGCTCTGATAATATCATATTTCCCTCAATCCTTTCATTAACATAAAAAATACTTTCATCGACAACACCAATCCTTTCATTGATACCACCCATCCATTTTTATAGCTATAAACATTTGAATCATCTCAATAATCAACATCCCAAAACTATCGATTAGGATTGACAACATTACACACCATCAAACTTCCTCTATAGTAACATATTAGTTACAAAATCCATGGGGATATAAGATGGTATATAATCATGAAACCATATTAGTAGACATAAAATCAACTTTGATCCAATAATATGTCTTGGGGAATCATAATAATTCCTCCATCTGATAAAATCAAATAATTATTAAAATCAAAAATCATCATTCTCTAGTGAAAACCTAATTGAGGCAATCATGGACAATAAAAATCAAAACAATTATAAAAATAAAAAAATGTTCCCTAGTGAAAACCTCCATGAGGCACTACTGGAAAATCAATATCAAAATCAAGTGAATCCAACAAATTAGTACGAGTTTATTGGTGAAAACCTATTTAGGGCACCAATAGATGAACAAAGTAGCTTTGCATCACTTGATCAAGGCATCATTTAAATCAATATTAAAATGGTTGATGAGCCCAAAATTTCATCAAAATCACAAAAACTCTCAAGCTTAAGGAACAAAAAGGTCTTTTGGTTCACTTGAGACAATCTTCAAAAGTCTTTGGGACATCCAAAATCATGTTGCTTAAATTACAACTGAAACATATACAATTAGTAATAGTGTGTGTGATTGTTAGTCCCATTTTTTTGGTCTCCTAATAGTTACACCTTCCTTCAGGATCCTAGCATCCATCCAAATACTACACACAACCATTAAATCATATCCTTAATCCAATCCTTATCATACTTTATCCTCCCTGGTAGCATTGTCTTTCATATGGGCTATAAAGACACCTTGTTAAGATGTCTAGAGGGATATGAATCAATAATCAATGAAGATCAAAATAATGTCATCAATGGAGTTAGCATTGACAATACCAATCTAGTAACAAAGCTATCCAAAATCAGTATTGGCTAAAGATCACAAGGAGTCAACATCATGTATCTCATATGCCTTCAATAAATTGAGATGCCATCAAATCATCAAAAAAATTCATTTCTATAATGGTGAAAACTAGTTTCCTGGTGGCTTAGGAAAGTACCATGATGAAAACTAGATTTCAACATCATGTGTAATAGTCTATTGTCTACAAGTACACCAACACTTAGTGGTAGCCCTAATTGCATTGTAATCTTCATCCTATAACCATCCTTATCCATCCTATCCATCCTAAAACCATACTTATCCATCAAAAATATCATGTGACATCATATTTTCCATCATATTATGTCCTTTTTTCCCATCTTGACCTTAGTAAGGAAGTGGAAGTAGTTTTTAGACATGTTCTCGAAACACTTGGCATATCCTTTAAGTATCACTTTGATGACTGGACATTTGGTTCTCATGTAACATGGTCTTTAGAGTTACCTAATCCATTCCTAATTGGCCCTCATTCCATTTATACATCACTCACAACTACCATTCCCCATCCCAGTTGCTAGGCATAGTCTTTCCCTTTCCTAGTGACCCATTTTGTACATGAAAAAATAAAAAATAAAAAGTCCCCAAAAAATCTAAAATTATAAAATCTAAAAAAAAATCAAAACATCCCAAAAACTTGTCCTATGACCTATGCAAAATACAAATATTTATCCTCATTAAAATCCACATTTCTTATCTGAATCCATGTGGTTATCCAAAAAATCATTATGACTATCACACATGGTAAATATTATTGCAAATTAAATCATGAATTGATCACCCATCCCATAGATTTTCAACATGACCATCAAAAAGACTCTAATCACATAACAATCAATGCATCACATTATTTACATGTAAATACTTGTGTGTTCATTTTACTTGTAAAATCTTTGATAATGTTTGACTTATTTGAACATCTTTTCTCTGATACATATCTTTATCTAATCATTTATGTTTATTGAATTATCTGCATTTGTTCATTTAAATGTCTTTGATTGGGCATTTTGTGAATATCATTGTACATCTGTTGTATTTTTATATTTTTACTATTTGTGCAATATCATACAACAAACATGCCATCAATTTTCCTTATACTAGTGGTGTATTAAGCTATGTGTTACTTATACACATTTTTAAAAAAATCTTTGTATCTTTTGAGTCATTCCAATATACATTAGGTTGAATAGCATCATTGTTACACATATCATGGTGCATACTACCTAATGACACATAAAATTATGATTTCTCAAAATAAAATAGCTCAAGACCATGAAAACACAAATCCACACCCATCAACATCTTATCATTAACAAGTCATTTATCCTATCTAGATCAATAATCCAAATCAAATAATCTAACCTCTCAATCTACCATATTTATCACTATAAGATCCAAGTAAAATCATCAATCAACCCTATCTAGTCGAATCAAGTCTATCAAACATTCATTTATCAATATTATCCAAATCAATCCTCAACATTTGAATTACATCATTTGTAACTCAAAATAATCAAGTAAAATCATCAAATCAAGAATCTAATTCCAAGTATCTATCCTACATCTAATCATATATAAAAATCACAATCATCAATAATCTAACATTTCAACTAACATCCATCTTCGTCATCAATCCCTTTCAATCTTATATGGGAATCCTTGGGACATTTGGACATAACTCCCTCCTAAGGATAACTACATCGACCTGAGGTCTATATAGACTATGTATCAAGTGCTCAGTCATATGGGGTATCTAAGGTAAACTCGGATAGAATCTTAAAATCATCCACAATGACTTAAAATCATTCATCATTTTCTTCTATATAGTGGATGATTTTAAGATTCTATCATACATATATATATATATATATATATATATATATATATATATATATATATATATATATGTATATATATATATATATATATGTATATATATATATATATATATATATGTATATATATATATATATATGTATATATATATATATATATGTATATATATATATATATATGTATATATATATATATATATGTATATATATATATATATGTATATATATATATATGTATATATATATATATATATATATATATATATATATAGTTTAGCCTATCAAATCCTTCATCAACATGATCAATCATCATTAATCCATGCAATCAATCAAATACCAGAGCTAAAATCAAAAAATCACATCCAAGCTTGCCATTTCTTCTACTTTACATGCATCATTGCTTATGACACACAAAACATGTGGATAATCATCATGAGAATTCTCAGTCTCCATCAAAACAATTGATCAATCATCTAATCAAATTTTTCAACTCTCCCTGTCAGGTATCCTTACCTAGGATACATTAAAATCTCATGATATTAGTCAACCAATCATCCAATCAAATATGGAAGCTCTCTCCGACATGCTTCCTTACTTGGGATACTTCAAAACCTCATGATCCAAGCCTGCATCTCTTTCGAACATGCATCCCTACTTGGGATATGTCCAAATCTTATAGATTTACCATTGGAGAGTTATTAGTGATGTCATGGAGGTTTCTAGGTGAGTGGATGAAGTGTCTTGATAGTCTAAGTGGCAATGACAAAGTGTGTAGTGTGCTCGTCCTAGTATGCTTAAAGTAGGCTTGGTTGATCTTTAGTTTTGGCATGGTTAATGATGTTTAGGGATGATTATGGTGATTTTAGAACATGTAAGGGGTCCTATCAAAGGTCAAGGATAATTATAGAGATTGTGTAAGTACATGGTGTTCATTTGATTCTTCATTTTGTTCATCTTGGCATAGTTGGTTCTATGATAGACAAATCTAAGTAGGTAGTTTACTGACATCACCATTGCCATGTATGGATGAGTTAGGGGGATTTGGTCATATGGGTGTGATCACATTAGTCCTAAGTTTTTATGGTCTAAATTTTAGGTCATGTGAGTGAGCACAGCTAAAGATATGTAGGTTTAAAGATGGATTTCTAGGTAGATTATAGAGGTTCACATACTTCGTCAAAATATCACTACACGTCTTATAGATATGTATGAACTATTATGTTTGAAAATTTATTATAGGTATAAATAAAGTCAATAATGGTCAAATATTTTTTTGGTGATGTTTTCTATAGTGTCAAGAATGTTCCTTAAAAAATTGGAGACTTGAAGTGTTGTCTAGCTCAAGTTATAAAGCTTCAAATTTGCTTTAGTAGACTATAATGGGTCAGAGACTGCCCAAGTTTAACCACATCAAATATTAAGGTCATTAATCAAAAGATCTAATGGTGAACTTTAATTTATGATCAATGGTGCATGTAAGATTTAACATGTCAAAGGTTACACGTGCAGGTGAAAAGTGTCACAAACTCGTTAGTTTGGTAGAAGATCAATGGTGAGCAGTGGTTCATACTGACAAAGATTAATGGTGTAGGATAAGTAAAAAAGTCAACATTGCACATGAAATTGCCAAGTGTCACATGTGTAAGGGACTATCAGTGACGTACTCAGAAGGCATGCGAGGGTGCCAAGTGTCATAATCTTAGGATTTTTGAGTAAGATCTAACGATGAGCACTGCAAGATAAAGACCTTGTTAATCCATAAAAATCTACGATGTGCATTCGGTCAATATTGTAAGGGTACACATGATCCAGGTGGATCCATGTACCATTCCATTTTTAAAAGTCTTCAAATTCTATTCAAATCATTTTCACATTGTAGTATTCATCGAGAGATTTCTAACGCTTTTCGCGGTTTGAAAAATAGAGTGCCGATGCTCAAGATATGGCTAGTTGAAGAAATATTACGACGAGGGGTGTCAAAAGTGACGTGGCACTAGTGGACCAATAGCCACTTAACACATGGCAAAATAATTTGGTGCAAAAAAAAGTTTGGTTTGTTGTTTTTATTCACATGTTATTTGAAATTTTCAAACTTTGAAACAAGGCGCCAAAGAAACTGCCACATCACCTATCCCACCAAACATGCTTTGACCATGCTTAAGTGTAGCCTAGGGCTTAGGCATTTGAAATGGATCAAAATTTTCTATTTATATCATAAAAACTATCTTTCCCAGCAAATGTGGGACAAAACCAAGTCCAAATGCTCCAAAAAAGGAAGGAAAACATTCAAAATTTCATGCAAAGCACCTAAGGCCGACCTTTTCACCCTTCCAAAGTGCCTAGAAATGTGGGGGGCAGCTTTGAACTCCTGACCTATCACCTAAAAGGTTAATGCCTTGACCACTTCAGCCACGGAGCTCAAAGTGTTATATAAGGGACTAATTTCTACTTGAACAGACACATAAAGCAGACTGTGTAAAGAGATTTAAGAAGGTTAGAGACTTGTTGTTGCTTTGTATGGCCTTGGGCCATTATTTTCAGGTTTGAGAGATATTTTTACAAGCAAACAAATATCAGAGAAGGTGAATTGAAGATTTTTACTGATTTTGGAAGCCATTTGTTGCACAAAATTAATGAGAATGGTCCTCACTTCAAATGGACCCAGAGACGTAGGCTATTGAAGCCGAACTCCGTTATCAATTTGCTGGTGAATTCTTTGAATTTTCTCTAATTATTATTTAGTTTTGATCTTCATTTTATATCTATTTTTAATTTCTTTATACAAAATTAAGCAAAAAAGTGAGAAATTAAAGGATCTTTTAAACATGAACAAGTGATTTTTGAATATACTACACTTGTATTTTTAGTTTACAGATCAACACGAGATGAGGTTTAACATTTGGACAACGGCAAACTATGAGTTAAAGGTTGAGATAATTTTGAAGAAGATAGATGGTGCAAGTTTAGCGGGATGAGTGAAGAGCATGAGATGCATTTTAAGTGATTGATGTTTAACTATGACTATTTGAATTTAACGAAGAAAATACTAGTGCTTAGCTTTTAAGCCATAACTTTCAATCTATGCAGTAAAAATAAAAGTTATAGAGGACTTCAAGTTGCATCTATAAATATTAATTTTTAGGTCTAATTATTAGTATAGTGAAAGTTATTGAGCTCCAAAGTTGATTGTGTGTTCATTCAAGCTCTACAAATAACCCGAGAAGGGTATTTGAGTTATTCATGATGGTATTTTGATGTTTTGAGATGAGATATCTATTAGAGAGTAGTGTAGACTCCTTGAAGATGATCTATATGTATTTTTGAGGTTTGACCAATCCATATTCAGTATGAACAAAGGTTTAGAAGATGACTATGTGTTCATTCATGGTGGTTGTTTACACAAAATGTTGTTTAAGCGAATTAAGCTTTAGTAGAAGGAAGTTATGATGGTTTTCCATGTATTTGAAAGTGTTCCTATGGTCTTATTTTTCTTAGAAAAGTGTCAAAAAGGTGAATGGGTCTTCATAGGACCTAAAAGGTGACTTAGGCCTATTTGAAAGAAGGTTGTGCTTAAAAGGTGACCCATGTAGATACCTTAAGAGTGAAGGCATGTGTTGTGGATGAAAAGGAAGGTTTTGAACATGATAATAATAATGAAGGATCTATAAAAGGTGAAACAAAATGTGATGGTTTCTAGGTTTGTGGAATAGAAGTGAGAGACTTGAGCGAAGAGATGTGTGAGAGTTGTGGAGTAAAGGAAAGGGTGTGTGCTTAGTGGATGGGTTGAAGATCAGAGTAGGTTGATGACTATGTGTATGACCTATAAGTCATATTTATGATGTCAAAGATAATGCTCTTGCAAGTTTGAAGACAAAGGTGGTCAGAAGGACTTGATCATCTTAGGGGTAAGTGTTCCTTATTATTAGAAGGAATTGAACAAAAGGTGGTTAGAAGGAATTGATCATCTTAGGGGTAGGTGCTCCTTATGAAATAGGTGTTTCACTAATTTTTTTCAAAAAGACTTGACTAGTCTCATGTTTACATACTTGTTAGAGGACAAGTAGTCCATGTGTTCGCAAGATTGAGAGTGGGTTTTATTCCCCAAGAGGGTTTCCCAAATAGATCTTGCATTGTGTGTATGATCTTGCATTATATTTTGATTCATTGTTATGAATAACTTTTATATTCTATGAATGCTTATGGTAATTGAATAAGGGTTTGAAAGGATTGGAATTGAAGTTCAAATATCTTTCATCACTGATTCACCCCCCTTTTCAGTGATTGTACCTCTAACATTTAATTTTACACACATTCAAATTTAACATCTTTTCCCCCTCAATTGGGGCACATCTAGGGTTGTAACTATATCATATTTCACTCCCCATATGTTTTTGATAGGGGAATCCCCAATTCAACACCATAATCAAATTTGAGCTCATCAATTGCACACATTATGTCACCTCAATCACCTCCATCATTTCAATTCATATCCCAACCCCTTTTTCTTCTATCCACACATCTCAACCCTTGTTTTTTTAGTGGTCATCCATCTTGTTCCTACCCACATGACCCCTTAAGGGTACATCAATTGTCCTAACTCTCATCACTTACTAACTCCTACAACCGTATCTTCATTGAAATGCCATTACTTCTTCTAGTTGCAATGCCATTTCAAAGAAAGGAAAAATGTATACATATAAAAATGCCTATTTCTACTAATTTAATTTAACATCATAGTAACATTATTAACATCCTTAAACACTCTTCTTACATATCCCACATAACACTAACCTTACAACATCCCTCATCTCAATTAATTCTTTTTTTATAATTTCATTTAACACAAGGCTCCACTTACTCAAATCTTGAGGAATATAAAAATCTTTGCCACCTACAATCACCTACACCTACTAACACTCCTAAAAATCACATTCTAAGACCTCATCTAATCTCCATTTATTATATTAATCTTCCTATAGAATGATCTAATCTTCCTTGAGCCTTGAACCACCTTCTTTACAATCCTCCATGGAATTTTTAATTCTATAATCTAGCTACCCAATCTTTTCATTTAATATCAACTATTGATCTCCTTCATGTGGCTCTATATATTAAGCTACACCCCCATGAATGAGGAGAGGAGGAAAAGAGAAATAAGAAGCTAATTCCATTATTCCATCACCTTGTATAAGCAATCAAATCATCCATAGCCAAAGTGTTTCTAAAATATTGATTCAACAAGAGAAATCACACATTTTATATCAATCATCAATCTTTCAATTCATTTTGGAGTATATCCACATGTCAAGGAGGAAGGATTCAATTGTGATTTTGAGGTATATTCTTGGTGTTTATATTCCATTTTTTTACACTTGAATTCCTTGTTCCTTTAGCGTAGTCTGAGGTTTTGTAATTATAACTTAGAGTAGGGATATTATATTATAGATTTTATATATAATATCACAGATTTTACATAGATTGTCTCAAATTTCACCAATTATTATAATATTGAGTTAGATTATGACAAGTTTGGCACATATTAGGAGCATATTCAAGGCATATGTAATATATTCCTGTTTGTGATACACAACTCAAATATTTTACATTATTAGTATATAAAATTTTAGGATTCATGTTATCATATTAGGGGGATATGCACTATATGTGTTCATAATTTCACATATGTTAGAAAGGTTGGCACAAATATATTCGACTCAGATTACATAGCTTATTAGAGTAGGGGCATATACAGGGTATATGCAACACATTATATAAAATTTTATAAACATAATCATGACTCATGCATCTATAATACTAAATCATAAATCAGTCCATGATAAATAATTCATAAAACCTGCTAAAATATGCAGATTCTAAAACATTATGTATGCATGATGCAGGGTTTACTTAGATTCTAAATATGATCTTGATACAATGCTCATGTACATAGATATGGTCGAAATATTATTCAATTCTTTGGCCAAGAATAAAAAAATACCATACACTTTCTCCATATGGATTAGGTCTCTTATACCCATGGCATCTCCATTCAAATGACATGAGCATTCTCCATGAGCGGTGAAAAACAAATACTAATAGGTGTATTCATTCCTTGATTATTATGATTTTTACTTATGACATATTATATTTTTGATATTTGAATAACTATCATTTTGATTGCGCATATCTTAACTTTCAAGTATGCATGGATATTATGAATCATGAAAGGAAAGAAAAAAATCTAAAAATAACATCTCCAACATAGGTTTACATTCTATTTATCCCTTTAAATGAGTACTTATTATTCCATTTAGATAATAGATTAAAAGGGGAGCATTTGTAGACACCTAAATTTATTATAAGCCTAGTTTTTTAAATGTTTTTTTGTCTACATATATAAACTCTCAATAGCAACTAAACCACTTATTGGTGCATTTGTTTGGGTCCTCAATCTTTTCTCTCTACTTTATGTGATTATGTAGTCTTTTGTTTTGTTAAGTTCATCTTTCTTAACTTTTCTACATCGATCTTTTGTCCTATCTTATTGATCATTATCTTCTCTATGGCTTCTATAAAAGAATGCAAATATAAAGATATTTGTGGTAACAGAACCATCCTTGATTTTTATAAATGTCCCAATGCATCTTATGCATTTTTTTGGGTCACTTTATTATGTACGTTTGAACCTTATTGGGTTGGATTTTTGTGCTCCAATAACTCCCTAATTAAAAATTGAGATCCCTATATATGTTAATCTCTTAGAGGCATTTCAAGACAAACTATCATTGTTTAACAAAATGGACTCTCAAATATATAATAGTTATTTAGATTATGATTATTCTAATTCTAAAGTTTCTAAGAGATATATCTATTTACATGCTTATACCAAAGGAGGGCCTATGTGAAATTGTACTTAGACTTTCATTGGCATGATTCTACGCATACACACACATTAACAAGAGAACTACATATAGTCTGTACCCTCTTTAGAGTATTGGCAATGTCAACAATGCTCAATTGCTCATTAGGGATTGGCTAAGGTTAGTCCAACCCATATGTTTCACTTGTTGTCTCCAATCACATTAATCCTATTGTGTATAATTAGGGTTTTAAATAAGGAGAATGAAAATAAAGTCATTCGTATAAGATTGAAGACATTTACATACACAACCATTATTAGATGCAAGTGCATCGAACAAGACTTTCACATAGTGGTGTAGATACACAAGATAATTATGTGCCTTAACAGATAATTCTACATTGTTTAGGCATCTAGAAACAGTGAACTCATCCTAGCTCATGTAGAAACTCTATTTCCATATCCAAGCATTCACAAGCCTTTTCTTGATCTTAGTTGATGAATGCACCTTATCATGACCTGCACACACAAAAAACAAGATTTATAATACTCAAATACCTTTAGTATTTTCATAAATAGTAAGTTATTTTATTCTAATAGATATATTTAGATTTGTATGTGAAGTGAATATCTTCTGCAATCTAGTTTTTTGACAATTATATACTATTAAGTGCATTTAAGCTGAAAATATATAAAACAAAATACTCTTTTTGTGGGAGGTCATGGTCAATTTCCATCCAAAGTTGGTAAGAGAAAACCTAAAATTGAGTTAAATCGACATTTAATCAAAATGTCAGCATCTTCTTCATAGACATGATAATTCAAATTTTATCCTTGTGAAGGTATAAATAAAATTAGAAATAATGAAGAAGCTTTGGTTTCAAAGGATATTTTGGATTAACCCATATGTAACTTTCAAATAATATTTATTAATCTCTTTACAAATACCTTTGTTAATTTCTTGTCTAATGAGTTAATGAGTATTAATAGAAAAACCAAGAAGGGGTAGTTTTTCTATATTCATATCCAACTTCTATAGGAGCCTACCATAACTCTAGCATATGAATAATATTTGCATCTTTGTTTTTCAAGTTGCATAGAAGATTGAACTGCCAAATGTAGATATCTAGTCTCATTGGAGTAAATAATTGCGATAAATCAAAGCTTATGCAACATAGTGATAATGTGGAAAACTAAAGAGGTCAAGAGAAAACATACCCTAAACTCTAAAAAATTAATTTAGTGGGGAATTTTTCTTTTGGCTCAAATGTAATTTGATAATAAAGAGATCAAAACCCTTTCCATGTCTTTGAAATAATTTTACCTCATATATGGGTCCCAAACCTTACACTTATACAATATTGTGGGAGTAAATAACATATGAAAAAGTCTATTTTTTGCCTAGATATCTTGAAATTAGAGCTAGAAATATTGTCTTTTGAAAGATGTATATGTTACATATCCTTTGTTAAGTGTTGTTTCATTGTAAGTATAATGGTAAAAGGCGGTCCATAAAAAACTATATCCAAGTAGGTTTAAGAATGGACCACCTCAACACATTGTCTTTGTATGATTAATTAATATTAGATGCTACTTTTTTCATTACAATGAATCATATAATTTTTTATTTTTATCAAATTTGCTCAATCATTTTAATCACAAAAATTACTCAACATATCATGTTGATTTATAATCACCTACAGTTGTAGAAAATATCAAACTATATTTCATTTATTATTAGAAAAGTAAATAATTATATTATTTTAGAAACCCATTAATCTAAAATAAATAATTATGTTATTGTTAATGTTCTTATTTTATAAGTTTTACATATTTATCAACATTTTTTTTTAAAAAAAATTATTAATTATATTTTATTTTTATTGTTTTATTTTAAAAATAAGCATTTGCTAAAATCTAATAAAAGCAGTTATAATTGAAGTACTTTATTTATATATATATATATATATATATATATATATATATATAAAATTGCTTAATCAAGCATATAAAGAAGGAATATAATTGTAGTTGATTAAAGGAACAGAAAGAATATTAATTGTAGGAATAGGAAGTATAAAAAGAAGTTTAAAATCTATATTAAATTTATCGCACAATTTGAACATATAAAAATGAATTTAAAATATCAAACCCTTGCATCAAATTTTGGACTGAACATGGTAGGTTATCAGACTATCCATGAGAGGGATTGTACAATCTTGACTGGTTTGTTAAATGTAATATAAATCTACGAATTTACATACCTTTTTCTCTTTTCGTCCGAAATATGTGAGTCGACTAATTTACTCTTACAATGAGTTAAATATATTGAACTTTATACTTTATAGACTTTTGCTTTGTTTCATTTTCATATTTTGAAATTTTGTTTTGTTCCTCTAATTTATTAAACCAAATTAGATTTCTACAATATGTTTTTTAAGTGAGCATGTGTTCTCGTACTCCTTGCCTTTTTCAATAGAACTTATATTGATTTTTTTATTTAAAATATGTATTCACGTGTTTTTATTTTTATTTTTTTTTTAACTAAAAAAGTTTATAAATAGTATTTTAAACATTGATTTTATGCGTGTGGCATTCAATTTCTTAATATTTTTCGAGGGTTAAAACTTTGGTGAATAGAAGACTTCATATATTAATACCACAATGCACCATCCTTTCACATATTTAATATAATTAATTTTTTTAATAATTATTATTTTATTAATATGTATAAATATTTTTAAATTGGTGATTTTCATAAATTTGCTTTTTAAAACTTTTATTAATTTTTATAAATATCTTTTATTTTATTTATGTTTATGATATTCAATTCTCACTCTTTCTCTTTTACACACATACATATGTGCATACATACACATTAATTTGATATGGTAAAAAGGAGGGTTTTGATGGGATCACTCAATCGGATTATAAAGATAGCTAAAAAATTATTAGGAAACAAAAATTTAGATCCAAATGTCAAATAATAACGAACAACAACTCACAAAGAGAAAACGTCCAAAATAACCATAGGAAAATAACCAGGGAGAGCCAAAACATAGTCCTCTGTTAAAAACCTATCAAAATTCAGAAAAAGAGAAGTCAAACAACTGATATAAAATTTTTCACTGGATCAACCACTATTAATCAAGGCGCTAAAGCTAGAATTTTTGATTCATCCATGGGATGAGAAGCCAACAATTAGCTAGTAATCGAAACCAGTCTTCTCCTATGATGGGAAAGAAGACCTTCCATAGTCCATTGGTTCCCTTCCTTCACTATTTCTTCCATGTCAGATCATAACCTTTCTACCTCCATCCTTCTTTCTTTATTTCTAACAATTGAATCTATATGAACTTTGAGTTTTTCCAAGGAAGATCAAGTGGGGGAAGTAATGGAACCCAACGGAATAGAAGTGGAAGGTATCACCAATATAAAATCTATCTACAAAGAATTCTCCCTCGTTGGGGAGGGAATACCAATGGAAGGAGGGGTAGGAGAGGATCTATACATCTGATATAAGATGCCATGATTGTGCCATAATAAGTCTTAGTCTGAAGCCCCTTATTTCTTCCTCCAAGTCAATTGAGAGTGAGGAGTATCCTTGAAGCCCAAAGATGAATACCCAAAATTTTAGTGACTGATGAGATTGTAGCAGAATCATTTGAACAAAAGACCTTCATAGTTGAGGAATTAGATACATAAACCTTGGGAAGAGAAAAGATGAATGGAATGTCTAAGAGGTTTGTAAATGTCCATAATATAACAAGCTCTAACAAATATTTTCCCCACATAAGCCTCATCAAGTTTCACAAAGGAGCCCACCCGATTGATAAGCACTTCAATAGCCACTTCATTTCTCATAATAGGGGGAGTATTGTAGAGTTTGATCCAAATGAGAGCCACAATCACCTCTTCCTTTTCAAGGTCAAAGGAGGGTTTCCATTCACAAAAAAACACCTTGAAATTGCCCTAAAACCAAGGTTTGTAGGACCAAACAAAGCCATGATCTGCAAGATTCTAGAAGACAAATTGAAAAAAACCATGAATGAACAAGGTGAAGGAAGGTTCATCCAAAGAACCCCACACCATCTTGGCCCAAACATCAAGGTCAGAGATTGAGAGTGGGGATCTGACACACTTACAAAATAAGCAAAGGTTACCCAAATTTGTGCTCAAATACTAAATGGCCTAATCAGAAAATTCTAGTTCCAAAATCTAGTTTGATAAGATCACAAGGTCTCCCAACATATAATAAAGAGAGGAATATTCAGAGGCAGGGGTTGGAGGTAACCTGGCTCCCACTTCAAACCGCACCAAATGGGGAGATGATCCATTAGAGGCTATTTTAGTCTTGCAAAAAATGCCACTTTCATGAAAGGGGTTAACCACATTTATGTAATTAGGAAAAAAACTGGTGTTTGAATAGACCAAGTTACTTGCCCATCTAAGAGACTATTGGAAGATTTTAATAAATTATAATTTTTATATGATATCAAATATTTATAAATATTTTAAAATAATTTATTTATATAAATTTATAACAAAACTAATTAAAAATTAATATCTAGTTAAAATTATCCATAGAAACTTTCAACTTAACATTATATTAGTTAAATTTTAATGGCTTCTAATTTTAATTATTAATATCTTTTGATTTTTTTTAGTTTTAATTAAGAAGAATTAAGTATGTGTATTTATTAACATCTTTTAAATTCTGATTTCAATTATTTGTTCCTAACATTGGTAAAGACTACTCCCATATGTATTTGGTAAAATCTAAATTTCATTACTTTTGCATATCCAATAAGAAGGCTTACCTTACTCAAGTGAATGTTATCTCAAAATTACCTAATAATAAAGTTTACCCTAATAAACAAACTAGACCCAAAAATCACTTATTAAAATTTAAACCTCATTTAAGGTTAATATTTGATGAGCATTCTTATGTCATAATAAAATTTATTTATTTATTAATTATCACAGAATAAAATTAAATATATGTACCATTAAATTAAAATTAAATAGAAATTCAAAACCACACTTTAAATACTTTCAAAACCATTTAAAATGAGTAAGACAAGTGTCAAATCTCATCCTATATTCTCCTTGCAATAAATGCTCACCTCATATCTTCACATATAGATAATTTATAAGTACAACAAAACTAAATATTTTAGGAACTATTTTTACACATCAATGGATACCTTAACTCCAAGACATGTTTTTTATGAGAATTGATGATAAAAAATAAACAAAACATTTAGCTAACAAGTATCGCAATGCATTTTTAGTACTTGTTAGAAAGAGGAATATTAGATTTAGTCAAGATTAGAAATTTCATTGTAGTGTTTTGAATGCGTTAACAATGTTAATTGAGTAGAAGAAACATATGCAATGTTCAAAAAGCTTTTAACAAGCCACCTTTAGCCAAGAAGCAATCAATGATTAGTTGGTTCTATATGACAAATGATGGGATGCTACTTTCAAATTCATAAATTGTAGGATCCCATTCCTAATTGAAATGGTAATGATTCTCATATTAAGTGATATGTGGACCTACATTGTATAATAACTCCTTCCAAGTAAATTTTGTCGATCTATTTTTATGAAAGACTGTGAGAAGTATTTGAGCAACAAAGCAACAAGGGGTGCACAAAAAATAAATGTGTTACACATACACACACTACAAATAAAGAGAAGAAAAAAATCTGTTTTTAGAGATTAAATAAAATCGTAACATTAGGCACTGACAATGACAATGATTCACAATAATAAAAGGTGAAATGAGAAGGGGAAAAAAACACGTGCAATGATGTGCTAAATATTTCACATGTAAGGCAACAAATGGAAATTATTTAAGAGGATATATTACAACAACAAACAAAGAGAACACTCTTGTAATGAAGCCACTATTTTCAATTATTAGATAGGTGGTGATGCATATTCATTTCCAAATGAGTAGCAAAAGTAGTGTAAGTATTAACAATAGAACATGATAAAAGTTGCATAAACACGTTGTAACCCAAGTGCAACTAAGAAAAAATTGTAATATGTAATGGAATCTAGGTTGATGTGGGTTGAAAATTTCAACATGCTCGATGGAATAACTTTAGACATCTCTTCAATTTATTCTTCTTATGACTTCTAGAGAACATTTTGTCTATCAATCATTCCTAAATGAATCCTTTAAGGGCTAGAACATCAAGGTTAGTTGCATCCCAACCACATCCAATGGGTAAATCCCTTATGGCAGAGGGATTTTTTTGCATAGGCCCTCATGCATTTTTTGAATAACTTTCTTGAATGATGCCAAACTTGTAGGCACATAAGTAATTTGTTTTGAACATTCTTTGTTCCTCCTATTTGAGGGGGTCAAAGACAACCTGATGAGGGGAGTAGGTTTTGGCTGCACTTTTCTTGGTATCTACATTGAAGACATGAAGACATCAACAAGGATCCAAAAATAAAATGTGAAAATCTTGCCTAGAGGCATAAAAAAATAGAAAAGGAAAGAAAAAAAGCAATGAACCCGAAAGGAATTATGTTGATTTCAATATATAAATTGCATCCAAGGTAAAAGATTAATATTACATTTATATTAAAGCCTACAATGATTACAATATTCCTCCATGCGACTCTTAATGATTTTGCATATAAAGACTTACGACCCTCTATAAAAAATATATTAAACCATTAGTTAAAAATCATACACCATGTTGATGCTTGTCTAAAAAATCTTTGGCAAACTCAATATTATCAAGTTATGTCACATTTTGAAAACTACTTTTCAATATAAAACACCTTGATTTGGTCTTTTGGTTATGAACTCATATCCAAAAATACAAAGTTATGAGTTACATTATATAAATTCATACATAATACAAGTTGTAGCATTAAGGATCCTTAGGCCTGATATTTGTGATTGCCAAAGGAATAGATGAAGAACTTGCCTGTTTAATAAAACAACACTATGACATTTGATGGACAATGTTTAATAAAAAATGTTATAAAATTTTACATAAAAGTCAAGGTCAACCGTGAAATTAAGTTCATGCCTACAAGAATGACTAGATTAATTCGTAGAAACTTAAAAATAGTTCCTAATTTAAACACTAAAAAATTTTCCTACACAATTGTTAAATTACATATTATTTCATTTAATTTGATATCAATCTTAACAAATCAATTTTTTTTATAAATGATTTAAATATTTTTCAATAAAATATTACAGGTACACAGTATTTGCCTATGTAATAAATAAATAAAGGCAGCTGAGTTGAGCACGCTTAATGATTCTAAATAAATGTGGTGAGTGGAAGAGCATATAGCTATATCCTGGCAACTCCATTAATAAGAAAAAACATTTCGCTCAAAACTATATAAGCTTCAGGATATTGAATTCTATTATTAGCTATAAGTGATTCTAACAGGAGATGATAACAGGTTTGAGAATAGCAACATAGAATCGGATACTTCACAATAAATCGAGTCAAAAAGAGTTCTAGGGCGAGATGCTATTATTCACTGTGAAGAGGCAAATAAAATTTTGAGCACCAGAGAAAAATAGTTTCAGCCTAAAGGCGAACAAATTGCCACTCTACAGAAAAAAAATGATTAGACATTCGGCAATGCAGGACTATGCCGGTGGAATTTTAACTTTTAACTTCTATTTTAATATTTATATGCAAGCCTGTTGTTTTGTCCATCGTTTGTATTCTCAAGCTTTTATAATTTTGTTTGAAATTACAAACTAATTTCACCATATGACCGTGGCGGAAGAACAATTCCAATCAGTCTATGCTCTCTAAGCTATCACTCCTCCTGTTATAGCGTTTTAATTGTCGTCCTTCATTGCCATGCAAATAATCTCCATCAAATGATGCAGTTATAGTGTCTCTGATTTGCAGGACTATTCCAGTAAAGAGAGTAGTGGGTGTGAAGAGCTCACTGAGCAAATGTCGTGTTATGTTTTGCAGAGTAAGACAAACGAAATGCAGAATATCTGAGCTTGTATATCAAACAATATTTCATTATACTATATAAAATTAAAAAATTGATAGCGTAGATATAATATGAGGATAAATATTACATTATTTTTAGGTATCAGATAATACCGTTACAGTTGCTCGAATTTTCCAGACTCCTCCCTTCTCGCGAGTCTGTTACAAAATTTTTGGAAAATCAGTGTATATATTTTGTTGCGTTTTCATGAATAAATCAATTAGTTTCAGTTTGATATCATTTCTGGTATCAGAACCTATAAACAGCTACGAGGCGCAGCGAAGAAGTACGGGATTTGACCAGCCTGGACGCAGCAAACCCTGAAGTTGACAGCAGCACCTGGGACGTGGAACCGGTGTAATCGGCGAAGCCTGGAGTCCTGCGACCTGCGCGACCTATCAAAGGTACGTAGCAGAAGAAAGAAGCAATTTTCACAGTGGACGTCTTCGCATAACGGACAAGTCGACAGACTGGGAAAAACAAAAGAGAGATCGCGGTTTCAACAGTCATCAAAGCCATTTTATGTTCAAGTGTTCATTCTCCGAGTATTTTTGGACAGACTTGTGCGTAGCAGGCAGATCTCATCCAAGAACCCGAGAAGGAGCATCAATTTTTGTATGTCAGATGCGCAGCTATGAGAAGATTACGATAATCGATCCGTGGCGAAGACATGACTGTGCTATACACAGAGTCCCAAATCTGAGAAAAGGAAACAAGGTGACACACAGGAACAGACACGAGTCTGTGGTAGAAGATTACGTCTATTCCATAAAGACCTTGAGGCTATGACATGATCGTATATTTTACTTTGCACATCCCCGAATCTGATAGGACACATATTGTACAGACCCGAGCTTGTAAGGAGCAAAAGGGAACCTGGTGTTGACGTGTCCGTCCATATTGTGTGGGCAAGATATATCATTGTAGACCCGAGCCAGGTTGCAAACCACCCAAGGAAGAAGAGATCACTCTAGCAGCCAAACGCCAGCAAGAGACAGCCCGTGGAGCTGAGACGAACTGTGTGGAGACCGCCGTGTATGTCCAGTGTGAAGGACAGTGCTGAAAGCCACCAAGGAGACTCGTAGGCCATGGAAAACCGTTGTGACGCTTAGGAGAGCTCCGGTTTCTATTTTGCCTTGCTAGAAGCCCTCCATGACTGCAGCAACCTTCAGTTCGACGAACTTATCCGCAAAGGACTTCTGGAATATTTCTTATTCGACGTATGCTACCAAGCAAGGAGAATACAAGCAGAACTCGAAGTCAGATATGACGCACACTGCAAAGACGAGGTTGAACGCCCTAGGAAACATCCCCGTCTCTCAGCGCGTAATTATCGAGCCCATCTCCAAGCTCGATTTTCCTGCCAATGAGTAAAAAAATACTTGTATTTCTCTTTCATAGCGACAAAATAATTTGTTTTTCTTTACAACGTCTGCTCCAAAATTACTTTTCTCCGACGCCCAACTTCTTAAAGGGTCGACCTATGTCGCCTAGAAAATGAAGATGCATGTCATCCTTCAGTTTGAAGGACTATGGAGCATCGTGATAGGGACCGTGCAAATTCCTACTGATCCCGATGCACTCACGAAATATGAAACAGTTAATGCTAAAGCCTTGATGCTGATTATGCTAAGCATCACTAATGACGTGCAGTCACATGTCAGGGATGTTGACTAAGCAAAGACAACATGGGATAAATTAGCAACCATCTATGAGGCAAAAAATAAGTTGAAGATCCTCCATATGCAGTCAAGACCTCACACACTCTCTATGGAGTCCGACAAGAAAGTTGAGGAATTCTTACGTTAAGTGGTTGAGCTATGAATGGAGTTGTTAGCACTCAATGAAATGGTAAATGATCAAATCTTGATCTAGATCACCTTGAGGGCTCTCCCTTCATAATTCAAAGTGTTCATCAGGACACTAAGCATCTCCTAATAAATGGTGTCATTCGAAGAACTCGTGAACCTGTTGTAGTAAGAAGAAGCCATCAACTCAATCCAAGATGAGTTGCAAGACAAAGCTCTTATCTTAAAGTAGCAACGAGGTCAGAAATCTCATAAGGGACTTCTATAGAAGAAACAACTGTCTCAACATCAGAAATCACAAAAGTTGAAGAGGTGGTGTCACATCTGTTGAACCAACACTCACGACATGGACAACTACTAGTAAAACGGCCTAAAACAAAGGTCTACCAATAAAGAAAGCACATTAGGGTGTGACGATTCTCAGAAATTGAAAAGACAACCCCACGAATGGAAGCAGAAGGGACATCTCACAACTCAACAAGATGATGGATCTGATGAAGAGACACCTGAAGAAGACAAGAACTTAGTACTAATCTCCCAGAGCTCATAGCCCATGAGGAATATCTGGTTGATAGACTCAGGTGCTACTAAAAAAATGTCAGGTGACAGGAAGCTTTCTGATTTGTTGACAGACCAACCCATTAGAGATCAGGTTAGGATCACCAATAATAAAGAGAATGTTGTAGAAGGCATAAACCAAGTCACCATTTCTCTCAGAACATGAAAATGTATACTCACAAAGGCACTATATATTCCTAGATTGACATCCAATCTCTTATCACTCAGTCAGTTTTTTAATCATCATCTAAAGGTGGAGTTTCTTGTTGATAATGGCATCAAAACCTATTTGATCTCGTGAAAAATTATGGTTCTTGTTAGAGCATTTTTGAAGGATAAATTATTTTCTTTAGATGTTACTTCATCTTATACATTAGCTCTCTCTGTCTCTATGGTAGAATCTACTGCTCTTTGGCACTACCATTATGGTTACCTATCTATTGGATATTTATACCAATGAATTTCAAAAGGGATGGTACATGGACTTCCCAAGGTGTCCAGTTCCTTATCCGTTTGCCCTATATGTCTTACAGATAAATAACAAAGGTATCTGTTCAAGACAAGCACCTTTCATGCCAATAAACATTTGGAGGTTATTCATACTGATCTGAACAGACCATTACCTACTTCATTTTTGGGGTACAAGTACTTCCAACTATTTTTGGATGATTACTCTCAAAAAACATGGGTGTTTTTCTTGAAGAAGAAGAGTGATGCCCTTCATCATTTCCAAATATTCTATCGATAGGTTGTGAAGGAGACCGGACAACCTCTTTTTCACCTCCACTCAAATTGAGGGGGTGAATTCACATCAAAAAAAAATTTTGCATTCCTAAACCAACAAGGCATAAAATAAAATTTAACTGCTCCCTACACACCCTATTAGAATGGCATTGTTGAGTGACACAATCACACAGTGATGAAAATGGCTCACTGCATTTTGTCAACAACAAAGCTAGAGAAATGACATTGGACAAAGATAATCCAGATAGTTGTTTATCATTTGAATAAGGCACCAACAAAGATTTTAAAGGATAAAATTCTAGAAGAGGTATGGAGTGGTAAAAATCTAATGATTTTTTAGCTATGAGTGTTCGATTGCACAATATATATGCATGTCTCAACTCAAAAGAGGAAGAAACTCGTGTCAAAAACACTCCCATGTATCCTATTGGGATATAACACTACCTCAAAATCATACCATTTCAAGGATCCTGAGATGAGGAAAATCTATGAAAGTAGAGATGTGGTTTGTGACGAGTCATCCTTTGACTCAGTTACACAGAAAGAAGTATCAACACCAACCACCTCTCACCAATTACTCTCTGAGTTAAATGATGAGGAGACTTCTCACAAAGAAGATGAGTTGCAAGGGGAGTTATATGTTGATCTTGGAGAATTAGAAAATCTACCATGTAGTTCTTCACCTCAACAAAGCAGTTCTTCACATCAACAGTAGAGTTCCTATTTGAAGAGGGTACAAAACATCATCAAAGACTCCCACACTTCATCTAGAGTCAGAACGAGGAGTCAGACAAGAAATGAGGTAAATTTTGTACTCATGAGTATAATAGTTGATAGCTCTGACCCTGATAATATTCAAGAAACACTAAATCAACCTTAGTAGAAGAAAGTAATGGATGTTGAATATGACTCACTCATGCAAAATCAGACTTGGGAACTTGTTGATCCACCTATAGGAAATAAACCCATAGGCTACAAATGGGTTTTCAAAACTAAATATAAGGCAAATGGATCCATAAACAAGCATAAATCATGACTTGTAGCAAAGGAATATGCTTATAAAGAAGGCATTGATTATGAAGAGACCTTTGTACCCACTATGAAGATCAAGACCATCAAAGTTGTTTGCACACTAGCAGCACAGAATGGATGGAAACTTCAACAAAAGGGCATCAAGAGGGCTTTCCTAAATAGTGATCTCAAAGAAGTATACATGATCCAACCGAAAGGATTTGTTGATGAAAAACATCCTAAAAAGGTATGTCATCTCATCTAATCACTATGTAGATTGAAACAAGCTTCTAGGGTATGGTACATCAAGATAGATGATCACCTTTTGCAGCATGGTTTTAAATGTAGCCCCTTGGATTTTAATTTGTACATAAAGAAGTTAGGGATAGAAATCATCATTCTTGTTATGTACATGATCTTGTGATCACTAGAAGTTCAAAAAATCAGGTTGATATTGTGAATAATGACCTCAAAATATCCTTCGACATGATTGATTTGGGGCTACTCCATTATTATCTTGGCTAGGAGATATGACAGAAACATAATCACATTTTTATCTCTCAAATAAAATATGACAAGACATTCCTGGAAAAGTATAGAATCTCAGATTGTAAACCTCTTTTAACACCAATGGAGAAAGGTTTACAACTCTCTCGATTCCAGGACTCACCACAAGTGGATGCAACTCTCTACAGGTAGCTCATTGGGAGTCTCATCTACTTGACCTGCACTAGACTAGATATATGTTTTATTGTGAGCTATCTCTCCATATTCATGCAGAAGCCAAAGAAATGTCACTGGGTTGCAGTAAAGCATGTTTTGAGATATGTCTGAGGTACACTTGAGTCTGGTTTGAAATACAAGAAGAATACTTAGTTCTTGTAGGGATACACTGACTTGGACTACGGTAGATCTGTTAATGACAGAAAGTCAACAATATGATACATATTTCACCTCAGATCTAGACCAATCTCGTGGATTAGTAAGAAGCAAACCATTGTTTCTCTCTCATCTACTGAGGCAGAGTATCGTGTCGCAGGTGGTGCTATGTGTGAGGTGTTATGGTTACGTCGCATTCTGGTTGATATGGGCATTAGTGAAGAAAAGCCACCTATCATTCATTGTAACAATCAGGGTGTGTTGAAGCTTGTGAATAATCATGTTTTTCATGAAAGAACCAAGCACATTGAGGTCAAATGTCACTTCATTTGAGAGCAAGTCTTAAGCCGCCACATCCAGCGCCAATACTACCCAACAATTGCACATATAGCTGATATACTCACCAAATCCCTTGGAAAGGTGAAATGTGAGTTGTTTAGAGAGTACATTTGTAAAAATAATGTAATAAGGGGGGGATTGATAGTGTAGATATGTTAGCATAGCGAATATTAGGATAAATACTACATTATTTTTAGGTATTAGATAATATCATTACAGTTGCTCGAATTTTCCAGACTCCTCCTTTCCCGCAAGTCTGTTACCATTTTTTTAGAAAATCATTGTGTATATATTTTGTTGCGTTTTCATGAATAAATCAATCAGTTTCAGTTTGATATCAAAAATAAACATTTTAAATTTCAAAAATATTCATGTTTTTTGTTAAAAATCTACATAAGCTTTGCAACTGTTAAAATACTTTTTACAATTGAAATCAAACTTGTTCATTTCTTGAAAACACTTGTCTTCCTTCTATAAAAACTTCACAACTTAAAGATTCGTGTGTAGCCCCATTTCAAACTCCATGAAAATCTAATGGATTTTTTAATAAAATAATGACAGTTAGGAAAAACAAAAGCGCGGGAAAAAAAGTCCACGATTTAGTGATATGATTGTCCAAAAATTGGTGTCCATGCCTTTTTTAAAGGAAATTCGTAAAATACTTCACCATTAATTCTAATGGTTCCACTGCCAAAGTCTGCAAGTTTTACGATATAAAACAGAAACCCTATATATTCAGGTCAAGAAGAGTTGTTGCAAATCACATCGAAAATAATGTTGCAATATCTCAATTTACGGATTTCGTACAACTAAGTGATGGCATGCATGGAGCGCCTTATGTTTTGAAGCTTGCATCTACGAGATGAGTCCTACTTGACTGCCTATTTGCAATTTTAACATTAGAAACAATTTAAAGATAAAAAATATATTTTTTTTTAAATGTTCAATAAATATTGAATTTCTCAAAAAAATTAGTTATATATATATTTTTTTGGATTGAAATCTTATTTTTAATATAGATTAAGTGTACAAAATGTTTTTTTGGCTTAGTGTCAACGATTAAAAGATATTTATTCCACTAAATTTACTATTCCTTTTTTAAGTTCAACTAATAGAAAAAAATAAATTGTTTTATTTTGTATTTTTTATAACTTATATATTGCAAATTTAATATAAAAATTTAAAAATTTAAAAAAATCTTATTTATATTGATTGCATAATTTTCAATATAAATTAATAGATCTAAGTGATTACAATAAATACTTGCATCACACATACTAATAAACATGAAAATATAATATAATAAAGAAAACAAAGAAATATTAAAATTTATATATATTAATAAGCATGACCATAATATATACATTGATATAAGTTCGATTGTAATACTAAAGAAAATATAAAAAATTATTGCCAATGTACATTATAATATATTATGTTATGTACATATAATTTTTTTTTTTTAAAATTAAAACAAAATAAAACTTCTTAAAACATAAAAAATAAAATTGTAGAAGAATAAAATCTTTTAAAAGTGTACAAATAAGCTTTTCAAAAAGAGGAAGCTTCTTCTAAATGAAATAAGTACATAAAATAAATATACAACAAACTCATGTGTCTATAAAGTACACTAGTTTAAGTAACTAGATTTATTAAATTACACGTAGCCAATTTGAGTATGTCTCATCAGGCATAAGATCCAATTCTACCGAGGTTCATGCAAGATGCGCATGGGGATTCAAACCTACCGAGGTTCATGGAAGATGTGGAATTCTACCGAGATTCATGCAAGATGCGCATAGGATCCAAACCTGCCGAGATTCATAGAAGATCCCACATGTATGGAGATCCAAGCCTATTGAGGTTCATGGAAGATGTCCCATGCATGAGGATCCGAGCCTACCGAAGTTCATGAAAGATGCCCCGTTTCAACCAGTCAACCACACCCAGATAGACAACTAAAAATTATAATTGAAAGCCTGGCCTGGGATTTTGATTGAAATTTGTGGATGTGACATAAACAACCTGGCATACATGGTACTTCAGTTCCTTTTGCCCCACATCTTTCCAGTATGGCACACCAGGGCTTGTGTCAGGATATTTTAACAGAGCCGATGCTGATTCTATGCCATCCCATACGCCTAAACCAATTATCTGTTTCCCATCTAGTGAATCATAGAATGAACAAGAAATTATGCCTTTGAGGCAGTCGAAATATGATCTGAGAATGGCAAGGCAGGAGTAGGAGAGCACATCTTGTCTTTTCGGGCTGCAATATATTCTGCGGATGCTGACAATGTCTCCCAGGCAGAGCTGTGCAAAAGGAACACCTTGGCTTGTTTGTTGGGAGCTCAGTTGAAACCACCCTGAGTCCACTGGTTTCACTGCACACTTTAATCCTTTGGTGAAGGCTGCGGCCTGCAGAATCCCTCAACAAATTAGTTTACATCTTTCTTAATTTTAAATTTAGCCTTTTGCGGTCAATTATATTTGTTGGTTGGTTCTCAATAAGCTAAGTTGATGTACACCTATTAACGCATATTAAGAAACCTAAAGAAAATTGAAACATCCAATCAAATGAGCTGCTCGGTTGGGTTAATGAAGTTTATACATACCTCGGGAAGATTTAAGGCTGAATTCTCTGCATTTTGTAATCCTCCCCCTTTAGATACAATGAAAACAGCCACCTGCACACGTTAATCACTAACAAAATTAGAAATAAATCCTCTTCTGTCTGAATCAACTTCCAACTACAAAGATAGATCATAGAACTATTAAAAACAGAGGAAATCCATTGAAGATACACTTGCGAATATAATTGTGCCGTAATATGGAACTAAAACCCATCATGGGGCATGCCACTGTAATAAACCATGACAAGACGCATACAAATGTTAAGTATTGGCCCACTTTTTTTATTACTTGGCAGTTTTGTACTATGGCCAACTACGTTGGCGGATTGGACTTTTGGATATATATAAAGAAAGTTCTGGCTCGCTGGCAAATGGGTGGTAGGGTTTCTCTAACAGGGATGCCCTTCGAAGTCTCTCAGCAGTGATATTGCTGAAGTACATGGACATTCTGAGTTGTGTGATATTGTTCGTGTAGGTCCCAGGGTATGTAGATTTAAAAGACCTGGCAGGAAAAGGTAAGTTGGTTGACTTGAGAATCTTGACAGCGAACAAGCATGGAAGACTGCAAATTTAGCCTTCAAACTTATTTGGCATTGACCCCTCAAACCTATTTGGAAATAGAGATTAAAGGACAATGTACCTGCAATATCACTCCATTTTAGGTGAAAAGGTTCAGTAGAAAAGGGACTTTATCAAGGGCTTATGAGATGATGATAGAGGCTGATGATGACGACGTAAATCCATTTCATTCAAGTTGTATGTGTTATAAAAGACTCTTAGAGGTTTGTATGACCTTTAGAGCACCATTTATAATCTTAACTTGCTCTCTCTAAACTTGCAATGGCCAAGGCAGAATTGTACATATGTTCTAAACATGTTGCCAAAGGCTGCAAAGCATCTGGAAGTAGAAAGGCTTCAGGAAGCCTCTCGAAGGTTATGTTTCGTAACAGTAAGTTTTAGAGACGGGTTCATGCCGGATCAAACTTGTCTTAAGAACACATGACAAGTTCATTAAGGACCAAACCTTTCACATAAAACACAGTCATGTTTGGGCAGGAACAAAATTGTCACAAGAACACTAGCAATGGGTTCATCCAGAACCAAACCCATCCTGAAATAAGCTAAAAGCTAAAACCCATCATCCAGATTGGAATGAGTTTGGAAGATCGATCAATTGGTATGTCATCTATTGGGTTGGTACATCTTTTGAAACTTTTTGTGTTGGACTTTGAGCATGCCCGGGTAAAAAGAGAGTCTTGGAGGAGGGTTGAATAATCATCTAGTCATGTAGACTTGGAATTCAGTTTGCAGAACAGAGGAGGAGAGACATCACAGAACAAAGATTGTGGGATGCAGAGCAAGGGAGATAGGTAAGCTGCCTTGGTTGGTGATTGCAGCTTATTAATTTTGATTCATTATGGTGGTCTTAAACAAAGCCTCCAGAATCCAGACCTCATATCCGGTCTTGAGCTTTCTATGTAAATTCCTATGGGGACATAATTTCTTGGAGGTTCAATCCACACTCTTGTAGATTCAAAACTTATAAAGGGCTAGTAGCTCTCAATAGTAGAATGCCCAGAAATTCCGATGGAAGGGGTCGTGAATTTAAGCCCCATGTCAGGGCAGGAAGTTTTTGGTAAGTATTTTGTATAATATAAGAAGCAATTAAATAAAAACTATCCAGCAAAATCATTCAAAAAAGAGAGGGAGAGACAGAAGAAAGCCAAGGAAAGCTTAAAAGAAAATACAAGTAAAATCTCAACTCAAATGGTACCTGTAGGAAAGGAAAGACCTTTTCATGTCGACAGTACCTGTCACCGTGCACTTAGGTATGCTTAGACTAAAGGGTAGTTTATTACATATGACTCCTGCCCGCACACCTGACTGTGATTAGACGATCGGACTGTGACAACAAATCCTGTAAGAAGTTCCAAGTCCATGCAGAATATAATATGGGATTCAAAGCCAGTCCCTAAAAGTTGATTATTCTAATTTCTAGCCATCCCAAAAGCACGATTCTAGCAGATAGAAAGCTCTTATCTGACAGGAATCCCAATGAAAAGAGTGACGAGGAATCATTTAGATGTCCTTTATATCTCAAATAGGACAACTACAGTGATCCTGTCCTCCTTATTTTCAGAGGCATCAAATGTTGTTTCAATGCATTACTGGTTTTCATTTGATGTTTTATTTGGAATCCCCTCAACATGGAAGAATCGGTTACCATATACATCACCTTCAGCGGAATGGTGAAAACTTATTCCAGCTATGGGTGGACATGTTTTTCAGGTGAGTTTGGCCTCGAGACAAAGGCTTAGTTTCAAGCAACACAGTGATTGCTATCAAGAATCTTATTGTTGATGAAGGGAAAAAAAAAACTCAGAGATCTATCATTAGCCTTTATGCAAACAAAGCGGGTGAAGTCTGACTGGTAGATCGAAGAATGCTTACTCACGAAGCATCCACGAAAACAAAAAGTTTTAAGAGATGACTTACAAAGAACCCATCAAAATTTAATTCTTTTAACATATCCAAATTATCAAAATAAAGAATGAAGAGCTATTCATGCACCCGACCCCAACATTGTAGTTTTTTCTCCAACAAATAAACCATACATAGTGTTTATGCAAATATATAACTATTGAAAGTAGAAGATAGGTAGAGCAAAGGCCATAACAGTATGCAGAAAAAGACACATACCCATGAATTGTCAAGAAACTTTAAGATGGCCACATTGATGTCGTTGCTCTTCTCAATCACAGCTGCCACTTTGGTCATGTGGGCAACTGCATCATTAATATGGCAGCCTTCCTCAGGCTCGAACTTGCCAAACGAAACCCTCACATTTCGGTTGTCTCTGGTGCGAGGCCTAGCAGAAGAAATCATTGTGTTTCCTGTTGTTTGAGACAGAGCGACAATGATTATTGCTGCAGGAGAAAATGCTTTTAACTATCTTTGTCCTCTGGGTTACATCAATTTAAGGATTAAAAAGTTGTTTGTTTGTGTGAATCATTAAGTGGAGTTGCAGGTGGGATTGGCCAGTCCATATATGAAGCGGCAAGCGCTGAGGTGGCGTATCCATTTCATTGTCACGGTCGGTAACAAATCCAATCAAAAGAAGTTTCATTTTAGTTCTCTTCATGTAAAGATTTTATGCTACTTAATGTTTATGTTGGTTACTGCTTCGATTTTGATATTTAATAAGTTGGATTTGAAAATAAAAATTATGCTATCTTTAATAAAAAGCATTTAAGTAGGCAAAGATTTTTTTTAAATATTAACAAAATTGCTACGTAAATTTAATGATATGTTGTACGTCGAAGGGTAAGTTGAAAAGAGTTTGGAAAAAATTAGATAAAATACTTGTACTCTTATTTATTATTACTGGATGTCCTTTCTTATGTTAGTACAGTAGTTTCTAATCTTATAGTTTTTAGGGAAAGAGAAAGGGGATAACATAGATCTTAGTCTTTCACTTTATAGAGAGTATAAAGGGTAGTAGTCCATTCAGATTGGTTGTTATGGGTTTATTAGATGGGATGGACGAGTAAAAATGCTTCTTTTTAATTTGGGTATTTCATTTTTTCTATGTCAAGAAGAAAAAGAGATTGAAAAAAAAAGATGGTGAGTAAGAACACTATGATTCTATCAAAGTGGTAGTTTGGGAGACAATCATGATAGTCCATTGTGTTTACGTTCTCTTCTTTCAACAAGAATAATAATATTCATTACATAAAAATTTGTCATGAAATAATGTTATTGATAATATTTGTTTTTTGTGCTTGTAACACATGGCTCTATACTTTATAATCTTTGGCTTGTTTCTTTTACCTTGGATCTTAGCATTGTGAACTTTATTGTGTCTTTTAGTTTATTAAACCTAATTTGATTTCTATTTTTATTTTCACTGAGCATGTGTTTTCATACTACTTATTTTTAATAGAATAAATGTTTATTTTCTTATTTAAAAATATAAATTTACATTTTTTTAATAAATAAAAAAATAGAAACAAAAATAGTTTAGAAATAATACTTTAAATATTATTTTAATGCATATGGCATTCAATTTTTTTTTAATTTTCCATGAGCTAGAATTTTGATGAGTAAAGGACTCATTATATTAATACTACAATTTGCCATTCTTACACACATTTAAATCATTATTATTTTATCAATATTTATTAATTTTAATTTTTATAATTTTATCAATATTTATAAACAAATTTTATCTTATTTATACTTATAAATATATTCAATTAACTAATTTTAATAAATTTTAATTTTTTTACAATATTAAATATTTATAAATATTTTCAAATATTTTATTTATATACTTTTTAAATAAAATTAATTAACAAATTTTATGAAATTTTATTTCATATATATTTTTAGTCATTATCTAAATCCTACAAAAATTAATATCTAATTGAAATTGTTTATAAAAAATTTAACTTAACATTAAAATTAATTAAATTTTACTGATTTTTAATTTTAATTATTTATATCTTTTGAGTCCTAATTTCAATTACCCATTCCTAAAATACTGAAGTTTACTCAAATAAACATTAATTCAAAATCATTCAACAAAAATATTTACTCTATTCAATAAACTAAATTCAAAATTAATATTAAAATTTGATATACACTCTTAAATCATATATTATTAGTTTTGTCGTACTCATATATTATCTTTACGTGAATTTATTCTATTTAATGTGTGATTTCTAATTTATTATTAATTTTAACATAATAATAGATATATTAAATTTTATTGTAAATTAATTGTTTTATATATATAACAATTAATTTACAATAAAATTTAATATATCTATTATTATGTTAAAATTAATAATAAATTAGAAATCACACATTAAATAGAATAAATTCACGTAAAGATAATATATGAGTACGACAAAACTAATTATTCGAGGAGCTCTTTTGTCAACTAATTAATGAGTCACATTTTCTAGAATTGACGGCCAAAACAAACAAAACAATCAGTTAACAATCATGGGAAAAGACAAAAGACAAAATCTATGGCTTTCAAATTGCCACGAACTTCATCTGATTTTCAAAACCTTGTTTATAACTTGCCATTATTCATTCAACACTTGTCAAGGAAATATTTCAACAATCTAGCTATTGTATTTTATTTTTTATTTTTTTCCACCTACATTACAAATTTTTATTTGAAATTTTTTTAAATCATTTTAATCTTTTATAGTTATTATTGCATATTAATATGGAATTATATTCATATAAAATTATAAGTACATACATTTGAAATTATTAAAAAAAAAAAATGTGAATTTAATTTAATTTAGATATTAATATTTAATAGAGAGTAAGGATGGTTAATGAGATTGAAGAAGAATATAAGATTTAGTGTCCAATGTATATTTATATTAGATATATTTTTAAAAGATAAAGAGAGAGAAAAAAAGTTATGAGAAAAAATTAATGAAAAGTAGTTATTTTGATATTTTAAAGTAATAGATATTGAAACCAATAAAAGGTATGTTGCCTTAATAATTTAGACTATTTTGTTTGGATATGTGTTCTTTAGTGGTATTTGTAATCAGTTATTTGGAAGTACGCATTGGTATTCATGGAATTATTTATATGTGAAAACTTCAATTTGAGTGTTCTCTATTGAAGTTGAAGTACATCACAGATTAAAAAAATATAAACATTTGTACTCTTCATATTGAATTAAAGTCCTTAAGGATCCATGTGAATCTCTAAAAAGATAATGATGTCTTCTATGATTCTCATAATAGATAGGGCACTTAAATACAAAATATTCTTTTTTGTTTGGATTTTTTGATTTACATAGGTATCAACATCTTTGCCCTTAAATCATTGATTACAACAATCAGAATAATCATACACTTAAATTAGGATCTCCTTCAACTAATTTACCATGATTAGGGGCTCCATTTCCTCAAAGTCGCCAGGGATTGAACCTATCCCTCTCTGTACTGAGTGTCTCCAAATATTTGTGCCTTGGTGGATGGCATTGCAATCCACCATCCTCACCTATTGGACTACAACCCTTTTAACTGTAGAAAATGTTCTTCACTTTCAGGTTCTAGAAAACATAATTTTCATGTATTGTAGACACTCAAATTTGGTATAAGACTAGTTTTTACAATGTTTTTATACGAATTTACATATATAAACTTTCATTAGTAAGTAGAGAACTTATTGACATATTTGTTCAGGTCTTGGGTCTCTTCTCTCTACTTTATGTGAGTGTACACTCCTTTGTTTTGTTTTGTTCATCTTTTTCAACTTTACTACAGGGATACAAGGTCTTGTCTTATTGATCTTTATCTTCTCTATGGCTTTTGGACAAGGCTAAAAATCTTAGACAAATCCGTAGTAGCAAAACCATCCCTGAATTGTTTAAATTTCCCAACACATCTTGTGGGTTTGTTTTGGGTCATGTTTCATTTGGGTCATTTTATTTTGCACGGTTGAATCTTGTTGGGTTGGCTTTTTGCATGCCAATAGTTCCCTAATTTAAAATTAAGATCATTATATATGCAAAGCCTTTAGAGGCATTTAAGAACAAGTAACCATTGTTTAACAAAAGGCACATCTAGAGCACAAAATAATAATCTAGCTTATGGTTATTTCAATTTTGAATTTACTAAGAGATATATCTATTTGCATTATACACATGTGTCGCAGTGTAATATTATAGTATAAACATATTACATCATTACATTATGTCATTCCAACTATCAAAAATATCTAATTATCATGTAATTACATAATCATGATTCCAAATAAAATAATGTTAAAGTTATAATATACGCTTATGCGAGACATCTATTACACATCTTCAATGGCACAATATTAACAAATATGATAAAATCTCATATATATATATATATATATATATATATATATATATATATATATATATATATATATATATATATATATATATATAAGGCTAGCATTTTGAAACATGATAATAAAATTATGTAAATACATAAAGTAACTCAATAATATGGCCATGATCACCATGAACTCTAAATTTGTATCCTTGTCTCCTTTTCTTAACATGGGAGCTATTGAATAAGAGGCCTCTCTATCATCTCGTCTCAACCAAGACCATGATCAAATCCACCTCTCTTGATCCTCATATACAATTAATCTCGCTTGAAGTACCACATGCTCACACAAAAATCAAATATTCCCTATTAATAAACTATGTCCTAAATCTAGAGCAGGAACTAAGGGGGTATATGTTCCCTCACTAGCTCAGCTCTTAACTCATCACATTTGACTCTCAACTCATCACACTCAAATTTAGTTATCATGTATGTGGTAGTGGCTAGTGCAGTGTGGTCAAAGAGTGGGGAATGCACACCTACTATATCTATAGTTTGATCTACAAGACCTCCAGGAATTACATCTTTTGGCACATGTCTAGTCAACAATTAAAGTGTAGCATCAATAATCATAGTCTAATAATCTTCAACACTATAACATAGTTTACATTATACATCATTAGTAATAGATTATTGAATGCATGGGAAAAAATTAAATAGTTACTTTAATAGATATAATTTTCCTACCTCTATCCATAGGGGGAACATGAGTTGAAGCAGCTAGCTAACTATCCCCACCATTTCCACCAATGTTAACATCACCATGTGCCCATGTGCCACCATCAGCTCCCTCTACTATAATAGGAAATAAAATAAACCATGGACTCTATGCCCATCAACATGTATACTTTGTTCTACATTCGACATCATCCACATTAACTATCTCAATAATAAGATCTACATTTGTTAGAACAGTGTTATCTCTATTTCATAAGGTTGAACCCTCTCACCCTGACATTTGATATCTATATATGTCTTTGTCCAGGCTCATAGAGCTAGGGGAAAATCATGTTTGATACCAAAATGACACTTTTAATGAAAACACTCATACACTCCTAGCCAATGATTTTGAAACCAACAACTAACTCAAATTCTGCATAACTGAGCCCCATCAGGCCATCCAAAAAATATTTGGTATGGTATCCAAATGAAACACTCATGTGTTATCTTATCAACCATTCTACGATACTTCATAGTACTTCTCCATGTAATGCAGATAATACTTATCCACCTTTATGTAAATATATGCAAGTGAGCCCAATCAACACATGACATGATTATAGAATAAATCAATGAATACTTAGGAAAATTCATAATAAACATCAAAATATCATGAAATCTTAAATATGCATATGTATTCAGATAGTTCCACCATAGAAGGGACATTTCTACTACTTAAATCCATCACTAAATGTGACTTTAATTATGTCACTAAATTTGACTTTTATTAAGTTAATAGTGTGAATTTAAGTGCAACACTAGATTTGAATTCAAGTGGAATAGTTTGAAGTTAAGTGCGACACTAGTTTTGACTTTAAGGTGATATTAAATGAAACTCTATGTTTAACTTAAAGGTGACTTTAAGTGTGACAATGATTTTGAATTTAAGTGTGATACTAGGTCAACCTAAAATGTGATTTAAGTTTGACTTTAATTTTTTATATTATATTTAAAAATAGTTATTTTTAGTTAATTAAAGTTAAATTATATAATATGTTATAGTTTCAAATGGACAATGGTGAGAAGAAATAAGAAAGGTGTGAATTAAATGATAAGTGTCATAAAGCAAGGCTCCTCCCTAGGAATCCCTTCCAATAGACCTCTGGGTATGAACAACCACATGTCCTCACATGATTTGGATGATGCAACTAAGGTAAATACCGCTCATCCTAGGAAAATAAGAGGCAAATCCATTATCTTAGCTTTAGATCAAGTTCTAACAGTCCAACTCTTTGACAATGGTCTAGAAGCAAAGATTGAGCACCTTAAGGAATTCACCTTAATCTACAAGTTCATTGGTTATTGGCCTAGTGTGACTATATTGTAGAAGTGGCTTGTCAATAACTAGAAAGTCCATAATATCTTCTTCTTTGAAGTATTTTTAATTGGTTTTTGATAATGCAAAACACATGGAAGGCATGTTCAGGGGTGGCCCTAGTTCCTAGGGTGCATTGGTCTATTCATGAAACATTAGGAAGAAGGCTTTAACCCTAAGGAGGTGAAATTAAACAAGATTCCCATCTAGAACTAGAATCTATGGGCTCCCTTCAGAGCTTTGGAAGGATGAAATCTTCAAACAATATCATTGATCAACTGGAAGAGTTTATCTGCAAGACAAAAGTAATGGATATAGGTATTGCTATTATTTATGCCAATTTTTATGTAAATATCGATCTTTCCAAGCCTCTTCCCTTATCAATTTGGTTCAAATCCAAAACCATGGAATGATTTCAAGATTTTAACTATGAAAATGTCCCCTTTAATTTCAAAATTTGTCACTCTCATGGCCATTTTGTTTGTAATTACCCTCTCCAAGTGCAACAGGTACGGAAAGATGAATAGGGCTTCATTGACCCAAAAAAGAAGAGCAAAAGGAATGAAATCATAGAGTGAAAGTCATATATGGATATGAAAACTTTATCAGTTCAATTTATTAACAATTTTGCTCTTATTTAAGAGGTGAAGGCATGTTTTGTGGCCTCAAATGGCTTAGGGATAGCTAGGGACTCTTTAGTGAAAGATATAGCTCCCACTTTTCCTAGAATTCAAGGCATGGATCAGATTTTGGAGGGTACTCATCCCCTTCCCATGTTGTTAATCTATCATCTCTTGAAAAGGGGGAGCTCTCAAGGACAAAATAAGATCAGGAGGATGATGAAAAAGCTTTTAAGCACAAAATGAGAGTTTTTTTATTTAGGACTTGAAATTCTCTAATATTTTATTAGTTATGATTTTCATTGAGGTACCTTTTATATAATATATTTTCAAAGGTTTACCATGTAATATTCATGTGTTTATGTCCATTAAATTCATAAAAATGGTTCCACCAAAGTGATACATCACCTACTACCTAATATGCTCCAATCTAAGCCTTAATATTGAAACTCATGTCATGCATAGAGAAATATTTATGTAAGTTGAACAACTAGGATACCACAACATCACCTAATTATTTATTGGTAGGATTTGGATGTGGGATGTTATTGAGCTCACTATTGAAATGTTCAATTACAATTCTCAAATTTTTAATCTCATATTCTTCTTTCATATTGTTTTTTCTAGCCTGTTGTTGTTGAGGCCTTAAAAATTTGATATTAAATTTTCTTGGGCATCCAATTAGTCTTGACTAATGTTAAGCACCCCAAGAATACCAAATAAAATTTCATCATTCCCCACATGTGAGGTTTTGTTTTGTTTTTATTTAATATTAGTATTAGCATTAACATTTCCATTAGAATTAGAATTGGCATTGCCATTTTATTGGCATTAACATTTCCAATTTTAGGTGGAGGTTAATTGCAATTTCTATTTTCATTCATTCCTCTCCTATTTTCAATTATAGGATCATTTCTACCCCCACCTTGTCTAATTTGCATTTTCACCATCCCAAAATATGTAAACTATAATTAGGCCAAGAAGTTAACCAAAGATCCATAGAGAAAAAACATGGGATCTTATACCATAATCCTAACCTCAAAAAACCCAAATCACTTTTTTTTTTTTTTTTTGAATGACTACACATATAAACTTAGCATGAAAATATTAATCATATTAGAAGTGTCTTTAATTGATCTCAACGTGGCTTTTGAATGACTTCCAATTTTTATGTCAACTAAGTCTCACCATAGTAGATATTTTATAATGATAATTTACATGCACCCCTACTGTAGGGAAGAGTGTAAAGTGAAAGGGTCAACATAGAAAACATTATCTTAGATAAAATACCAACTCTAATTTTAATTTTATAAAATGTGCAGGCATACCTAACAATACCAAGGTTTACACTATTATGGATAAGCTATTAAGCATTATTCATGGGGGACCAATTTTGGAGCAATTTGATGATGTTACTATTGATGTAGTTTTTATGCACACTAGAGAACTTATGAGGTATCTTCTAACATTTTAGGATCTATGAATAAACATTCACTCTAAGGCATAAGTTGCAAGGTCTTGGGTTTTGTAAACAATTCATTAATGGAATAATGGTGAGCTAATCAATTTATCTACCATGGATGGGTTTGGATATCGATGAATCTAAATATACTTGAGATGGGTAGATATATGATGGATCTAATCTAAGGTAGATCTAAACAAAATAAACTCAAAAAGAGGTAAAGGTAAGACAAAAAAGAAGGCATGTGGACCAAGGAAAAATGAAACCTTTCTAAGCCAACACTTGAACTACATGATGGACAACTAATCTAAAACTAATGTTTACTACAAGATACTGTAAGCACACTGATGATCAAGCATAGTAAGGAGTCTAAAGAAAAAATAAAAAAGTAAACTTAAGGATTTTTTTTTTTATTGTAGAATTGATTACAAAATATGAGCATCGGTGATGTAAGAAATAGTTATAGGGTTACGAAAATAAAGTAGCTAGTTATGGGGGCATCTTGCCATCATATCAAACCATATCAAATAATACTAAAATATAAAAAATGGACCCATGTATATGACTCATCAAACAATAGCAAGAGAAAAATAGAACATAGAAACATCCCAGAACCACCACCTCGAAGGAGGCACATCATAATTCAAGCATTTGGCACCCTCCAAATAGTGGTGCAATCCATTTCACAGTCTTCATCTGAGTCCACATTAACATGTCCCTTGGCATAGTCTTTGTTTCCATTAGGTTCCATTTGGAACTATCCTACAACCAACTGTGGGGGATAACTTTCAACTCTATTCAACAAAATTTTCATATTATTCATTCAAACATAGTCCAAGACATCTTCCACATCAGTCAAACCTCCCCTTTATATAATATTTTTTAATTTTTTAGCAAACACATTCACATTTTCATTAATCAGTTTCTAGACATCCTTATGTGCATCCTCATCCTGTATCATGGGGGCATAGGTTAGGGAGATGAAGTGGTCACAACATTTTATTTAAAGGAAAAAGGGGTAAGATTCAAGTCAAGCAGGGCAAATGATTCTTCTACTTCTTTAATATTATAGTTTCCTAGTGTATATTTATGCATGTCCCTTATCATGTATTCATTCGTACATATCCATGTATTCACCGCATTCTTATTAGAGTCTGAAGGATTCACCCATTCTTGCATAGGGTTTTTTAGCTTGGTTAAAATATGAGTCCTTTATACATCCCCACTCATGCTTAGTTATATTTATTTTAGCATTTGACTGATGGTAGACCACCCAATATGGGTGTGGACTCATCTTGGGGTATCGACTAGAGTCAATCAAGTAGTCAAAGGTAATTTTGAGCATTCCAGTTGATCCTACAACACTTTTAGTTGAAGGAAATGATACAAAGAAATAAGATGAAGAATGACTTCCACTGAGAAGTCAGTAAACACCCTAGCCTTGTGTTGGAATACTTATCATTTCCTTTGCTTCCATAAAAACCATAAAATATCAGTTGAAAAAACAAGCCAAAGTTTATGAAAGAAAGGATGAACTTTAACTTTAGCACAAGTATAACTAGAATCAATGTTTAACTAACCAATGTCATAGTCAAATACCACATTCCAACACTTAATAAAACTTTTCCACAGGTTAGATGCATATGGACAAGATAAAAAGACATGTTCAATAGTTTCAATATCACTGTAAAAAGAATAAAAAGGTTGGGCATAACCACATTTACTCAAAATAGATCCAACAACCAGCTTATTATACATTACCAACCACCAAAAATAAGATTTTTTGGTTCAAGGCAAGAGGCCCAAATAACATCAAATCTAAAATGCCAAGCGCTTAGAGGATCATAAATAGACCACATGTAGTTAAGGGTGAGGTAGGGGGCCTTGGAAAAGGATAGCTTGTTGTATAAAACTTGAGTGGAAAACTCAAATAGGGTGGGGCCCTTTATCCACTTCACATTGTCCTAGAACTCACCCTTCTCATCCATGAAGATAACATTAATCTTTCCCTGCAATGCTTTTTAAATAAGAGTGATGGTTTTGCCCTAGGTGGAAGGAATTTCAAATCTATCTCTAATTTTTGACCAAGATGCCCAGCTAAAGTGTGAATAGAGATCCTTGAACTCCCTTAACCCTTTAGTGAACCATTCAAAGGTAGATCAACCCTTGATGAGGGCAAGTGTTATTTTGTTGATAGATAAGTTTGACCATATTTATCTTTACCCATAACAACATATCCCAAACCAATTGAATATGTGTTTAGTTGTGATGAAAGGTTTAACAACATCCTAAACTGACAAAATAGAAGTAAAGATAGTTGAATCAACCACTTTGATAGAAAAGGGACTAATGAGTAGATATGCAATATTCAATCCTTTCCAGAATGGTTTTCATTTAAGAAATCCCTTCAAGATATTATTCTTGACCAATACTTTCTCGGGCTCATCCCCTTTGAATGCTCTTGTGATCCATTTCATAGTCAGGGTTATACCATGTATCGTAAGATCTTTTAGACCTAGGCCCCCAATATTTTTTGGCTTTGAGTAGAATTGCCAAGAGACTGCATGTCTTTTCTTCCCTCCTTTCCCATCAAACCACAATAAATATCTTATGATCCTATGGAGCATATTAATCATAGATTTAATGAATAGCCAATAAGAATATTAGTAAATACTATATGAGGAGAGAACCTTTTGATAGACTTGAATCTACCTAGGTAAGGAAAGTAGGTGTCCCTGCCACTTTGCAATTTTCTTGTTGATTTTGTAAAATATCCATTCCCATATGATTTTAAAGGAAGGTGTAAGTATGAATTGGATGCCCAGACATTTGACCATTTCATCTGGTCCTTTCCATGTCCACCTAAATTTTTATAGCCAATCAGGAGGGTGCTTTTTCCATCCTAGCATATGTGATTTATGCATTGCCACCTTGGACATAGAATAATATATATCTAATCTAACAATAACCTGTGTCAAGTTATTTTGCTCTAGTTTGACAAACAGGGTAGTGTCATCAATAAATAAGACATCAATAAGGACTTTATCATTGGGCAGAGAAATTCCTTTGATAGGTGGGCCAATATTAGATAATATGAGAAGATAATGCAATACTTTAGCATCCAAAATAAAAATTGAAGGGGAAAGAGGACATCTTTATTTGATAGAGCATTGAAGATCCAAGGATTCAGTAAATTCCTCATTAACTTCAATGATAGCTAAAGTATCTTTGAAGAGGAAATTAATCATTATACATAACTTATCCTAGAAACCAAAGGCTCATAACACTCTCTCAATGAAGGTCCATTCAATTTTGTTATATGTTTTCTCAAAGTCAATCAAAATCATTCTTGTATCTTGATTAGAGTCTCAGGCCTAGTATGTCCCTTCCCATCTCATGATTAAGTTATCCAAGATGAATCTTCCTTCAACAAAGCTATTTTAAGTCTCTAAAACAATAGAGGGTAGCAGAGTGGAGAGTCTCTTTGCTATAATATTTGCCAAAATCTTGTAGGAGACATTAAGGAGGGTGATTGGTCTCCAATTTTTAATCGAAGAGAGATTACCATCCTTAGGGATGAGTTTAATTACCCCTCTATTGATGCATGGGCTAAGAGTGCTAGCATCAATCACTTCTTTATGGACCTCCAAGTAGTCTTTAGTCAAACACTCCTTATTGGCTTTGTATAATTCAGTAAGGAAACCATCCATTCTAAGTGCTTTATCATTCTTGAATGAGTTAATGGTATTCCTTATTTTGTCTATCATAATATTGGCATCGAGGGAACTCACTTGCATTCGTGACACCTTTTTTGGAATACAAGCATCACATATCACCCTATTATGCTCAATAAGATCATTGGAGCCATCAGAAAGGAATAGATTAGAGTAGAACTCATAGAAAGATTCTTTTATACTGGAAGAATCTTGCATAATTGTTCATGAAACTTGATACCATTTATTTTGCTTCTTTTGTGCTTAGCTTTCAAAAATATGAATAAAAAATTAGAACCTCTATCACCCAATTTCAACTAGGTTAGTCTTGAGCAGATATGTGCCCCCTAGCAAGGTAATTCTAGGATTATCTAACTTGATGTTTTAAGAGGTTAAGCTCTTCAAGAATTTTACCATTAGACAAGTCATGTTAGAGAGAGCATTCAACATGTATTAGATTTTTTTGAGTAACCCTTGTAAATTTTTTTCACATTTTAGCCTTAATCTATCTATAGGTTCTAATAATGTTTTTGGAGACTTGCATGCAAGAATTCCACTGATCAATTCTAGAGCTGGAACCACAAGCAAATTTCCCAATATTTTAGGAAGACTAAAGACCCTCCATACACACTTGGTCAGCCAAGTGGGATACATTAAACTTAGAGATTCCTTTGAGATATGAGATATCGTTATTCTCCTCAAGATTAAGTGAGAATGATATTTCAATGGGATGGTGATCTGAAATTATATAGGGAAAAATAGTCACCACATTACCATCCCTATTAAGGGTCACAGGTGAGTGAGTCCCTATTCAAGTAGAACCTATCAATTCTAGAGTACTATCTTCTATTATTACTTTGATTATTGCACCAAGTAAACTAGATTCATTTAGTTTGATTTTTTCCTTTTTGAAGTGGGTCTAAAGTTATGTGTATTCTCTTGAATTTAGACCAGAAGAAAAGATCATTTCCTTTAGAAGCTTGATGGTCACCTCCAATTTTATCCTCTTTTTCTTCCACCATATTAAAATCTCCTCCAAAGATCTAGTGAATTTTTTAGATTTGTAGCCAGCCAATTCCACAGATTAGAATGGTATCTATAATCATTAGGGGCATAGATGTTACACAGTTTGAAGCACTGCTTTTGGATTTCTAGCAGGTCCCAAACAACTCTATTATAGGGGGAGACACTGTGGTCTATAATACATTCATTTAGGTCAAGGTTGACCAAGATAGAAGACCATCCTTTTCCTCTTTGATGAATAGTGGAGAACTAAGGATCATTAGGCCAAATAAAATTTAGGACTAAGGACAACTAGGACCCCATAGCCTTAAATTTTTGAAGACACAAAAAGTCCAACTTTTTTTTGAATGTCTAAACTATTTACAATGGTTTTTCTATGAGTGGATTCTAAGGCCCTAACATTCTAACTTATAATCCACATAAAATAAGGGGTAGAGGGAGTCAATTAGATTGACCATGGGGCTTACCCCCACTATTGTACAATCTTTTGAATCAGTCTAGAACTTTATTCTCCTTACCCTTTTTTGGAAGAAGGGTCATGACTACCTAAAAGGGGATCTTTTGATTTTTTTCTTTTCTTTGTCTAAAGAGTGATCCTTCGAGGTGGAACTTGACTCTATTCTTAGTCTTTTTCCACCCTATTTATACATCTAGTTCTTAGCAACATTTATGTCCTTATGAGACAGGGGAACACTCACTAATACATCCATCATAGAATCAGACTTATCATGTTCTTATTTCTTTGGAGAAATATCCATGGGAGAAGTTCCATAATCAAATTTATTGATATTGTTTGAGGGCACACTGTCAGGGTTAGAATTTCAAACATCAGGGGATTGAGCAAGCAAAACCACATATTACTCAAAAAGAGAGTCTGAAAGGGTTCTCTATTCAATAAAGGCATCATCTAAGTTATCTAACAAATAATTGATCACATCTAGAAAGGAAGTCAAGATGCCAAAAAAGGAGGTAGGGATCTAAGAAATTGAGGAGCGAAGAGAGACTCATCTTAACCTAGTTCATTCACAACCTTCAAGTCATCCTTCCCAATATCCTCTTCAAAGGGGTAATGTATTTCAGTTATTCACTATTAAACAAGGGGTTTTCAAAGACCTACAAATCATCTAGCACTGACTCATATTTGTGGGCATCCTTCTCTTTTTGTTTGTTATGTAGGTTTTCCTTATTTACCAACATTAGATAATTTTTTTTGAGATGCCAATATTTTCTACAAAAGCAAAAGGCATCCAAGTCACCCAACCCTCTAAAAGCATAGGTATGGTAAATCCCTTTAAATTTGAAATTAAAGGAATCTGAAAAGAAATCTAGGGGTTATAGAGAGATTAAAACCCTAACATTTATATGGGTTAACGACCTCCTAGTATCCTTAATTCTTCAAACTTTCTAGAGGGGTTTCAATGCCTGTGGTAGAAAATTTCATAGTTATATAGGCACTCCTTCAATATCTACCCATCTGAGAGTAGTTTTAAAGACAAGGTCATTACAGTCCATTTTTAAGCTCCATGGGACTACCTTAAAAATAGATTGGCCAACATTCTATGAGGGTTTATTAATAGCTATATGCTATGTATTGGAATTTTTAAACAAAATCATAAAAAACCCATTTCTATATCGTTCAATAGAAACTAATATACAAACCCAATTTCTTATCCCAAACAGAGTTGAGCTAGTTATAAAAAAAAATCTAGAAGGGAGAGAATTCTTGTTTAAACAAACAAAAAATATCCCAACATTTTTTACACTAATTTCTTTGTGTTGAAGATCAATTTCCATGGAAGCATTTGGAAAAATAGTTAGGGTCTTAACATGATTAGGGAGCTTACTGATTTGACTTTCATCGTACTCCTGTTCTCGATGCTCCTTGCAACTTGCCACAAATTTAGCTCCTGCTGGATGCTTTGCCACTTCCTCGTATCATAATATTTCATTAAACATTTTTTTGGTAGACCAGACGTTCCTTATTCCACTTGAGACAAGATAGATATATTGCCCTTATGATTTCAAACCTTATCAATCCCCAAAAAATCAACTGGCTCATTAAGGCCACCATTTTCACCCTTTTTTGCATGTTTGAGGCCATCAATTTTGAAGGTTTCCATAAACAAATGCAATTAATTCATGCCCCTTAAAAAAACCAAAGGCTATGAGATGGATGACCAATAAGGGATGCACATACAGGTACATCCAACACAACACCATCCACCAAACAGACTTAAATGCAAATCAAGACTCAAACCAAACAAAACATGAAAACATAAAATACAATTAAACTATGCTTAAGATAAGATTAAAATAAAAGACCACCATATGCACCAAGGAGAGAAGAACATGAAGCACAAAGGAAGCAAAGGTAACCAACAAAATTTGCTTTGAGAGAGCTTGAAGCACCATTAATGGAGGATGACTCTTCGTCTCCTCATTGTAGAGCTCCAAGCTTTTTTTATCTCTCCTCTATTTTTACTTTTTTTTTTACTTAAGGATATTTAATAAAAGGTTGTTGCATTTATAAGATTGTGTTTGCACATATACAAGGGGGATTATGATAAATTCACAAAATACATTCAAATTAGCAATAACAACTATATTGAAAAGACAACTCATGCATAACCAAGAGACTAAGATACCATAATGACATAACTTCTTACCAAATTCATAGGTTTGGAGAAAAATCAAGATTTTCACATCAAAACCAACAATAGAACTTTCCTTAAAATTTCCTATTAATCTCAATCGCCAAAATCTCCTCCCTTTGGGATCAAGAGGATATGAATATATATAATTTTGGGATGGGGATGCCTCATATATCAAGAAAAGTCTAAAATTACATGGATGAAGATGCCTCATCTCTCAAGAAAATTCTAAAATTACGTGTCAAAAAATAGAATAATGTGCCAATTCTCATGCAAAATCATATATGTATAATGGTGTTTTCCCAGAATAGAATTCTTAGACTAAAATATAATATATACCAAATAAATTAGGAACTAATAGTTCCAACTTAGTTGAATCATGAAAATACTTATGTATTTAAAAGGGTGTTAATTTGGCACTACCAGAAGAAGAAAATGATGGGATAACTTATATGGAAATTGATGTGGATGAAACTACTACAATAACTTGAGTTATAATGAGAATAGACACTGTCACTATAGATACACCATAAATTAATGCCAATGTAGTTGTAGTAGTGATTATCATAAGTGGCATATATGTTGTCCCTATTTATGTTTGTAATAGCTTATATCTCAAAGACTAAGTACCTTGAGGAGGTGCCAATGGTGCCCCTGCTACTGAAGTTGATTGCTTTGCTACCTCCATTTATTAATATAATACATGGATAGCCTAAATGTCAATTTTAATAGTTTTGAAGTCAAGCAAATACCTCTTGAACAACTTTTGGAGCTTATCCATCAACTTAATATGGGTGACCAATGTAACTTTAACCTTTGCATGAATTATTTAAATTCCTACAATTTGTAGTCATGTAAAATGTGAAATTATACAACTTCAGCATGGCTAAGACACCTAATTCATAGGTCCTCTTATTGGCTCACACAACCATTCTGAGCTACTTATTTCACTGATTCTTAGTCACCTAAAGCTTTTCAGACTTAGTTCTTTAAGAGCTAGGCAACCCTTTCATGCTCAGATCCATCCCCCTAGGTCTCATCCCCTTAGGACAATATCTCCCAGATAGTATAGGAGTACTGGAATCGAGGGTGTCCTATTTTTAGCATTATTGTCTAAATTCACTTTGGCCTCCAATGGTTAGATTATTTTGGTTCCTTATATTTTTCCTTGTTGGCCTCACATGAATTCATTTAACCCACGATCATTTGTTTCCCTACAAAAGGCCATTCTAAGTCCATTTAGAAGGGTTGAAACTCATTTTACAAGAGAGAGGCAAGAATACTAGTAAGTACACTTGATCACTCTTCCTCATTCTTTACACACAACCTTCCAACATTGTTTTAAACCTACTCAAGTCATTACACCAGTCCCTAGCTAGTAGAAGCACATCCAATTTCACATTCTAGTTGCATTGATCATACACAAATTGCACCAATCACTTAAATGGGAGAACTACATTAGCTTGATCCCTCTTCAAAATATTAGTTTGTAGGTAGCATGCCCACACATGAGGTGTGAAGTATGTCCAACGTATCCTTTACACACTAACCCCTTCTCTCTCTTTCCCAAGTTTGCATTCAAGTTCAAGCACCAGGAGATCCTAAGGTTTTTGAATATTAAAATAGGCACAAAATGAGAATTTTGAAGTCCTAGACCTTGAAATTTTAGTGACAAGGTAACACAGTCATTCCAAATAGAACCCAAAAATATTTTAGCCTTAGGATAACAACATCAAAATAAGACTATAACACAGGATGATAGGGTGACCTATTTTCAGTTCCCCTATCCAATCAGGAAATGAAGTCTAGAGACCTATTTATGACTATTTATCAGTCTTGCTCATCTAGTTTCAGATCTTGTCTCAGTCCAGATTAGCCAGAATAAGCTAAGTTCTAATTTCTCTGACTTCCTACTATATTTAGAATAGATAAAATAAAACCTATTTACAGAAATCAACAGGTTAATTCTTACATATTTATTTACTGATTTACATTTCTCAGCCCTTTTATTATTGAGGAATATAACTCCAATATTCAAAATTAATAAAACATTTGGTGAACCTTAATTTGAATTTTTGTACAAAAACCCTAGAAACCCTATGACTAATTATTTTTTATTTTTTATAATATTTTCCTAATTTTTCTTAAATTTAAAAATTACAAAACTAAAAATTAATTGAATATTTTCAATAAATTCACTCAAAACCCTAGTTTGCACATACTAGGTCCTATTTGCATACAAACACTTTCAAACCACTAAGAAAAACATATTGCTAATTTTAGAAATATTTTCTAATTTTTCCTAAAATTTTCAAGCTAAATTCTACAAATTTATAACATATTTTTCAAATTATTACACTAATTTTGAAAAAAATCTTTTCAAACCCTAGTTACATTAACTAGTTCCCTGTTATTTTTTAGGCATTTATCCAATCACTTTCTGCATCTTTAGTTGCATATCTAAATGAAAAAATCAATTTCAAATTTAAAAGTTCATAGTATTTTGCAAATAACATTTTTGAAAAATCCTAGTTGCATATACTAGCACCTACTTGCTTTTGAGGTATTACCTTACATGTTTGGCAGCTCAGTATCCTTTTTGTTCAAATTCAAATTCGTTATTTTTTTGGGACTTTGCATTTCTTATATTCAATACTTTTCATTTCTAGCACATTGCCTATTAAAACATATTGTAAAACATCTCAAAAAAATTTCAAATTGTTTTCTTACTTTACCAATGGCTCAATATATTAGTTTTGATGAAATTTATAAAAGAAAACTTCAAGAACTCTTAATCAAACATCCAGATATGCGAGATGACATGGTTAAAATTTTACAAGAAGAACAAATAAAAGTAACCAATGGGTAATCGTCTCAAACCATATAGCAACCAGTTGAACATGATAGTACGAGGTTAACTATGTCTCAATAACCCCCTATAGTAGCACAACCTTCTTCTATGACACCAACTATACCTAGTACATCCCTAATTGATGATGTCACAACCCTTGTGCAAGAGATACGATCTCTTCAATCCAAGGTGCAACATCTTGAGCAAGGTACCACTAGACCTACATAGGCTTTGGATTCCTTTGCTCTTCTACATGTACCATTGGCACATCACATTGCTTCTACACCTTTGCCACAAGGATTTGTTCAACCCAAGCTTACTCTTTATGATGGCAAGGGTGATCTAGAGACACATTTGAGAGCTTTCCACGTAGCATGCTTGGATTATGTACCCAATGACTAGCTACTTACCAAGCTATTTCCATAGAGCCTAATTATGTTTTATAATGGTTTTATAGCCTACCAAATCAATTAGTCATGACATTCAATTCTTTAGCAGACATGTTCCTAGCACATTTTAGTATCAACATTGGTGATAAGGTTTCATATGCACAAATTACACAACAAAAACAAAGGTCAAATGAGCTCCTCACAGATTATATCTTAGATACAAGACTATTCTGGCTAAGTTAACTAGCCCCATGGATGATCAAGAGCTACATGACATCTTTAAATAGAGTCTCCTACTAGCATTTCATGAATCAATTATGTTCAAAATATTCTCTTCCTTCACTAAATTGTGTCATACACTCAAAATAAGAGAAGTCAAGCTAATTTCAATGGGCAAACTTAAGTATTTAAGTATCCCAAACATAACTAATAAGAGTAACATCAAAATCCCATACAAGGTCAAAATCAATGATAATAAGAATCTAAATCAACCAACAGTTAATGCAGCTTCAGAACCCCTTAATAGTTCTATCAACACCTCCTTGTTCTGCATTTACCAATCTACTAGTTTCTCCAGCCAAGGTTTGACAATAGTTATTAGAATACAACCTCATCACTCTCCCTTAAATTTGAGAAGAAGATCCAACAAATCCTCTTTCATGAGGATATGATCATCATGTATTTTATAATTTTCACAGGGCACCAAGCCATACAACTAACATATGCATTAGTTTGTGACATAAGCTACATGATTTGATTGACGATAATTTACTTGATTTGGGCACTTCAGTTGAGCCTCCAAAGGCAAAACCAACATAGGATAAAGCTTTGAAAATATTTTTAGATCCATTTCCACAACATTCTAAACAGGATCAAGGGGACACATCAAGTGTTCATCAAACATACCAATCACCTTTAGTGGAATCACATCCTTTGAGTGATATGATATGGCTGTATGAGTCTAGAGTTCCAGTTAGGTCTTTAATATCTTATTTATATAATGATATTATCAAGGATAATATAGGTTATAATGCACTATTTATCAGAGCACATATTCAGAATCAGTGTATTCATAGTGTACTCATCGACAATAGTTCCAATCTTAACGTGTGCACTTTCACACATCTATAACGTTTGGGTTATTCAGATCAAGATATCACTTTGATAGACATAGCTATCAATAGTTTTAATGGGAATATACATAGTTGATTAGGTGAGATAGTACTTCCATTATAGGTTAGTCTTACATATGTGGCAATATTATTCACTATAGTTCCCAGTACAAGAGTTTTTGACATATTACTTGGTCAACCATGGATTCAAAAACTTAAGGTAGTACCTTATATAGTTCATAAATTCATGAAATTCATTCATGCTAACCAGATTATTATAGTTGGTAGAGTTTCTTATGAGTCACCACTCCCACTTTAGAACCATCTACCAGCTTACAGTCACTATTTGTAGTTTTTCCACCTATTATAGTGTTCACACCTTGAGTAGTTACATTGCTCTAAAAAAGATATTAAAGACCTGGCTAGAACTCCTTTGGATGAGAATCCCTATCATGGTGTCCTGTATAAAATAATGGGATCATGCATGACCATGAGGCATGATAGAGTGTCTAAGATTGTGTAGCTAAAATTTATGTATGTTGTAACTACTCTAACATATCTGAATTGGAAACTAAATGTGGGGTCCCCTATGACTATGAGAAGTGGATACAATTGTAGGGCTATTAGGGACCCATCTATAAGTAGAAGAAGAAACTCTATAAATAGGGGCTTTTTATGTGCCCACTAAAACCACTAAAATCACCTATCCATAGAGCTTCTTCTACTTATAGATGGGTCCCTAAGAACCCTACAATTATATCCACTTCTCAGAGTTATAGGGGGACCCCACATTTAGTTTCCATTTTAGATATTTTAGAGTAGTTACAACATATATAGATTTTAGCTGCACAATCTCAGACACTCCATCATGCCTCATGATCATGCATGATCCCATTATTTGATATAGGACACCATGACAGTGATTCTCATCCAAGACTTATTGGTTAGAATCATTTCTTTCCAATATCGATTATACATATTATCTCAGGCTTGTTTGTACATAGTTAAAATATTTTAAAAAATACAAAAATAATATAACACTTCAAAATACAAAAACTTTCAAAAAATTATAAAAACACCAAAAACATTTTTGATTGTATGCATCGGCTATGTTTACATTACTAATATCATGCTAGGACTTACATTTTTTGTTTCATGCTATTGTATTGTAATTTATCTACACTACCATGCTTCAACTTGATCTCTTTTGAGTGTGTGTAGTGACATCCAGCTCTCTGATTACTTCACTCTACCCATCGAGGGGGAATTTTTACTTCTACATTCAAGACACACATTGATATACATACTCACTAGGGGCATCTTCTACATGCCTACACCATCAAAGTTATGCCATTACTACACTACACACTCTAAGTTATCATACTGATGCATATTATTTACCAGATTATACAAATTACTACATTGACATCTCACTAGTACCTAGCACTTGTGTATTTCTTAGCATATACCTAGTCTTGTACTACACTTGATTTGCATACTTTCACATTTTCTTTGATTAATTGGATATGTTTGTATCTACCAATTCTTATTCTTGCTTTCATTCCTTGCTTAGCGTAGCTTGTGTGATTACACTTTCTAGATCTTGCTTGTCTTCAGTTTGTGCCTTAGGACATTTTCCAATGTCCTTTTTTTGTACTATTCTATATGCTTGTGGACCAGGTGCCAACTTTACTTATTCATGTGTATGTGTATGTGGCACTTGAACATGCCTTCCATATTTGTCTTCTAGTTTAAGTGACATGTGCCAATGTCCCTTGTTTGCATGGCCCCTTGGCCACCCTTGTATGTTTTTGGCTTCTTGATTTGTATGCTTATAGCTTTATTTATTTTTTATTGTTGTAATTCCATGATTCATATCATGCATTTTCCTATTCTCTTGGATGCCATGATGGAGATCATACTCCATCCCTCCATGCTTACTAACAAACTAACATTTAATAACTAACATTACTAGTTAAATTCAGTATCATGTGCATGCTTTCACATTATTATATATATCTAGGCATACCCCTATTGATCTAATAATCTATCAATTCAAATATTTCTATATCTTGTCCAATATTCAATGATATATCTTGTATCTATACAACTTAACACACTTGCATGACTCTTTTCTTCTGAGGGTAGTCATTGTAGGTTCATCATTCCTACCCTCAAAAGAGGGGGCATCACATAGGGGTTTGTCACAGAGAGAAAAACCTCCCAATAGTCAAAACAACAACAATCATAATAATTAGTATAGAATCTAGAGGTCAAACTAGTTAAACTAGATCAAAAAAATAGTGATAGTTTCATATCAGTAGTCAATTTTCACACCAGACAACAACACTAAAAATGGACAACACCAAACATAGAGGTGTCCACATTTTATCACTCCTATTTAGGAATAAAAATACTCAAGGTTTTTAGAAACAAGAAAAAAATTTAGTTCAGAGATAGTTTTTGCACTTCTAGATCAGTCAAATTCAATAGTTTTAGTACAATTTTCTCAAATATAGTGGGTTATGATGCACTTCATGATGGTTCTCATTTTTAGTTTAGATTGGGTATTTGGCATAAATTCTCGATAAAAGTCCATGTTTCAGACATTAATGATTGGGGGGGGGGGGGTAATGTGCACGGTACATTGATCTTCTTTTCTTTTCAAGTTTAGTTTATACCCAAGCATTCTCAGCAGTTGTGTGCCTTACTCCATATAAAATTGGTCACAATTGAGTTAAAATTTCATATAAGTTTACATTTTTAAGTACCTAAGTTCCCAATTTGGCTTTCATATAACCATTTTGCATCATTTTTGGAGAGGCTTTCATACAAGTCTAACCTCCATCTTTCAAAATGGCCAAGAGTGGCCTAGTTTCTAACACACTTTCAAGGTATCCATGCCACATTGTTAGATTTCCAACAAATCAATGGGATCCATGAGCCATATCATATGACACCTATTCTATACCGATATCACTTTAGAGCTTCACTTCACAGGGTAATGATGGAGCCAAAGGTCTAGCTAACCTTTGTATTCTTGAGCCACCTATTCAAACAGATTGGACACACAATCCAGATATTGATTAGCATACACATGATTCATTAACTTTACATAATTGGTGATGATGGAACCAAAGGGCCAACCTTTACATTCTTGAACCACTTATGGGGAATTGAAAACTTAGCTTTGTTCATGATATTACTCTTGATTCAACACACACTCAGCATCATCTAGCACATTCCAACATCACAATAGGTTTTGTATTGGTTTTCATACCTAGTGAGGTGTATTCATTCCTTTATCTTCCTCTTACTCAAATTTTATAGGTTATTATTTTAGATATAGCATAACTAGTAAGAACTGATCTACTTTATGTTTTCATTGCAAATTCATAATTCATAGTGTGCTCTCTCTATGTACATATAACATCACACAACTTCATGAGCTTCACCCTTACAGGTAAGTTTAGGTATGATTCTTATTTTCCTTTGTCCTATTATTTCACTTTGCTACATCACTATAATAAGGGGGGGGGGGGGAATGTAGTAATGTAAAATGTGAAATTATACATCTTCAGCATGGCTAAGACACCTAATCCATAGGTCTTCCTGTTGGCTCACACAACCTTTATGGGCTACTTCTTTTACTAATTCATAATCACCTAAAGCTTTTTAGACTTAGATATTTTAGACCCAGGCAATGATTTTAGGCCCAAATCCATCTCCCCAAGTCTCATCCCCTTAGGACAATAGCACCCAAATAAGACAAGAGCACTGGAACCTAGGGTGTCTTATTTTTGATGTTGTTGTCTAAGTTCACTTTGGCCTCCAACAATTAAATTATTTTGGTTCTTTATATTTTTCCCTGTCGACCTCACATGAATTCATTTAACCCATGATCATCTATTTCCCTATAAAAGGCCATTCTAAGTCTATTTAGAAGGTTTGGCACTCATTTTAAAAGAGAGACACAAGAATAAAAACAAGTACACTCAAGCACTCTTCCTCATTCTTTGCTCATATAACCTTCCAACACTATTTCAAGCCTACTCAAGTCATTGCACCAGTCCCTAGCTAGCTGAAGCACATCCAATTTTCCATTCTAGTTGCATTGATCATACACAAATTACACCAAGCACTTCAATGAGACAACTACATTAGGTTGATCCCTCTTTGGAGTATTATTATGTAGGTAGCATGTCCACACATTAGGTGTGAAGTGCATCTAACATATCCTTTACACACTAACCCCTTCTCTCTCTTTCCCAAGTTTGCATTCAAGTTCAAGCACTAAGAGTTCCTAAGGGTTTTAACTATTAAAATAGGCACACAATGAGATTTTTGAGGTCCCAAACCCTAAAATTTTAGTGACATGGTAACACAGGCATTCCAAATAAAACCCAAAAAGATTTTAACCTTAGGATAACAACATCAGAATACGACTACAACACCAGACAATAGGGTGTCTTATTTTTTATGTCCCAATCCAATCAAGAAATGAAGTCTAGAAACCTATTTTTGACTATTTCTCAGTCCTGCTCATCCAATTTTAGACCTTGTCTTAGTCCAAATTAGCTGGAATAAGTTAAGTTGTAATTTCTCTCACTTCTTACTATATTTAGAAAATATAAAAATACATGTTTACACAAATAAGTAGGTTAATTCTTGCATATTTATTTATTGATTTACATTGTTCATCCCCTTTATTAATTAGGAATATAACTCCAACATTTAGAAATTAATAAAACACAATTCTAAACCTAAAAAAATTCACCAATTTAATAATTTCCTCATTGGTTCTATAGATTATCCCTTCAATTTCAGCCCAAAAGCTATCAATTGCAGCTTGAAGGAGATTCCAAAAAATGGGTTTAGGAAATAATTACCCAAGAGGAGTGTTTACCTCTATGACTCATATATTTCAAAACAAAGACTATTTCTCTCTCTTGATTCATTAATTGTTTCACCAGAGTTCGCATCTCTTAATTCCAAACAAGAAAACCACCCCTCTTAATAGTGATGTAGTTTTGGGCCCATGCAAATTTTATTGTTGTTATTAGGTTTAAGTGGTCATACACATTATTTATGGTTTCCTAGATTAGGAAGCACAACTTACCATATATATCCTTCATTTTATTAAATAATTGAATTATGTCCCCCTGCTTAGGTTAAGATGTATCCTTTGTAAATTTTATTAAATGAATGGTGTCATAAAAAATGTTAACTACCCCCTACAAGTTATCTATTCTCTCCTTAGGATCATGACTAGTGATCCTCTCTGGTGACGTCTTAATGGATTGGTCATAGCTTTTGAATATTTATTTGATTACCCCTCTGGTAGCATCCATAAAGCTATAAGAATCCTCCCTATATCTATAAAGGTCTAAGGGATTTAATTTCATTATTTTTGTAAGAGAGAATACATCTTCTCTTTGTTCCAACTCAATTTGTTTTCCTTCTACAACCATAGTATTTATTTTAACATTCCTTAAGGTATTCATTTATTTATCAAAGTGTAACTTGACTGTTAGTTTCTCAATAATTTCTAGGTCTTACCTTCCTACTTCTTCTTGTTGCATCTTTTTAATCCATAAGGGAATGTTTAATGCAACTTACTACTCTATTGGATTTGCTTACTTTGTTTTCCTTGTTCTCCCTATTTCCCCTAGATGATGCATCATTGTGGGGTAATATGTCCTTAACACATGTAAAGGAGGTATATCCTTCTCCCATCTAGTGACTTGCTTTTGTGTTGGTGTATCAATGATGCATTTAATCTTCCTAATTACCTTATGAACTAAAATTTTAGGGGGATCTACTTGAGCAACTTGGCCAATGGGCATTCTCAATTGTGTGGACAACTCAGGGGTGTGGTTTGTGCAACAAAAATGGATGTGGAAATTAGGTTTTTAAAATCTAATCCCGCTAATGTTTCATGGTACCAGGGACTAGTTCCATTAAAGAATGAATAGGTCATTAGGGTGCTAAGTATATTTTGTAACCTATGACTGATGTATATATAACCCCAATAGTAATAGTAGTAGTTGGAGGAGGACCCATAGGACAAAACTATGATATAGTGGATAAAATTGGTAGTGTAAATGCCTCAGGCTTTTTTTTTGGGCTCAATTAATGCATGTAATAAATAGTATACGTGACACCAATTGTGGTGGCAATTATTAAGTAAGTTATAAAATAATGAGGGATTATTTTACTTATAATCTGAGAGGGGATAACTATGGTAATGGTTATTTTAATTATCACTATTATAGCTTGAGATGGAGAGCATGTAGGTGTATTTGATGGTATCCCTTGTATTGAGGTTTGTAATTTTGACTATGCATCCCTTTATTCATCCCCTTCTCTATCTAACAATAACTCAATAGCCACTAAGCTAACATCTCCTTGGTCAACTTCCTCATATTAAACTAATATCTGAGTTCCTCTGGATTGAGTACTCTCTTCAGTTATCCATTCATCCTCTTTTTATATTTAAATTGTCTAATAAAATGAATCTATTTCCTTAGTGTCCATATTGGACACCTATTCTTCTTCAGATACCCATCTTTTGTCTTCTTATTCATTGTCATAAATTTGAACATGGTCTGATCTTTGTCTACCCTTTTTTATATCCTTTTTTTCCTTATGAACCTATACCTATTTCCATTCAACTTCCACCTTTTTAGGTGAGATAGGGTGAGTCTTGGGCTTCCTATTATAGGCAATTGGTATTTTAACATCAGTATGGGATAGTCCTATATAATGTTGAGTGGGAGATGAAGGGATTATAGTGGTAACAATTGGTAATGAAATGGGGGGCGTATTGACCACTAGAAGAATCATGGGTGGTGAAGATGGTTCCTAGGACATTGGGGTAATATTATCAATGGTGTTGTCATAATAGGGGTGACCTAGGAGGAGAAACAATGGAAACATGAGACAAGAAAGTAGGAAGACATACTTATTGTGTTATAGTCAACGAAGGTAGTGACAACATAGAAAATAATCTAGATATTGTAGTATGACTTGTAGGTCTCTCCATATTAGCTAGATGTTGAGGATAAGCAACAAAAATTGAATGTGCATGGGCAATCTCAACTATATCTTCAGTATTTGCTTCTCCAGATGGGACAACTTGTCCTTGTATGTCTATTTTCATGTGATGAGGAGGTTTGTGAATAGGTTTAGAAACCCATTATTCTTTTTAAATCAACTTGGCATCTTCATTAGTAATAATGGGATCATATTGGATCCTTTGTGCTACAATAATTGATATTTTTACCCTACACATATGATAACAACCTTAATGTCATCCTCTACATTCATGAACACATTGTCATGGCTATAAAACTAGTGACCATAGTTGATCTCACTTTACTTTCATATCTATTAATATTATCATTGTAATTATTCTTGGGGTCCCAATGTATAAATGGTGCCTATTTTAATCCATAATGCATCCTTATTCTTCAAATATAATTGAAGTTATCCCACCTTGTATATTGCAATCAACCAATATAGAAAGGGAATGGGTGGATAGATGTTTGCTTAGCCATTTTTAAATCCACATCTATAATGTCAGCTAATTGAGTTGTAATTTTCTACTCAGCCAAATTATCAGGCACAAATTGGGATAAGTACAAAGAGTGTGCCTTGGTACCTTCTATCCTAATTATAATGCACTCATGGTAAAACTAGTACTAGCCCATTGTTTGAGTAGTATTTTTTATAGGGTCTAATAGTTTGGGCATGTTTTTCTCATATATGGCCTAGTAGACCATAGGGTAAAAATTCTCTTTCAACCTTTTCATTTTATTTGTTAATCTGTGCACATGGATGATGTTGAATTCATCATAATTCATGTTCTTTGGGTATTCTATGGATGGTTGTCAAGGTTCTTCATATGTTGAATGCATATTTGCAGTCACAACCTCTACTAAATAAGACATCATATAGAAGTTACCATTTGGTAAGCTTCCTAGATTTGTGATTCATAGAACCAAATTAGAGCTAATAATATTTCCCAAGGCTATGATTTTGTTGGAGGTCAGAATAATATCCAATAATGGGACCCATATCTACATAAGAAATGGTTAAGAAACCATATATTATGTTTAGTAGGGCCATGGGAATTATTATCCCTAGTATGAAGTGAATAATGGGGATAGCAAAATTAGGGCCCTAAATCACAAAGCTACTTGTGTTTCCATCCCATTATTTCAACTTGATATGGATGTTGTTTGTAAGAAGCCATGAATTTACCTTATCTTGCCTATAAGACATTTCTAATAGAGGGAGCCTGTAGTATCTCTTGAAAGCATTTCCACTTATGTATGCTACTAGAGTCTTGCTAAGTTTGAAATGTAATATTTTCACAGAGATTTTTCCATTCATAAAAAAATAAATAATAGTTAATACAATGCATTACCTTTGGTTTAACTATAACACTATGTAGATTGACCACCTTTATTGTCAGCAAGTCATCCTTATACCTCTGTGTGACATTTGAAAGCTAGTCTTCAACTTTGTATGGATTTATTTATTCAACCTCATCAAAAATAGTAGAGTAATGTTTGAAATCATGGTTGATATCTTCTAAATAAAATTTGGTATTTGTAGACACCGAAATTGTGTCTAACCCTTATCGTCCTCCCCTTAACCCCCATTTTATTCTCCCACACCTATTTAACCCCTGTCGACCATTTTCCCACGAGCCTTGACCCTGGCAGCATGTAAAAATGAGTAGAAAGCTAAAGTTAGCCTCTGTCCCCATTCTGCATCTACCGACGTCGGTCACTACTCAGCCGACGTCACCGACGTCGGTCACTACTCGGTCGACGTCGATGGTCCTGCTGGCGTCGGTTATCCTTAATTCTGCATTCTCAACCTAAACGCAGGATCCGTTATCCATTATCTGTTATTCGTTATTCGATTGCCAATCAATTTATCGATCAGTTATCGGACCTTCTTTCAAAACATTCTTTCATTCGACTTTCGAAAGGATCAACCAACTTTTGCATTCAATCAATCTGTAATCCAACCTCTCGTATTCTCTCTCTCTGACACAGGTATTCTGCTTCAGTCATCTCGCTGGAGGTCTGCTACATCAAACTTCTGCAACACACCAACAACATCAATTATGTCTCCTACTCTATCTTTAGCATATAACAGGTAAGCATTTTGTTCTGTGCTTTTTATTTTGTTCTCTGGTTATTGTTTTTAATTGATATCACAACCCCGATTTAGATTCAGACTACATACCCGATTTGACTTCCTCTCGTATCACCTCTATCCACCCTCTCTAGAATATACAGTCTGTAACTCTGCCCAGATTTTTTCACAAACCCCCAAACAATCCCTCTGACTCCCAAACCGGCTCCTTAACCCTCAGACAAAAACTTCAGACCATTCTACAATCCTAAAACCCTATCCAGACCCGACCAGACCCCGTCCAAAAAATTGCTGCCCCGATTGACGCCGATCATTACCCCTACCGACGCTGGCACTTTAACTGACGTCGGCTCCCTTCCTTGACTGACGCCAGCATAGAGACTGACACCGGTGACTATGCAGAGCAATTTGCTACATATCAGGTATGCATTTTGCTTTTTGTCTTTTATTTCTTTCATTCTGTCTTTCACTATTTTTGTTTCTGTCAAATATTCTATTTTTAATTAGTGGGTTGATATCCCTCAAGGAAGTCTTCGTACTTTAGGGATCAAGCTTTTGCTTGACAGCCCACCATCTCCTCATCTAACATTTTTCATGTTTTAGTCTCTTTTTCTTTTGCAGGTGTCATTCCTCCACAGCCAAAGAGGAGTACCTTCCAATGTCTGATTTCGGTGTGCATGACTACATCTGGGTATCTTCTAACCCTAGACCATCTCTTAGTTTCTTATCTCTCTTTTGAATGTGAAAGCAAAATTAGCGTAGAAACATTCTGGCACACCCGGTGGGACCCTAGGGCCTTCCTTGGGTTCTTTCTTTCTTTTTTTTCATATAGGTGCATTAGGTTTCTTCCTTTTCACCTCTTTCGTCTCTTCTAAATGACACCATCAGCAGGACTAAAAAGAACTTTTCTTTCTTTTTTGCACTTCTAGACTAGCCAAAACTCATACTCTTCGACCCTTTCTCCATTCGTCTTCATACGAACAAACATTTCAACTTGGGCTTAAAACACGTTGCATTGCATTTCTGCTTGCTTGCATTTCTTAGACCACACTTAGTAATTAATAACCGCATATTGAATTAATCTAGTCCACTTTATGTTACATGACCAAACCACTTGCACAAAACAAACATCTTAACTTACCTGAGACAAGGCCTGACTGGAATTTCATCCCCCAGCGGATACCTTACCCATCTCGGTGATCTTACTTGGATTTCATCACCAAGGGAAAAGCCCACTCTGTTCTCTGGCAGAGTCTAATCTCTAGGGGAAGTATATTTTGGCTAAGCGGGCCCAGCTTATCACTAGACTCGTGAAGTGAGGGGAGCTTGCTCCTTAGCACCAGGCCAAGTACGAAACCTAACACAGACTTTTGAGCACCTAAACTAACCCAAAACCATCCATAGACTACTTTTTATAGGACCCGACTCAAAAGCCAATCTTCCTCTACACATATTCTAAGGCATAAGCCACTATAATCCTAATAATTTACTCCTAGGGTTTTTTTTAAGATCTGGTTGTGTTCTTCATCTTTTCTATTCTTATCTGCTTGTTTGAGCTTGTGAGGATGTTCTTTCTTGCCTTGAATGGTTCTGACTCGTAGTCAAGCCAAGGCTCTAGTCGATCACGCGAGGCATCACCCACTTCCGTCTACCCCGTCCATAACCAGTCCTATAATGGAGTTCCACTCAGAGACTGAAAGAAATCCTACTAGACCATCCCCGACCCAGACTCCTATTGTCCCAGAAGGGGACCAAGATTTTGCATGATTCTTGGACCTCAACGTCAAAGCTTTGCAACACTATCTTGCGAATAGCCGAACGCGAGACTCCTTGGGCAATCCAATTTATGGAATGCCGACCTCTCTTCTCGAGACTGCGGCCATATCAACAGAATTCGTAGTTCAACCTTTAGACACCCAGGCTATTGCCTCAACTAATGACCAGCCTTTGACCAACCATCCAAGTGTGGCCTCTCCCTCCATCTTTGGGCCCACTTCCACCAGGGTTTCGGCCCCCTATCAACCTCAGCCCACTCAACCACTCTCTACCCCCTTTCAGAATCTGGTCATCTCTATTCCACCTACCCTTGCTCCTATCAACACTAGGGTGGCTACCTATCCATTAGCCCATGTTACCACTAACCAACCTCCCATGGCAACATCGAGCCTAGCCATGCCTTCTACCGAACCATCCTTAGTCTCCTCTTCTATCCCTACGACTAGTCATCCATATGTTGCGCCCTTATTGATACAACCGACTACGTCGTATGCCTCTTATAGCCTCTTTCAAGCACCTTACAATCTAGGGGGCGCTCCACCCACCAATCCATCAGTAGATATCATCAAAATGCTGATAGACAAGATGTCTAGCCTAGAGACCTCCGTTTTCGGCTCACACAATACTCTCTCATACGAACAAATTTGCAATGAGCCCATTCATCCTTCTGTCCCTATCAGGCCATATCCCATCCAGTGGGAACTTCCTAAGTTTTCTCATTTTCAAAGCAAGGAAGACCCACATTAGCACTTACGGGCATTCAGACATGCCTGTTACCTTATCGCCCATGACGATGCGTTGCTTTTATGTACGTTTCCTATGTCTCTCTCAGGTGTTGCACTTGACTGGTATAGCTCCCTTGCCAGCCATTCCCTCTTCACATTCACTCAGCTAGCCCAACTCTTCCTTGATCATTTCTCTATCAACATCACCAAGAAAGTCTCAATCACAAACCTCTATTCTATCCACCAATTTGAGGACGAATCCATTACTGATTTCGTTGCTCGATGGAGGGGCCTCATCAATCAACTCTCCTTTTCTTTACCCCAACCTAAACTTATTAAACTTTTCTCCCAAGCCTGTGCCAAACATATTTCTTCCACCTTAAGGGTTCAGACCTTCTGCACTTTTGACGAAGCCTTCACGATGGCCTGCAAACTTGAGTTACGTGCCATCGAGGAGAATAAAGTCAAGTTGCGGAGCAAGAATCCCAACTCCAAGACCAATGACCCCTCTTCTAAGCCTTCCTCATCCAATCCTAAATCTAAAGCTTTAGAAAATGTTGTGGTCGTTAGATCTTCCTCCTCTTCCCCTTCAACTAACCAACCTGAGCCATCCATGTCCCAAAGTGCCACCCGCCCATTCCAGCAGAGATACGTACAATGACAATATACTCCACTCGGAGAATCATACGGGTCTGTGCTGGAAAAACTCATCAAATAGGGGGTCCTCAATCTCCCCCAGATCCGACCACCTCCACAATTTGATCCCTCACGTGCCATCCCTGCGTGGTATAGGGAAAATGACTTCTGTAACTACCATCGTGTTAAAGGCCATGACACGGGCAACTGTAAGACCCTTAAAAACATCATCCAAGACATGCTGGAAAAGGGTGACCTTGTCCTCGATAATCCCAATGCACAACCTAATCAGGGCATCGACATCTTCAAGCAACCATTCCCCAATCATCCACCAACTCAAAACAATGTCCAGACCTTGACTGACAACATTCACGAACACAACATTCGAACAGTCAATACGGTCTCACCCTTCATTTTTGACCAACCTCAAGAGGTGAGTCCATCCATCAGTCCATCACATGTGGATGAACCTCTTTCTCTGGTTAGTTCTTCGTCAACCTCTCTCATCTTGGAGGACGCCTCGACCTTACCAGCACCACCGGTTTCACCATCCTCCTTCTTGGTACACATGGAGGACCCAACCCTTCCTACTCCTCGACCGCAAGTGGAGGGCACAATCATCCCTGCCCTTTACCTGCTTGAGGAGCCTCATTCTCTGGTTTCTTCTCCACCCAGGGAAGAACCTACCTCTCCTTCATCTCCAACCAAGGACGAACCTGTCACGACTTCATCATGCCTTAGGACCGAGACTACCACACCTTCGATCTCACAACCGTCAACATCTTCTTAAGAACCCAAACCTCATCCAACATCTTCTCAGCCATTTTCTTGATTAGTGGAGAAACTCAAACTTCTCCCTTCAAGGAAAGTGGAGCATCAGGTATTGTGGGAACGTCTCACAACTCTTCAACATGCCCATGCCCTCTCATCTCATGCTACTAATCCTCCCGTGGTGAAATCTCCCAAGACTCTCAGCAAAAACCAGACTTCCACTTCTAGACCGTCTACACCTCAACCAACCACATCAGGACCGAAACCCTCATCTACCCCGTCTAAACCTATCAAGTCACTTGGCATTCGCCCTGTCTCCAACCTCACTCATCCGTAAGTGAAGGTGGACTTAGACCAAACCTCGACCAATAGTAGTCTTCAACCCTAGTCAAATAAGACTGCCAAACCACAGAGGTGAATGCCTCCTCTTCCGTCACCATTACCCTCCATTTTGGGCCCTCATCCTTCAACCTTGACCAAAGTCCTTCCCACTCTAAACTTTAATCAAAACCAATTGCCTCCTCTACTTCCTTTGCCTACCGCTAGCCTACCCTCTCCCAAAAGGGTGGTACCTCCCACAAACAAAGTACCATCTCTACCTGTCACAGCACCGTCAACCTAAAAGGTGGTACAGAAGCCTCCTCCGACTCAGCCCAAGCAAAAGTCACCAGTATCGCACACATCGACGAGCACAGACCCTTTAGTGGGCTCATACTCTTTGATCTTGCACTGACTTTTGCAAACTTCCAGCATAGCCCTTCCACCCATCAGGCCTTTCCAACCCCTTGAGTCTAAGCCCTCCTGGGTCGACGACACGAAGATTTGCCTATATCATCGTATGCCATGACACGATACCGAGACTTGCTGTGCCCTCAAGGCCGTCATTCACCGCTATCTGGAGAAAGACACTCTTCTCTTTGAGGACACTCTTGACTGACCCTTGACTCCTTCTCATAACCCTCCAACCTCTTCAAACCCATCAACATCTCATCAGCAGACCATGATCCCTTCATCTCCTTCACCCCCTATCTTTGAAATCAATGCCATTCACATAACCACCAGGTTACAAAAGGACAAGGCGAAGGAAAAATCCACCATTCCTTAGACCTACCCTTTCGTCAATCCACCTCAACCACCCAAGCCTAAGATTTCTATCCTTGGTGCATCTCAACCCTCCTCTTCTTCTTCTTCTTCCAGACCAATCCATGACTCCATGTTGAAACAGCTTCACCAGATGCCTGTGAAGAGGTCCCTTTATGACCTCATCCAAACCTCACCCCAGCATCGTCAAGCCCTCATCAGAGCCCTACAGGCAGTGGAGGTCCAACCTGAGGACCCCCAGCCACTTGCTGCCCTTGTCCACTCTTTAGCCCCTGTTGCCTCCATCACATTTAGTGATTCTGAGATTCCCACATCCAACACAGAAGATCAAGACGCCGCCCTCTTCATCACTACCTATGTTGATCAGACATACATTAAATGCGTTATGATTGACGGAGGTGCCAGCATCTACATTATCTCCACCCATGCCTTTAAACAGTTGGCTCTTCCCAAGAATTGTGTCTCCAAAACTGATGCAATCTTGCACTCCTTTAATGACACCACTACCACGACCATTGGCACAGTCATCCTTCACATCCGTGTTGGTCCACGCACAGTCCCAGAGCTCTTCTATATCATCGAAGGAGAGTTTCAATACAACATGTTGCTGGGCTGACCCTGGATCCGTGCCATGGCCTGTGTCCCCTCCACCCTGCACTGTTGTGTGAAATTCAAGCACGATGGGCAAGTCCACACCATTCCCGCTGACCCTTCACCCTTCAAAACTTGTAACACCACCTACCATCCAAATGACGTCCTCATTCCTATCAAGCCATCAATCCCAACACCGCCTCCATCCACAGAAGCTTTGACCAATTCGCAATAGGCGGTCGCCCTCACACCTCCCCTTCAAGTGATGACCACAGACCCCATGGAAGACATCTTCCAAAGACTTTCATTGGGGGAGTATCGCTTGCTAGCCTTAGACATGTTCCAAACTCCACAAGAGTATGGACGCCTTCATCACAGCCCTAGTTACGACCATCGGATCGAGATGATCGTGCCTTATGGTCCTCCTCACCTCTGAACCAACCTTGTCTATGGGGGGCTTGGTCAAGCTCCTACTGATGGCAATCCTCTTTCTTCACCTCAACCTTTCACATCAGACTTCTCATTTCTTGGCAACCCTGCCTTTGCACACACTTACCTTAATAGGTGTGCATGGAAGGGTTTTGGTTTCAGATGCTATGAGCAAGGCTCCCATTAGCCCATCAAACCGCTCAACAATGATGATGCCAAGAAATGATATGGCTTGGGATATCATGACCCCACTCAGGCCCCTGCAGACCTTTGCCCCGAACCCACCATTGATCAACCTCTTCATAGCTCGCCCCTTATTCCCTCTTCACCTACAGAGTCGGTGGTTTCCATTCCTCCTAGTTTTTTTTTACATAAACACCATCCACCTGGAACCCCTGACTTATCAGCTCAATGGGGTGTCCAGGTCTCTCCCTCTCATTTTTCCCAGCATGATAGAAGCTGAGTCGGCAACCATTCACACTGTCCACTACATTGATGACGATGCCATTCTTTTTTACATGGGTGTCGACGACTCTTTCATCCAGCGCTCTCTCCCTTCTGAGACCCAGGTTATGTTAAATGAATCAACCATTGACATCAACCTCCCTTCTTCTGATGTTCCCCACATCTTAAAGATTGGTCAATATTTAGATGCTTAGGAGCAGCTTGACTATACCCAATTTCTCTTCGATCATAGCAAGGCCTTTGCCTGGACCTACCGTGACATGCTTGGCATCGACCCCACCATCGCTACCCATAACATAGTCACCAAACTAGAGGCTAAGACTATCAAGCAAAAACTTCAAAAGATGCATCCTCGCATTGCACTCCTTGTCAAAGAGGAGCTTTAGCGCCTCCTTTCTATCTCCTTCATCTAGCCCATCGATTATCCACAGTGGGTCTCTAACATCATCCCAGTCACCAAGGTGACTGGGGGGATCTGGATCTACACAGACTATCATGACCTTAACTTAGCCTATCCTAAAGATGACTTTCCTCTTCCTAACATTGACCAGCTTGTTGATCTCACGGTCGGCCATTAGATGCTATCTCTCATGGATGGGTTTTCAGGATATAATCAAATCCTGATTGCTCTAGAAGATCAGCACAAGACCACTTTCATTACCCCATGGGGGACTTTCTGCTATCGAGTCATGCCTTTCGGCTTGAAGAATGTAGGCACCACTTATCAGCATGCCATGACTTACATTTTCCACGATCTCCTCCATAAAATCATGGAGGACTATGTGGATGACCTGCTCGACAAGTCCAAGCTTCGCCATGACCATTTGACCATTCTTAAAATCATCTTCTCTCACCTTCTTCAATACAATGTCTGCCTTAACCCCAAGAAATGTGTCTTTGGGGTCCTCTCCAGCAAACTCTTAGGCTTTATCATTTCTTTCTGTGGTATCGAGATAGATCCCGCCAAGATCTGTGCTATCCTCGAAATGTCACCCCCAACCAATCTCAAGCAGCTTTGTAGTCTACAAGGGAAGCTCCAGTCCATTCGCCATTTCATCTCACAGCTTTCTGACTGTTTCCAACCTTTTCATCATCTCCTTAAGAAGGACGTCTCCTTTACATGGGATAAGGACTGCCAAGAGGATTTTGAAGCCCTTAAACGCTATCTAGTCTCTCCACCAGTCCTCATTCCACCTAAAGATGATCAACCCTTCTACCTTTACATCTCTGTCACCAACCATTCGTTAGGTGCCATGATCGCGCATCGAGACGAGTATCATCGTGAGCAAGCGGTCTACTATATCAGTCGAACACTGGTCGACTATGAAACTTAGTATACTCATACCGAGAAACTCTGTTTGGCGTTAGTCTTTGCCACTACCAAGCTTTGCCACTATCTTCTTAATCACAAAACCTTTGTCATCACTCACACTGACCCTCTTAAGTTTATGCACTCCAAGCCATATCAACATCAACATATGGCTCGATGGCTCATGCTGCTTGCTGAGTTTGACCTCGAATTCATCCAGTAGAAATCCATCAAGGGGAAAACCATCACTAATCAACTGACAGATGCCCCTCTTCCCAAAAATCAACCTTCACAGTGCGATTTTCCTGACGAGTCTATCGCCATGCCTTCCACCGATGACACTGTCTACCAAATGACCATGTTCTTTGACGGCTCCAAATGTCAACTTGGTGGGGGTGCGGGAGTCATTCTCATCCCACTCGATGGTGAGCCCATGCCTCTGTCTTTCAAGCTCAACTTTAATTGTACCAATAATATGGCTGAATACGAGGCCTTAATTTTGGGACTTAAGACCGCCCTCTCTCTCAGCATCAAGTCCATCAACATTTTTGGTGACTCGCAGCTTGTCGTCAATCAGGTCAATGGTTCATACCTCTGTAAAAATGAAATTTTGCAAAGGTACAAAAACTGTTCTGGCATTCTTCTAGCCTCTTTCAACCATTACCTCCTGCAGACTGTTCCTCGATCCGCGAATAAGTTTGCTGACACCATGGCTTCTCTCGCTTCGCATATCCCATCTTCCTCATCTACATCTAGACTTTTTGTCATGGTGCATCATGTGCCGTTGCCTTCTTATATCTCTCCTAACATTAATCATGTCAACACTATAGACTCTAGCCCACGAGATGATTGGTATAAGCAACTTGTGGACTTTTTATCTTTTTCTGTCATTCCTCCCAACCTCTCTAGCAATGCGCAGCAAGCTTTTATCAAGCGTACCGCTCGCTATACCATGCTAGGGGGTCTTCTCTATAAGCGAGGCTTTGACGACCTCCTTCTTCACTATCTCACCTCCACTGAAGCATCTCAAGCCATTAAGCAAGACCACGATAGGATTTGTGGTAGACATTTCAGTGGGAATTTAGTTGCCAAGCGCATCCTTCATTTGGGCTATTATTGGCCCACCCTTCATCAAGACTGTAGCAACTATGTTCGACGTTGCATCAAGTGTCAACAACACTCTAACTTGCTTCATCTTCCTAGTCATGCCTTACAAGTCGCTCAAGATTTTTGGCCTTTTTCTCAGTGGGGCTTAGATCTCATCGATGAGATTAACCCTCATCCATCTCTTCGTCATCAATCCATCATCACTGCCACTAAATATTTCACCAAGTGGGTGGAAGCCATTGCTCTCATCTCCACAAAAGCCGACAAGATCGTCGACTTCATCAACACCCACATCATCTGTCATTTTGGTGTCCCTCATAAGTTCATCACCGACAACGGCAAGTCCTTAAAAAAAAACTGTCCAAAAACTCTGCGACTCATTTGGCATCAAGCTTAGTTTCTCTTCGCCTTACTACCCATAATCAAATGGGCAGGCTGAGGCTTCCAACAAATTCTTGACTAAAATTCTTATGAAGGTGGTCAGCGACACTAGAAGGGATTGGCATATTCACATTCCCTTCGCTTTGTGGGCCTATCGTACTAGCATTCAAACCTCCACGGGTGCTACCCCTTTCTCTCTAGTGTATGGAACAGAGGTTGTCCTACATCTCGAAGTACAGATCCCATCTCTTTGCATCTCTCTGCATGACATTCTTTCTAACGATGACTTTCGTCAAGATCGCTTAGCTCAACTTGAGTTACTTGACAAGCACCGTCTTGCTACCCTCAACCATCTCCATGTCTATCAACATTGCATCAAGCGAGCCTATGACAAAAATATGCGAGAACAAGATTTCAATATCAGAGACCTCATCCTCAAAGAAAATCAGCATGTGACCAATATGGAGCGAAGTAAACAAGGCAAGTTTGCCCCTAATTGGCTCAGACCTTTCATTATCACGCACAAGTATGGATCAGGGACGTATCATTTGTCTTCTCTCGATGGACGACCAAAACTTGAGCCTCTTAATGCGTTGCATCTGCGACCATTCTACTGTTAGTCGAATACTCATCCACTTGACATTTACCTTAAGCTCGTCCCTTGAGCAATCCCTATCCTCTTAGTCCTCATTCCTTTCAACCCTACTCCCCTTAACAAATCCTATATACCCCTTTTATACATTATGGATGCTTTGTCCTAATAAAAGGGAGCCCTTGACCTTCTATAATCTTGTCCATGACTCACATTTCTATCAAAACAAATCAAGATGTCAAAATATCCAAGGTCACCAAATTAGAATCAAAAGGCAGACTGCTCCCTCGAAGGACAGTTGTACTATCATTGCTGTAGCTAATAGACTGCTCCCTCAAAGGACAACTATTCAAAGCCCTTATATATAAAGTAAAATATAGACCACTCCCTCGAAGGATGGCTATGACTAACTCTTGCTACAAACAACAATCTTTCTTAGAAGCTTCCCGCATTGATCAGCTTCGCAAATGACCACCAAGCAAATGACATCTCTATGCAGACTTCTCGCATTGATCAGTCTGCACCAAAAAAAAAAAATCATGGAGTTGGCTTGTAGTTGTCTCAGGGTCTCCTATAAAAAGGGGCAAAGTTATCTCTGCTCTAAAATGGGTTACCCTATCCTCCTCCTGTCACTTGCTCAAGGGACTTCAAGCTCACTTTAATGTCAAAGTGATTTGATTACCTCTCTAACACAACATATGGTCAATGACGTCATGCATGAATGGGGCTCTTGGTTCTAATAACCCCTATCTATGCTGTCATTCTGGTCCTTGTCAATGAAAGAGCAATATGCCTTTCACTTCTTCTACACTTTGGTCACATTCAACTTCATCACTTGTCAAACCTAATCAACTCAACTCAACTCTCTTTTCAGGGCACTCCCATAGCCTATTCACACTAGTTTCTATAGACACAAATACACATGGAAACTATCGACCAGACGCAATTTATGTTAAGCATAAACCAATACTTTTTGAAGCATAAATAGACCTCAATTCATCTTTAGCATACATCCATCATGAATATGGAAAATTGCTAGGGATGAAAGACCCCTCAACCAATGTTGTAGAATACACCATTTGGAAAAGGTTGTAACATCTTTTTCTCCTCATCATTTTGACACATGACCAAACCAATCATTGACCAATCTTCTCAACTAATTCAAACTACATTGGTCTAAGGCCCTAAGATTGGGGCTATGTAGGTAGCACTCAGATGACATGACATCTTCTGGGGTTAGCTCGACCACCTTAGTTTAATCGTCTCTCTGATGGACAAACCTTCTTTCCTCCTTTTGACCATGACGTTGCCCTCAACCAAGACCAATTCCATCCCTTTGACCCTTCCTCCCTTTTAGGGAGAACTACATTGGCCTGAGGCCCTTCACACAAGGGCTATGTAGGCAGCACTCAAATCACATAACGTCTTCTGAGGTTAGCTCGTCCACATCCTTTCGTCCATCCATCCACCTCGACTAATGACCATTAGAGATCATGCTTATCTCCTCTGACCTTGACCACTTCCAAGCCACATTGCCTTGGTTATTTTTACATATATGCTACCTCATGACTGGTTAGCAACATTGTGCACAAACTATTTTTGACCTTCACAAGTATAGGATCGCAAGCCGGTTGATCCGCACTACTTGTGACATTTTCATGTTTTTGGGAGCACTTCCTGAGCCCGAGATACATGGAACACGATGACCATTTGAAGCTTCAGCTTAGATTGAATAACCCAATCAGTAGATGACTAAATGCTGGGGCCTAATTATTTTAATTTTGGCACTCCTCAACCCTTGACCTGTAATAATTTGACTTGACCATCTTGTGAAGTGGTATACGTGCAATCATGACTTTTGCAGTATTCACCCTCACTCTTCTTCATCCACTCTTTGTCAAATCAGCACCTGATTCCCGGTTCCCTTCCCTCAACTCCTACTTTGAGGGGGAATACCTCATCCATAATCGAGGCAATCCACCTCCTATTTTTGTCTTGCAGTTCATTCAAACAACCAACAAGACAGAATCGACCTTATCCCACACCTGGGGCAACCAACTCCTATTTTTGTCTTGCAGTTCGTCTAGAACAACCAACAAGACAAAAAGGGGCAAATGCAAACACCGAAATTGTGTCTAACCCTTGTCATCCTCCCCTTAACCCCCATTTTATTCTCCTACACCTATTTAACCCCTGTCGACCATTTTCCCACGAGCCTTGACCCTGGCAGCATGTAAAAATGAGCAAAAAGCTAAAGTTAGCCTCTGTCCCCATTCTGCATCTACCGATGTCGGTCACTACTCAGCCGACATCGCCGATGTCGGTCACTACTCGGCTAATGTCAACGGTCCTGCTGGCATCAGTTATCCTTAATACTACATTCTCGACCCAAACGTAGGATCCATTATCTGTTAACAGTTATCCGTTATTCATTATTCGGTTGCCAATCAATTTCTCGATCGGTTATCAGACCTTCTTTCAAAACATTCTTTCATTCAATTTTCGGAAGGATCAGCCAACTTTTGCATTCAATCAATCTGCAATCCAACCTCTTGTATTCTCTCTCTCTGGTACAGGTATTTTGCTTTAGTCATCTCACTGGAGGTCTGCTACATCAAACTTCTGCAACACACCGACAACATCAATTATGTATATTACTCTATCTTTAGCATATAATAGGTAAGCATTTTATTCTGTGCTTTTTATTTTGTTCTCTGGTTATTGTTTTTAATTGATATCACAACCCCGATTTAGATTCAGACTATAGACCCGATTTGACTTCCTCTCGTATCACCTCTATCCACCCTCTCCAAAATATACAGTCTGTAACTCTGCCCAGATTTTTGCACAAACCCCCAAACAATCCCTCTGACTCCCAAACTGGCTCCCTAACCCTCAGACAAAAACTTCAGACCATTCTACAATCCTAAAACCCTGTTCAGACCTAACCAGACCCCGTCCAAAAAATTGCTGCCCTGACCTACGCCAGTCATTACCCCTATCGACACTGGCACTTTAACCAACGTCGGCTCCCTTCCTTGACCGACATTGGCATAGAGACTGACACCGGCGACTGTGCAGAGCAATTTGCTGCATATCAGGTACACATTTTGCTTTTTGTCTTTTATTTCTTTCATTCTGTCTTTCACTATTTCTATTTCTATCAAATATTCTATTTTTAATTAGTGGGTTGATATCCCTCAAGGAAGTCTTCGTACTTCAGGGATCAAGCTTTTGCTTGACAGCCCACCATCTCCTCATCTAACGTTTTTTGTGTTTTAGTCTCTTTTTCTTTTGCAGGTGTCATTCCTCCACAGCCAAAGAGGAGTACCTTCCAACATCTGATTTCAGTGCGCATGACTACATTCGGGTATCTTCTAACCCTAGACCATCTCTTAGTTTCTTATCTCTCTTTTGAATGTGAAAGCGAAATTAGCATAGAAACAATATTAGTGTACAAGTTGGTCCTATAATTAAATATGCATAAGGAGGTAGACTGCGTGATGAGGAGGCCATTATTACTTTGGGTGGGAAATACCTGTTCTATGAGGAGTCTATAATCTCTTGGTTGTAATAGATCTCTACATTCATAATGTGAACTTGATATCTATAAGATAATGTGATTATATTGTAAATGGAAACTCAAATTATATTGGTTTGGATGTGTTAGACTTGATAATTGAATGTATTAATTCACCAACTCATGCAAATTAATAGCAATAATGTATTTCACTCCATTCCCTATCTATTCTTTCCATTTAAATTTCATTATTTTGATTTCCATGGATTTTATTTCCATGTGGATTATTTTACCTACTCTAGGATGGCTAGTCTACATAATTTTATAAATGTCTCTTTTCCATGCTTTTGGGCTTGCCATTCGTGTCTTTGTTTTTTTGTTCATGGGTTAGTAGGATGATGATATGTTGATGATTGTAGTTGCTCCACTTACTTGGGATATATATATATGAAGAGCTCTGATGATTTCACCTCAGAATGAGTGGGGTAATGACATGTGGATAGACATCACTACTCTACTTGTCTAGGATAAACATATGAATAACTCTATTGAGATCACATCCAAGTGAACAAGATGATAACAAGTTGATGGCTCTGACTACTCTACTTACACAGGATATCCATAAAAGGAACTCTAATGATGTCAACTCTAATTGAACATGATGATCACATTTGGACAAATATTTCTACTTTGATTACCTAGGATATTCGTATGAGGAACTCTACTAACGTCACCTCTAGGTGAATAAGTTGGTGACACCTAGATGGATCTCACTAATCTACATTCCTAGGATATTTGTATGAGGAACTCTACTAAAACCACCTCCATGTGAGCAGGATGATGACATTTAGATCGTTCTTACTGCTCTACTTTCCTGGGATAACTATATGAGGAACTCTACTAACATCAAATTTGAGTTAATGAGATGGTGACACTTAGAAATATATATGTGATCCACTTGCTCAGGTGGCTTATGTTTTTACTTGGGCTCTGGGTTATATAATAATGTCACGTGTGAAATTATATGATCCCTTAAGTGTTCAAGGGAAACATTTAAGTGCATAATAACCTATTCAATATATAACATAGGCAAATAACCAATATAAAAGCAAAACACATCAGTCTAGTTAGCCTTTTAATCAAAAAATCAAACATGTACATAAGTACTAAGTTAAAAGAAAATCAAAGGAAAAAATTGAATTGTATAATATGTCTTATGCATAGATTCAATCCTACTATAAATTTGAATCATACTACAAACTTTGAAATGACCTTAAATTTATGATTTTTAAATTCCATGTCATTGAATTCTAGTTTACAAGACCTAAATTAGGACATTCAATCACTAATGGGTCCCTATTTATATTTTTAAAAATGGTGTGTGTGTGTGTGTGTGTGTGTGTGTGTGTGTGTGTGTGTGTGTGTGTGTGTGTGTGTGTGTGTGTGTGTGTGTGTGTGTGTGTGTGAGGGCACATGACTTGGTACCAATCAATCAAGATATACCATCATTATCCCCACCATTCTATCATACCCTCTTTCGAGTAGATCACTTATGATTTAGTTTTGTGAATAACACAATAAAGCTTATGAAAAATGTCAGGAAACCATAAGGGTAGTGGTACACATTAGTTTATCAAGCACAATTTCACCACATATAACACAACCTTAACCCTATACTCTAAATATTCATTTAAGAGTTTAAAATGTTAAGTTTGAAACCCTAGATAGGGTTTATTTTATATTTATCAACTTTAAAATAATTACCAAGTTTTATGTTTCCTTAAGGGTAATCAATGAATGAAATAAGTGAAGTTAGGATTACCCCTTAGTCATGTTGATCTATCTTCAATAAAAAAGTATCCACAACTTTTATAATATGCACTAAAATACCTGATTCCATAGTTCCAATCATAGTAGGATATCCCAACTACTAATAATTATCACTAGCCAAATCTAGCTTTATTAGGATTTATTATGTCTACTTAGATAAGGAAACAAGACATTTAAGCATGAGTTAAATTATGTGTTACCATATCCATAAAAGAATTATACAATAGTAAGATAATCAAATGGTTTAATATTTTTATCATAGTCCATGAAATGAAAAGGTACACTACTACCAACATTCCCAATGCAATTTCATCTCACAATAACAAAGATAAAGATAATCATGCTTGAAAGATAATTGTCAATTATACCCTAGATATTTAATGGAAAATATATTCTATTCATCTAAATTATTTGATCCAAAATATTCAGACAATTAATTCCTCAATACCCTATTCGATCATATAATTAGATCATATCTCATTTACATAATGATAAAAGAGCTAAAATCATAGTATCTATTTCTATGAGGAAAAAATATTTTAAGTTCATAGTTAAAATAAAGTTCTATATCAAAGAATGTTACATCCAAATGTGAAAACCTTACTCTCAATATATTTTAGACATTCAAACCTATATGTAAATTTTCATTACAAGAGAATAAGATTTATAAAAACTTAATTGGTTTATCAAAAGCACTAATTAAGTGAGTATGGAAATAAAAAGCATACAATAAGTACTTATAATCATGTTGTTAAGGAACACAAAGTATGGTTAGAATCAAATCTTAACCATGCCAAAAAAAAAATATGTGATCTACGATTAACACAATGAGTAGAATTACAAGTGTGGATAGGTATTCACATACCCTTTGTACAATATTGTATTAATTATGTCCATGTCAAGTGCTAATGTAACTATGATAGAATCAATAATACTATGTTTTACATAAGTGGAAATATCATGAATTCATTCTAAAATTACCAACATTAGGTGGTGTTAACTTAACATTGATCATGCTCAAACACTTAATCTTTATAGAGGTTACAATAATACTAAACCGTGAATACCAAAATCATTAGATCAATGGTTCCATTAACAAGACAAACCTTAAATCCAATAGAAGATAAGTATAACAAACATCAATACTAAAGGAATTTAAATATAATCCATTATCTAGTGTAGTCCTTGGACTCATAATGAATACTCAAGGAAAATGAAATAATCATTTAACACAATTCATGTTTTAATTTCTATTACATACTCTATTACACAACTTAATCAACACAATCAAGAATTGAAATAGACTGAAGTGCACATACCATCAAAAATGCACTGATTTGTTTCAGTTATAATAAATTAATCATAATATATAATATGGGCATAAGCTATTTTAAGGAGATATAGACAAATTAAATAAGTTTATTCATGCAATATTGGAATAGCGAGCAAATCATATGCTTGCATGAACATTATGATTACTGAAGTTAGATTGCCAATCTTATATAATCCATATACCATTATATTTAGCTTAAAAAAATATAGAGTTTCAAAAATGAAATCAATACATTCAACACTATTTCATTATCTAACTAAAAATGAAATCACATAATCATAAGGACTGAGTTCGTCTATAGAGTAATATGAGAGCATTAGCATAAGTAGAGACTAAATAGTTCTCACTGAAATGAGTAATCTCCAATAATGTTTTATTCTATATTTTAAATGACAATATCAAGAAAGAGAAAGAATTTATAATATCATCACATTTAAAACAATGGCATACTCAATGAATCAATGAGTTTAACCTAATTATCATGTTATTCCTCCTTTTGCATTCAATATAAAATTAATAATTTCCTTGATCTCAAAGAAGACATATCAGCTTAGTAAGATGATAGAAGTATCCATAAGTAAATATTACAACTCTAGTTGGGTTTGACTCATCTAAGAATCCAGTCATCTACTATATACTTAATGAATGAAATGGGAATGTGTGAACTAAAATCTTTGTTAATGACCCTTTCCATCCTCAACCATTATTATAGTAATGCAGTAGTCACCCAAATAGAATAACATAGCTATGAAAACACATGCAAAAAATGAGAGAGAGAGAGAGAGAGAGAGAGAGAGAGAGAGAGAGAGAGAGAGAGAGAGAGAGAGAGAGAGAGAGAGAGAGAGAGAGAGAGAGAGAGAGAGAGAGAGAGAGAGAGAGAGAGAGAGAGAGAGAGAGAGAGAGAGAGAGAGAGAGATTTACACCATGGATTAAAATAATCATGTTTTTAACAATTTATAATGAAAGATATGAAAGTAACTAAAATAATGAGCTCATAATGGTCCAGGATTCTAATTCATAATTGATGACAACTATCAATGGGATATATGCCAAAAATAATTATAGACATCTAGGGCATTAAAAAAATAACATTCTGATCACTCAATGAGACTTTGATGGTGGATCAAGCTACCTCTACTTTTTATCATAAACTATCTCCTCCATAATAAAATAGAATTATTCCCATACATTCAATAAGAACAAAACAATATAAAAATTAAGAAAGGTCATTATGGATAACAAGGTTTCTAGTGAGAACCATTTTAGGGAAGGAAGGAGAAAAAGGGATACACAAAGGTATTGAATGCCTAAGAAGAACCCTCATCTCTTCCATTTTTTCACTATTTTTTCCATGCCCAACTAAAATCTCCTTGGTGATAAGCACAACTAACATTTATAGAGTAAAAAATCAACAAAGTTCAATAATGAGCAAAGGAAATGAAAATAAGCAACTTATTGCACATCCTCAAGGTCTTTTTATCAATCCCAATGTTTTTAATTGAGGCCCTAATACTTCTTTTCTTTTATTTCCTTATTTCATTGCTGGTGTGTTCTATTTTTACTTTTTTACAAAACTCCTAAAATAGCCATGCCACACCTTTTCTCATTATTTCTTTAATATTTTTCAAGATCATCAATAAAGTGATGGCCAATAATAGAAACTATGCTAACCATTTCCTCATGGTAATAGCATGGCCTAAACCCCAGTTTCTTTACACATGTTTGCAAAGGAAGAAATGTTGTTTTTCATTTCCCCCTTTCTTTCTATTTTATTGTCATTCCTATTTTTGATGGGTTCCCAAAGTCAAAATTTATGTGGGGCCTATTTTTTATTTTTTAAATCATTATGAATTTTTAAAAATAATTCCTATTCGAATCCACACACTAATTTAAAACATTGACATGAACACATTTTGGTTTATAAACTATAATGAACCTTATCACTATGTGTTATAAAATAAAATTTATAATATAACACAAACATTTTATTCTTTCTCTAATACAATGAACTTACTTAGATGATTCATAACAATAGAGTTATATATTATAGAATTAAGAATAGAATAAGCAAATCCACAACAAAAATAGGTGAAAGAATATAATACTTAACTATTATGACTAAACCGCTTCGATGGGGCAACCTTCACAACAATGCAATAAGAACATAATTCACAATATGATGATAAAATAATAAATATTACCTCTTATATCTATTCTCCTTAGCCATGGTTATTCCATGGACTAAACATACTAATAAACATTGAGAAATGCAATAAGATAATATGAATGTATGCAAGCCACAATTCGGCCACACATATCCCTATATGCACTATAGGCTAATGGAATATCATACCCTTCCCTTTTAGAATAACATATTACTTAATGTTAAATCAAACTAGGATGTTTCTATAAGAACACTTCCATCCTCCTCTGTTGCATCTTTAGAATACAAGTTCTTCTATTTGATCAAATAGTATTTAATCTCTCTAGTATTGAGTTGCTTAGTGTGCATGTGAAGGACCTATTTAGTCTCCATGATGAATTAAAATTATTCATATAATTCTAGTAACTTAGTATGAGTGGAAAATTTGTGTCCATTACCTTCTTCAGGTAAGATATATATAATATTAGATGTATGTGAGTGGATGAGGGAAATTCTTATTTGTAAGCCACATAGCCAATTTTCTATAAGATTTGATAAGGGCCATAATAATTAGGTTACAAATTATTATTATTATTTTCTGACTTAGTGACATGCATATATGGATGTAAATTCACAAAGACCCAATCACATATGTCAAAAATCCTCTCACTATGGTGTTGATTTGCTTATTGTTTCATTCTATTTTGTGTCATTGCTAAATTTTTTTATAATATCAGTAGTACCCCTATTGATGGTGAATGTGTTCCTCAAAATCTCAAACATTGTGAAGCACTATAAAGGATGAAATTATGGATGGGAATTGATACTCATACAATGCCACAAAGGGAGAAAATTTTGTAAGAAGTGTTATACCACCATTCGACAAGTGGCAACCAATGAACCCATTTATCATGTTTGTTAGAAACAAAAAAATGAAGATATCCTTCTAGACTTTGTTTACTACCTATGTTTTTCCATCATATTGAGGATGATAGGATGAGCTATGAGCCAAATGGGTGCCCATAATCCAGTCCAAAAATTAATAATAAATATGGGATCTTGGTCACTTAAAATGATCTATGGAGTATCATGCAATTTTTGAACTATATAGAAAAAAGTAGAAGCTATGGTATTGGAAACAAATGGCTATGATAAATAAAAAAGTGAGCATAATTGGTGAGTTGATCCAAAACTACCATGATAACATTTTTACCCTTAGAACATGGTAACACAGTAATGAAATCCATGGAAACCTCCTCCCAATGCTTGTTATGGATGGATAAAGGCTTTAAAAGTCTTAGGGTCTTAATGGTTTCATATTTGTTCTGTTGATATATCATGCATTTAGACAAATATTTATTAACATAACCCTTGAGTCCTTCCCAAAAAAAATCATGCTTGATTCTATGATATGTTTTCAAAAATCCTAAGTGGCCTCCCAGTGGAGATGCATGAAGTTCCTAAAGGATTCTATTTTTGAGGAAAAAATACTTGCAAAGGTATAATATGTATTTATACCATAATGTGCTCCCCTTCCATGTAAATTATTCAGCTCCCTCATAACATTGTTGAATATTTTAAATAAAATCATGGGTAACAACATCACTCTCTCATTCTAATCTTGTTTCTTCTAGCCAACCTACCTGCCAAATAGTCATTACACATAACAATGCCTCAATTGATTCATCCCTCTGGGTTAGGGAATCTACCACCACATTATATTTGATTTCCTTATAGATTATTTCAAAATCATATCTTAACATACTAGTAACCCATTTTTTTGTTCTTAAGATGACAATATTTATTCCAAAAAATATTTGAGGCTATCATGATCAATCTTTATTTAAAAGTGGTGATCCATCAGATAATATTGCCATTACTTGACTATATGTAGAATTGCCATCATCTCTTTCTCAAAGATTGGTTTTAGCCTATTTTTTCCCTTCAGTTCGAAAATTTCAAATGCCATTGGTTTGAATTCTTACATGAGTAAAATTCACATGCCATATCTTGATGCTTCACACTCCACAACAAAAGTTTTTGAAAAATTTAGAGTATCTAAAATTGGAGTTATGCACATAGCCATTTTCAATTTTTTAAATGCCTTGGTAGCTAAATTAATCCATTACAAGGAGTCTTCATTTAATAAAGAGATGAGTGAGACTAAAATGCTATCATAATTTTTGATAGACATGCAATAGTAACCAGTTATCCCTAGAAATCCTCAAAGGTTCTTGAGCATCTTGGGATCCTACCACTCCATCATTACTTGGATTTTTTAGGATCAACTTTTACTCTTTCATGTGAAACAATATGATCCAAGTGCTACACCTATTGGACAACAAAAGCACATTTCGAAGATTTGGCATAAATATAATGTTGTTCAAGAAATGAAAGTAACTATTTCATATGCTTCAAATGGTCATCCCAATTTTTGATATAGGTGAGGATATGATAAAAATAAATTTAATATAAACTTTCTCAAAAATGTCCTAAAAATAGTATTCATTAAACTATAAAATGTAGATGGTACATTTGTGATGCCAAAAGGCATGACCATAATTTCCTAATAGCATTCATGAGTTCTAAAAGTTATTTTAGGTATGTCCCAATTATAGATTCAAATCTGATGATACCCATAACAAAGGTCTAACTTGGTAAAATAAACAACTCCATACAACTCATCTAGCAAATCATTAGTTACTAGAATAGGAAATTATCTTTTATGGTGTACTTACTGAGTCTCTATAGTGTGGGAACATCATCCAAGTGTCATCCTTCTTTCACACCATGACCATAGGGGAGGAATATTCACTTTGATAGTGTCAAATGTTTCCTGTCTCTAATATCTCTTGTACTATATTTTCATTTTCACTCTTTTGGGCATAGGGATACCTATAGGGTTTGATGTTGAGTGGTATACTTACAAAAATGAGCTTGATGGCATGATCATGTGCATGTCTTGAAGGAATTCCTTTTTGCATGTCACCAAAAACAACACATGGTCATCTAGCACCCTTTGGAAATCAAGATGTGTAGACTTCTTGGTTGGTTAAACCTTTATGAAAAATAAGTGTGCCACAAATCCCTCAACACCTTTTTTGAGAATCTTTATCATCTAATGGGAACTAAATAATTGTGGAGATTTAGATCATAATCCATATAGTTTAAAGGACTTGCCTTTTAAATGGAACCTTATAAATAAGTTCTTGGAAATTCATCTCAATAGTGCCCAAAGTGGTGAGCCATTACACTCCCAAAATAATGTCTGCTATTACCATAGGAATAAAAAACATAGGAGAATCTAAAAATTAATCTCCCATAGCAGATTAATGCTATGGAATTTTCCATAATAGTTGACATTACCACCATCTACAATCATGACCTAAAATTTTAGTGCTGGGTAAATGAAATAGTTCAAGTGAGTAGCCAACTTACTATCGATGAAGTTATGTGTACTCTCAAAATAAATTAACATATTCACCTTCTATTTATTTAAGAAACCCACCACCTTAAGAGTTTGAGGAGTACTAATGCTTGAAAGTGCATGAAAATAAATAGTAGGTTGAGAATCTTTAGATTCATCCTCAAGTTCTTGCAAACCTGCCCTTGAATCCTCGTCATCTTATCTCTCCTCATTACGCCTTAAATGTTAAACAACATATTTTTATCACTTTGATGTCCTTTAATCTATTTTATATTGTAGACAAAACACAAACCTTTTGCGTTCTTTTCTTTGATTTGCTGAGATGTTAATCAGGTGGATTGCAAAAATGATGGTACTAGGAAGGTGCATTCATGAACATTAGTGAAAGATCTTCATTTGATCAACTCTTTTTTCTTAACTAGGTGTGCCCTTGGTATGGCTTTAGATACATTACTAGGATGAAACATGTGAAGCTACAATTGGATGTTTTCTTTGAGGCCACCGCAAAATGGGTCGATTAGATTTTACTCAGTGATGTTTACCACATGTAAGTAGAGATTCTAAAATTGATGAATGTAATCCTTTACAATCCTAATTTGGCATTACTTGGCTAGTTAGATGAAGTAGTTTTCTGAGACATTATTACAATAGTGGAGTTGTAACTCTTTAGAAAATATAGACCAGGAAACCAAGAGACCCTTCTTTTTATTGTAAGCACACAATTAATGGTACTAAGTAAACTGCTTATGTTCTAGATATAGAGAGGACATGACCACCTTTTGTGAATAGGGAGTCTGATGTAGATCAAATAAATTTTCAATTTGAGTAATCTGTGTGAGTGAATCATTACCATCAAACTTGGGCAAGTCCACTTTTGGTAATAATGACTTCATAACATGGTTGGCATTGTGATTGTTCGGAGGAGAAAAACCAAACTGGAGTGATGGAGGGTTATTTTGTAATTACTAAGACAAAAAGTTGGCCAATTGCCTAATGATTTGTTTCAATTGATATTGGAAGTTGTTCAAGTCCCCTCTCAACCCTGTGAGGTCCCTTCTAACTGCATCAAGATCATCTTTCTACACCATGCCTTGCATCTCTGACTTAAGTTTTTAAGCTATCTCTGAAACACTTAGATCAAAATTTTATGACTCTGTATCATCTTTATGAGGAGTTTTAGGCATTTCTTTCCCTTTCCTGTGACCATGAGTGTTAGGTCCTACCATGCACAAACCCTAAGAGGGTTGCGACCCAAAAAATGTATTGATAGATGACACCATTACGATCGCCTTACCAATATGAATCTAATGACATCTAATGTGCACCAAGGTGAATAATTTCTTCCTAAAAAAAGTTACCAATAGAATATACCATTGTGATCATCTTGCAGAGATGAATCTAATGAATACTAATTTTCACAAGGTAAAAAATATTCCACACTTTTTTTACTCGTAATTTTTTTTTAAAAAAAAAACCTCACGAAAAAAAATACAATGACGAAAAAATTCAATTCATCCTAGATCACAAGTTATGTTTGCTCGGCCTTCTAGTGTTTAGGATGTCAGATTTATAAAAAAAAACACTACGTCACATAAACTTTCCCAAATCAAAGCTCTGATACTACTTGTAATGAAATTACTTAGATGATTCTTAACAATAGAATTATATATCGTAGAATTAAGAATAGAATAAGCAGATCCACAATAATAATTGGTAAAAAATTTATAATACTTAAATATTATGACTGAGTCACTTCAAAGGGGCAACCTCCACAATAATGCAATAAGAACATGATTTGCAATATGATGATAAAAGACTAACTACTACCTCTTATATATACTCTACTTATCTATAGTTATTCCATAGGCCAACCATATTAAGAACATTGATAAATGTAATAAGATAATATGAAGGTATGTAAACCATGTCAAATCAGCGCACATATTCCTAGATACATTATAAGTTAAGGGCATAGAAATTAAGGTCTTGTTAAGGACTAAAGTCCAAATTAAACATGTGTTTATATTTTTATGCAAATTTAATACAAAAACTTATTCAAGCTTTACTAATTTAATCATACACATATGACAACACCGCAAAATTCATTGATCGCAACTAATCAAAAACTACCTTAATATAAGGAAATTAAAAAATAGAAATGAAAAATTAAAGTAAACATATCACAAATTTGAGCATAATACAAATCAAAAAATAACATAGACGGAATAAATATATATCTCTCAATCTTGTTCAAAAAATAACATAAACATATTATATTATATTATATTTTATATATATATATATATATATATATATATATATATATATATATATATATATATATGTCATTTGCCTATATAACAGTTCAATTATCCTTACTAAACTCCTTCGTTACTATTAAATGGCACCACCTAAAATACATGTGCATTAGTAGTACCTTAATGGAAAAGGTGAATATATAAAATTGATGCAACTATATAACTTGTACAAATAATTAAAAATAAATAAATGTATGAAGCATTGAAATCGTTATGTTGAACTAAATTCAAAAATTAAACATATAAATACATATATAGAAATTAATATAAGCTATGTTAAAATAATACGTGGTTTTATTATACAAGTTCTTAGTACATGTTTATTTAGGAGACAAAAATTTAAGATGTTATAATTTAGATTTGATTACATTTTTGATTGACTTTAATTGATTGTAATTAATTGTAATTGAGTATAATTAATTGTAATTAGTATAAAATTGATCAATTTTAAAATATCAATATTTAATTAAATATAATTGGTTATTATTTATTTTAATTAGAAGATCAGTTTGAAAGGTTCTAAAATCTATTAATTGATTATTAATTCACCCAAAATATATATTGGATGAAAATATTACACCTAAAAAATTTTAAATTCAAACCAAAATTTTAAAAATAATCAAATATTAATAAAATTGAATTTTGAAAAATTATCTTGTAAATAATAATTCTTAAAAAATTTAGATTAATTCCAAAAAATACAAAATAATCTTAATTTATCATATTTATTAAAATAATTTTAAAGTACCTAGGAAATAAAATGTAACATATTAAATATAAAATTATATTTGTAAATACCTATTAGTTAAAACTTGCACATCATAAAATAAAACAATACAAAACGCATACATGTTATTAAAATTAATAATTCGTGCATGTTATACGTGTTATGTTTAGACTTTCACATAATAAAATCTAGGGGTATGTAAGTACTTAAAAAGTACATAAAAATCTCCAATAGATATTAGTGTATATAAAAGGATGGCGTTAACACATTTACAATATTTTGACGTATGTAATGATTTATTATTAATGTGTGGGTAATTTAGTGCATGTAATGTTTTATTGTGAATTGTTGTAATTCATATAACACATTTTTAAAAAGTAAATAAATAAAGAAAGGAAGTTTTTGTAATGTTTAGTTATATATTTTATTTTTATGAGAATAAATTCATTTTAGTAATTAAATATTTATCAAAATTTCATTTGAAATATTTGTTAGCATTGTTATTATTATGAATTTCATATTTATAAATTTTTAATTTTTATATATATTTTAAAGGTTTAATAAATTAAAAAATAGAGATACTAACATTATATATATTCATGTAAATTTCTAAAATAATTTTTTTCTAATTTTAATGATTTGGCAAAATCAAAATTCAAAACACATAAATGTACGAAATAGGTGACCAATGAAAAACATGTAAACAAAAGATATGGTTTTAGTCCTTTCAATCAAAATGATGTAGCCTATTTTTTGAATTTAAAATTATTTATTAAAATCAAAATTCTACGAAGCCATCACTAGTTACAACCTTAAAAATTATTAAATCATAATTTTTAATACCTTTCTTTTATTAAACATAAATCCCTAGGATTTGTTTGAATAGTCACAATATTAGTTCCTGTCAAAGCATGGTACTATAGATTTTGTTCAAAGTAATAATTTCTTCACTCTAACCAATTAAATTACATGATTTAATATATTATTATGACAATGCTATAATTTTATATACAATATTTTAAAATATTCCTTAAAATAATATTAGAGAATATTTTATTTATTTATTAATGATTAGTTGAAATTTAATTATCTATTTTTTTAAAATGTGCTTTCTAAATAACACTATCATAATCATTAGCAAGTTTCTATTCTTAACTTAATATTTTAAATCACTCTTAGTTAATTATCATATTCTATATGTAATTTTTAATTATAAATTAAAAATACAGTAAATAATACTATCCCAATCATTAGCAAGTTTATATTCTTTCTTTAAAAATAATTATTTATTAAACTTTTTATTATGTAATATTTTTAAACTATAAAACTATAAAATATTTTTTATTGAAATCTTATTAAAAAAAGTCATATGATTTATGTAATAACTTTCAAAAGATGTAATGTCATGTAATTGAAGGGTAAATCTTTATTTTTTTCAAAAATTATTTAGGAGAAAGTGTAAATGATGTTAATAATATTTAGTAAAATTCCACCAATCCTCTACACAACAATCATGCCACATGGTAGTGAGTATTTAAGGAATTTAAGTTGGTAAGAACCACCAACACTACGTTTGCACGTTATAATTATTTTTTTAGTTTATATACTATATGTAGTGTATTGGATTAAATATAACCTTATATAAATATATTGAGAAAATTTCAATATAAAATTATAAATGATGTGATATTTAAAATTACTGAATATAAATTATAGATAAAATAAATGGAAAAAAATATCTATTATAAATTTTATATAAATTTGGGTTCTGATCTGATTATTGTGCCTATAACATTGTTTTATTTATTACCTTAGGAATATTTAATTTACAAATAAATAAGTCCAAATTACTTTTATTTTGGACCAACAATCCATAAATATACAAGTATTATAAAACAATACAATTTTACAACTAATAAATATCTATAGATTTAACTATTAATTTTTTTCTAAACAAATATGAAATCAGTATGCCATAACACATCATTATATATTACTATACTTTTAATATTGATTAGAATGTCATATAACACAAGAATTATGTGTAACACCTGCAAGTAGTGGTTTATTTGTGCAAAAAATAACCAAAGATATAAGATAAACATATGAATTATAAACAATGTTAATGGCAAAAAAGAAAAACAAATATGTTTTAGTTTCACCCTTCCAACACTCTTTTTTTATTGATTTAAAATAATAATAATAATAACAATAAACTAATTCCTATACTTTCTTTCATCTTACTAGTCACTTATAAATGTATGAATAATGAACTACACTATCCATAATTATTTTTAAATCAATTATTGTATTGACTAATATATTTCTTTTTCAGCAAAATCTCAAACATTAGCAAAAACTATTATCATGCAATATCAACTATTTATATATCTCAATTTATATTATGTAAATGATGTTTTCACCCAAAAAACTCAATTTAATTATTATATTAACTTTATTTTTATTTCCTTCCCTATATGTTATTACACTCTACTAAATGAAATTCTATCTCTATGTTCTAACTAATATATAAATTTAATTTATATTTTACTACATTCATTATTTTCTTCGTTGTTTATTATTATTATTATTATTATTATTATTATTATTATTATTATTATTATTATTATTATTATTATTATTATTATTATTATTATTATTATTATTATTAAGTTTGGTATAGCTACAACACTCTTTCTCATATCTATCATCAATGGCTTCTCCTTCTTAATATGTGTCATAACTTACCATTTTGACCCCTTTTGATAAACTTTATTAGATGTGTTAGCAACATGTGATTACTGGTTATCTAAATTTAAACTTTATTTGATGCTTACATATGGTTATTGATTTGATATTATAATGTAATAGTACACTCTGATCTTGCTTATTGATGATGTCTTTAATATAATTTTATATTGAGATGTGTGTTATAGTTTAAATTATTTATATATCTTTTCATGCATAATAGATGCGATTGATGTCATGTTTTGTGGCTGTAAGGCTCGCATGTACATGAGCTAGGTTGATGGTGGACTTAGACAGTCAAGAAAATAAATGTGGGGGAAGTGAGCAACTGGATAATGCTGATACTAGACACACAATATAATGGTAATAATCCATCTAGTTACTTTGAGAAATTACATCTTACTTGATGTTTTTCTTTTTGTCTCGGCTTGATTATTTGAGCTTGTTCAGATATTATTATTTTTATTTCTTTTGATTGTGATCATGTTTGTATATAAATTTTATTGCCTTGATTGGTGTATAGTGTGGTGTCAGTCAGTTTAGTGTCATTCTTACCTTATTTATTTCAATTGTTAACTTTCAATATTATGGCAATTAAGGGGCCCATTTACTTTAAAGTCTTGTTCAGGCATGTTAGCTCATTTGCTTATCTTGGGTCATATTGTGATTAAAAATTGCTTAATCTTTAGTCTTATTGACTTGGCTATATCACCAAAGGGCCTTGGATAGGTTAATGATTTTGTATTATGTTGTCTTGAGACTTCCATGTGATCTTGATTTGGTCCCTTTGTGGACAAAAATTGACCCCCCATGCATAATGATGTTGTAAAAATTATTTGTTAGGCCATTATGGTCAAGGGGGTCATGGACTTTATTGTCTTACACTATAGTTTTAATTAAAAATAAAATCTTGAATTATTAGACCTTATGATGGCACTAGGAGTTGAATCTTCACCCAAAAAGAGTAATTGAGTAGTTTGAATGGATAAGAATGTAGTTTTGATGTGTTAGCATATGGAGAAAACCCTAGGAGGAAATGACATCCATGGGGAGTTATGGAGGATTAAAAATCATCTTGAAGGCCTTAATGGCATGGAGAAATTTGAATCTAGGCATGAGGGGAGAAAAGGAGGTCATGCTGTGGGAGAAAATATCTCATTTGGGAAAAAAGGTTTTTAGTCCTGATAAGAGAAATTAGGGAAAAATCTTGTTTCTTTTTTAAAGAAAATATTTGTGACAAGTAAGTAGTGTATTAAATTTTATTGATAAATAATTTGAGTGTAATGACTGATTAAAATCAATTTTTACCCTATATATTTGTTTGATATATGCAAAAACACTTATAGGTTCAAGAGTAAGTTGTGGGACTTCCTCATGAACCTTAAGTGTTTTTACATATATTAAATAAATATATAGGGTAAAAATTGATTCTAATCAGCCATTAAACTCAAATTATTTTGTAAGGCCTCCAAAATCAATTAAAATCTTTCATAACTTATACATTATGGTTGTGAATCAAATTAATTTTGTTGGGTTTCATATCTGCCATTAGATTGAGCTTATACTTGTGCATAGGGTTAAAAATTGGCTTCCCATGAAGAGCCATTAAATATAGTTCTCATACACTAGATGGGTTCTTCTATTTTAATTTTGGTTGTATTTATTTTTAAATGGCTAGCTAGGGTTTTGATGTTCTTACATATCCTGACATAGGTAGTGATGGGTTTGACCTTGTTGGTCCTTATTTGAATTTTTTGTAGTTACGACACTATGGCCAAGTCTATTTATTGCTATTTTTTGTTTATTTCTCATATTTTTTATGCATCTTGAAATGATGGTGTAAATAGGTTAATTCACCATTATTCACTCTCTTCCATTTTTACTAGCTTGAATTAAAACTTGGTTGAGCTTGTTCATTTTGCACATGGTTAAAAATTTGTATGACCTAGGTGGTTGATCATGATTTTTGGTGCTTGATAGTTTGGCTTAGTCTTGTGTGATTGAGTGCAACCTTTACATTTTATTTTATGTAGTGTCATTTATCAATGTTTGGGTATGGTGTATAATTGTTACCATTTCATTATTTTGTGTAACTACTATAAATTATTTTTTTATGGTGATGGCTTAAATATCATTTTTCTCACACCCTCACCCTAAAGCTTGAATGCATGATTCCACCACCTGGATAATGGTTGGGTTGGTGAGGGCCACTAATTAAGAGGCTCATAGGATGGGTTAGGATGGTTTGGTTCATGTATGGATCATTTTGGTGACTACTCATTCTTAATTGGGTCACATGGTTTGCATGGTCATCATCCTTGTTTAGCTATAATACGATGATGCTCTACCTATAATATGTTTCTTTGAAATATTCTCTATTGATTATTCTTTTAGCACCTCTTATAATACAAAAAAAAAATCATACTTGGCACACTTTACAAGCTTATATCAAATGGAACTACATGGGTGATAGTTGTGAGTTCTTGGTTGTTATACCTTTATCATTTTTAGCTCATTATCACATTGTAAAAGCATTACAAATGATAGTGTTGTGTTAGCATGAATAATATGATTTATAAGTGGAAGTTTAATTACATTGCATGTTGAGATGGAAATGCTATGTTCTTAAGAAATGCTTAGTTGTGATTAAATTATTCATATGGTTATGTATCTTAATTATGTTGTCTTAATATTTCATGGGTATGTTATCCATTAGTTTATAACAAATTCTGGACAATGTTGTTGAATGCATGGCAAAATTGAATGGTAATTCTATCCTATTTCTCTTAGCCTATAGATGGAATAAATTTCCATGGTAGTGGATTGTGTTTAAGGATAAACAAAACAAGTTGAACTAAGTATTGGTGTATATAAACTACTATGCATTACATTCATTATATTGTTGATCTTGTTGATAAATATGCAAGATATTTCATTGCATAGAACTATTACATGAGTTGGAAAGATGCCTAGTAAGCTACAACTAAGTATGAATGAACTTAGCTAATTTACTATTTTAGTGTATGAAGTAATGTAATTTTATAGTATGCTGGAAATTATTTTTTGAGTTTCATTACCTCATTGATATCATTATAATGATTACCAAGTTATCACTAACAACAATTGAATATGTGAACAATGTAGTAGGAGGTAAATGTATGATCTATTTGATAATTAAATTATTCTTTGAGCTTAGTATGAAGTTAATTTTATGGCTTGAATATGGGTTGGCCCTATTGTGGGTAATAAAGTCTTGTTTAAGAAAACAAACTCTTGTTTTTAATCATAATTTTTGTATATAGTTGGCTATAGAAAGTGCTTTAACAGTGTTAACAATGTTGCCATTAGATGTTGGCAAGTGACATTGTGGGGTAAATATTGCATAAATCCATTACATAAGTTTTTTGGGTACAAATTGTATATAATAAATGATTTTTTTTTAATAAGTAGAGTTGTTATTAATATCATTGATATTTGAAAAGTAATTCATACCACCAAAAATATAAAGGAGTATGAAATTGTGATTCTATGCATATTTAAATCAAGTGTTATAACACTTATGGAGTTTAAAGGAAATTGTTCATATTGGATTGTTTCATATAAGTTGTGTTGAAAGACATAATATTACAGTCATGTATGTTTGACATAAGATGGACTAAGAAAGTTCTCGTTGCAGGCATGTGATGGTGTAATACTTGTAGAATTTACAAGTTATGAAGTTCTTAAATTGAAAAAATGTCTATAAACATATAACGGAGTTAACAGGGAAAACTATTATGGAAACAAAACAAATGCAAATGTATAAATTAAATGTAGCTAATGAGACATTGGATTCTTTTGATAACTAATTTATTTGTCTAAGTGTAACTAGTCTTGGTATATGGTAATCAAATGACATGTGGGAAACAACATAAGGGCTAGGAACCTAGTTGGTAACATGTGAGATGATTTATGGTTTGCACATGAGTGAATTAATTATTGCATAATTAATAATACATACATGATGGAGACTCACTTATGTGATGAAATCTATCCTTGTGAATAACAGTTACTTGTCTTTGGGTAACGTAGCTATTTCTCAAATTATGTTAAGTGTAAAGTGGAAGGACATGGTGCAATGATCCTTAAAAATTATGAGATCATGGTGTAATAATCTGAAAGGGATAGTACCATTGTGGATTCTTTTATTATGTAAAGATTATTGAATAAAGGCATACCTAAGGCTTATTACTTTCTCATGGATTCTATGGTGGTACATTTTATTTTCTAACATGGTTCTAGTAAAAATCTTTGATTAATCAGATAGTATGATGATTCTTCTACATTATGATCCTTGATTTTTATGTATGCAATGTTGTATGGTTTTGATTTTATTCATATTGAGAATAATTTATGAAGAATTTAAAACTTCTGTTATCCATTATCATATCCCCCAGTAGTGTACACATTACATAAATGGCCTGTGTTCTTAATATAATCCTCCAATTATCTTGAATGGGGAAAAAAGTGTTTTCTACCCAAATTGATACCCTAAATTTTGTAGATGTGAGTCTCGTAGGTAGGATAAGGACACCTAGGTGGTCCTATTTGGAAGATGTCTATCCCAATATAGTTTAGATCTTATTTTTATGGACTGCATATCTATATACCCCAAACTGTATGTAGATTTCATAAGGAAATAATCTTCCCCATAGAATATTTTAAGGATAATTACCCTAATCAAGAGTTGCATGTATGTAAATTTGGTTATGGGGTTGTGGGTGTATTACACTAAACCAAATTATGTGTATTGGACCCTATTCATAATTCTAATTTACACTCTAAAAGTAATGACACTAAAAAAAATTAGGGTTATTTCACCTAGTATTAGAGCCTGAGCTTGAATTATAAAGTCTATTATAACTCTTAAGAACTTGAAAGAATTTATGATTCTTGTAATAACATGCGTGGAATCTATTTTGTGACTTATTAAGAAAGTTGTTAGGACCAAATCTAGTGGAAATGGCCAAGGAGACGATAGACCAGTCCTAAGGGGAAGAGGTAAAGGTAGAGGTTGTTGAGCCCAAAATCAAAATCAAGTCAGAGGTGAACCTCTCTTAAACAATGTTGAAAACCCCAATGAGGTTTTCTAAATTTTGTGTATTTCAAGTCTAAAGGAAAACACAAAAGAATGATGGGGATAAGTGATTAGAAAGAGCCTGGATTGGTTTACACATCGTATCTAGACATTGTGACCACTCCTCTTTGGTTAAGGAGGACTACCTACAAGTAAGAAAACACTACCATAAGATGTTTGTTAGTAGTTAAATGAGTGGGCTGCCAAGCTACATGCTTTTTATAGTAAGTGTGAAACTTTTTTAGAGATGATAGCCCACTTTTGAGAGATAAAAGAATAATAAATAACTAAAAGAGAGGTAAAGAAAGAGTGAAAGAGAGATAATACTACCATTGTTAACAACCTGTATGCAGTAGAGAGTGACATGGTGTATTTTTTTTATGTTTTAGAAGTTGTTTGGGTAGGTTTTGAAAAGGTTAGGGAATCCACAGTTGCTAACATTGATAGGAGAGTGACCGATATCAATTATACTACCAAGGTTGGTGGAGAAGGTGACCAATGTCAGTTAGGCTGCCAAGGTCAGTAGGGGCAATAATTGCTTAGAGTCTTGCAAAAGGCTTTTTTGAGTCTAAGAAATGGCTTTGATCAGGTGTGGGAGGTTTGGGAGAGTTATGAGAGAGAGTATGGTTTGAGTAGATCTGTCTAGAGGTTTGGTGTGTCAGGAAAAGGGGAAACAAGTGAGGAAGCTTTATAACTCCCCCACAAAGGTTCAGTCAGAAGTGCATAAAGTAATGCATAGTAGATATAAACAGATAGAAAAATAAATGTTTAAAAGACCTATAAAATAAGTGATGTACTTAGCTATGGTGGTCACTAAATGATAAGTGCCAGATTGATGGTCCCTATCAGGGAGTCTAAACTTGAATGCCTAAACAAAGAGAATAAGTGGGTGCTATTAGTCCTTAAGAGCTTAGTTGTTGATCGTGATTGGCTTATGAAAGATGATAGTAAGCTAGGATGTTAAAAATAGAATTCTGAGAGCTTGAATGCAAGTAAGAATGCTTTTTTTAATTTCTCTTGACCTAAACTTTAGGTTAGAGTTTAGCTTATATTATCGACATTGGTGATCCTAACGATGTCAGTCATGGGTTGACCAATGTCAATGGACTAGAATAGGTAAACCTTACTATTTTTGGCCTATTTTCTATTTTTCTTCATACCAAGTGTGGCACCCATTACAAAATGGTAAAAATAATAGGTTAAAAAGGAGGTAGTTGATTAGGAATTTATTTTGGAAGTGGGAATAAGTCTTAGGTAGTTAGGATGAGGCGACCAAGTCTTGAGGTGACTCATCAGGTGAGAATTAGTCATAGGGAAAGGTGGCTAGGTAAGGTGGAAATAGGGGTTTTAAATTAACTTATTAAGTATTTTAAATTAGTTAAATGTGTGAGGGGTAAAAGCATGGGCTAGGGAGGTTAATTGTTCTTATTGAAAAATAGGTTAAAAGGGATTTTGACACAAGGAGTTACACACATGTGTGTGTGATGTAATTTTAGTGTCTACATTTGACCCTTTTTGTCTTGTAATTTATACTGACAATTTTTTAAGACAAAAACATGAGTTAGCTGCTCCAAGTATTGGATGAGGTATCCCCCCTCAAAATGAGAATTGATGGAGGAGAAATTGGAATCAGGTACTAGTTTGATTTTGATTTGATAAAAAGGTAATTGGGTGAATGGTGGAGAATTGAGTATCACTCCATATGCATATAATAATATGAGCTATAGTCGATAAATTCAAGAATAGGTAAGGTTAAGGAGGACTCAGATAGAAGTAACCAAAGGACAACTTGTAAGTGATAGTTGATAGGTTAAAACAATCAAAGTTGTAGCTCCAATAGTTGATGTGTCCCAGGTATCCAAAGTAGGAAGTGCCCCTAAGAAACTCAAAAGGGTTGAAGGTGTTAGGATGAGATTGGTTGCTATCCAAAATACCTAATATACATATGTGTGCATAATAGCCAACTATAGCAGAATAACATAAGTAGTCAATACAAGCAATGTGAGGTTGGTGTAAAAGGGTCAATGAATGAGGAGATACTCATGATCTCCCAGGAAAGTCATCATGGATGAATATTTAAGTGATATCTAATGGCATTTGTCATGGTTGGGGAGATATATGTGATCTCTAATTACCCCAGTGTATGGGTAAAGTCTAAAAAGTTGGGGTTGCTATATTAGGGAAAACATTATTGGAATGGTGTTGATGTCAGTGACATTGCTGATATCGATAATAGAAAGTGCTAACATCAGCACAATAGGGCAACATTGTTGATGTTGATAGGTGTAAGCACTAATATCAGTAGATTAGGTCAAGAATGACAATGTTGATGACTGACCAAACCCAACAAAAGGGGGTTTGGTGATCGACCAAACTCATTTATAAATTTGTGATCGAAGAGACAAAATAGAGCTTGTAGAGTGATTGAGATGGTAGATCAAGGAAGGAACCCAACAGGAGGTGCACCACCACAAGTGCCAGCTATGTCAGCTATGAGGAGACAAAGAGATGAGGTAAGAGTTTCTGCTAGTTGGTTTGAAATTTGATTTGGGTATTTGTAGTTTTTAGGCTAAGTTAGAGGTTAGGGTGTAGAAAATGTTAGTAGAGGTGTATAAAATAGGGTAAGGTAGTTTTAGGATAAGTTAGGAGGTTTTGTGGGTAGGTTTTTATGCTAATTTGATAATTTTGGGTTTTAGGGCATTCGGCCTTAGGGATAAACTAGTCGCTAATGTTGGTGACATCCATTGACGTCAACTAACATAGCACTGAGGTTAGTAGGTGCCTACCAATGTTGGTTGATACTTAGGCCTATAAAGCATTGATGTTGGTAGTAATGCCAACATCAATGACTATGAAAAACTAGAAAAAGAGGAGAAAGGGTTAATTTGGATCCCTAGTGGAAGTAGTCAACTAGCCTTAAAAGACCTTGTATTGATTGAATGTTGCCTACATAGTCCAGTGTAGGGTCTTAGGCCAATGTAGTTCTCCTAGAGCCTAAGGAAAATATCTAAAAATGTGGTTAGGGGAAATGGGTAAAAAGGTAGCTTAAGATAAGTCAAGAGGTCTAGGGCTTAAAAGACAAGGCATAATGTCAAGGGTCAGGGATATAGGCCGTGAGGCCTAGAGTTATGATAGGAAGGTAGGCCTAGGGTGGAGAGAGAGAAGAGGCAATGAAGCCTAGAGTAGAGAGAGAGGTAGTGAAGCCTAAGGTAGAGAGAAAAGAGAAGGGTAGTTAGTTAGGCAGGTATATGGCTGAGCTAACCTCATAAGACCCCATGTCAATTGATTGCTACCTACATATTATGATTTAGGTCCTCAAACCAATGTAGTTCTCCCAAAGTGAAGGAAAAAAATATAGTGATTGCTTATATTAAAAGGTATGTGACTTGAGTTGTGTGTGTATGGATGCAGGTGAGATGGAGCTGATATTATGAGATTATCTATCGAGCCTATTGACACATATGAGGAGGGATGTCACTCCATATGAGTGGGAGCACATGGTGGCTATGGGTTTAGGAGGAGTGTGATGGTACTGTTGAGTCACCTAGGATGTTTCCCTTATGATAACATTGATTAATAGGTGGGATCACACCACCAACACCTTCCATCTATCGATCAAAGAGTTGACAATGACTCAGGAGGATGTTTATAGGATTTTATGACTACCACTTTAAGGTGAGGAGATCTTTTCATGCTCAAGAGAGGAACATGATATACACATGGTTGCATTATATGGAGAGCAAGTTAGTGAGGTGACCTACCATTCAGTGAGTTTCATGTATGAGCCACTCTATATGATTGATGAGCAGTAACATCATTTAAGTATCCTGATGATAATCAGGATCATGGTGTATGCATTACCAAATGTATATGGTAGCAAATTTATGATTATATTAATAGGTGTGCTTGCACATATGGTTGAGCAGTGGACTATTTTTGCCTGGGGTCTAATATTTTTAGCACAGTTATACAAAGAGATATGGGATTTGAGACTACGATGGTGATATAATTTGTGTGTCAGCCATCTACTACATTATTGGGTGTATGAGAACATTGTGGTGACATGACCATTGGGGTTACCTACCATGATCCTAGCTGACTTTAGGGTTGGTTTAAGATGGTGGAGAGAGGGCATGACATAGACTCAAGTGGATGGTGTGGTTTGGGGTATTGCCTACTATAGGTGCATGATTAAGGGTTTGATCCCTAATGATATTTTGTGGAGACTCTACCTAACATACCCAATTTTTAGAGGATAAACATAATAGCTTGTGCATTCATAGAGCTCACTATGGTTAGGGGTAGATGAGTTGGAGATGGTACCCATGACATGGGTCAGGAGGTAATTCAATCTAGTTTAAGATTATTTGCCTGCCTTCCCTTGATATAGGAGGGATGACATAGAGGCACCCCTACCATCACCCTGGGAGGCAGATGGGATAATTTTTGAGGAGATACTATTAGGGCCAGGGGTTGGAGACCTAGGGTGCACAATGGCGTATATAGCTTGGTGGGTAGGGTTACATCTGGCGGTGGAGGTCAGGAGACCACCACAAAATTTATAGGGGTTGGTGAGAGAGAGGGATGTAATGGTACAAGCCTGAGATGTATTAGTGTAGGCTCAAGATACAACTCAGGCATAGGTATTAGCCTTATAGGGGTAGGTGGTGACATTGCAAGGTCAGATTGGGGCTCTATAAGGCCAAGTTAAAGCACTATAGGGCCAAGTTATAGCACTATAGGGCCAAGTTATAGTTTTATAGGGTTAGATGACTATAGTGACAATAGAGAGAGATAATTTGAGAGTAGCAGGTCAAACTTCCTCCCCTCTTCCACCACCATAGGGAATTGTATATGTTGGGACATCATCAGGTACTATGGGACCTCCATAGACTATATTTTTGGTAAGATATTTGACTTCCCTGGATGAGATTGCCTACTATGAGAGGGAAATTAGAGAGTTTCTATAGATTTAGAGATATTTAGAGTTCAAAGAGTAGGAGAGGTTTATGTCACATGCCACGACTTATAGCTCACATAGATGTAGATGGGTAGAGAGTAGTTATGACACTACTTCCTCATGACCACATGGAGAGCTTAGAGGACCCTGAGTGTTAGAGTTTGCCAGTTTTGATTATATATGTTATATGTATACTAGTCTATGAGCCGAAGATGTGAGATGTATATTTTGAGAGAGAGATATGATGTTATGATGATGTAGTTATGGACATGTATTTTTATCACACATATATACATGAGATACTTATTTATTATGTTTTTGAGATGTGTGTATTGTGATTATGATGATGATATGGATGATGATTTTATGCTATGTTAATTTGATGTTAAATACTAATCATGTTAGTTGAGGTAGACTAGCATTTCCCATATATCTGATGGTATATGCATAGTTGGTTGGTTAGTTTCATATTAGCATATTTTCATATTTTGTGATGGTATATGCTTAAAATGAATAAATTGGTTATGTTAGTTTATTTCAGCATTTTTCCATATTTGTGATGGTGTATGCATAAAATAAATTGAGTAGGCTTTGATAGTGTTGGTTTGATGTTGTTTCTTCATCTCAATAGAGAGATTGACATGTGATGTATATGAGAAAATAAAGAGGCAAAGTGCTCGTGCAATGGCAAAGACCATAACCAAAATATAAATAGGCTCAAAAAAATGAGCCTTTGTCATGATTTATATCTTTGAACCATTATGTTTGTTATAGAAGGGTTGGGTTTACCTTATATTAAGTGAGCTTTGCAGTCCCTAAAAAGAGTAAGAAGGGAAAAAGGGTAAAATGAGGGAAAATGTTTGGGTAGCATAACCTACAAAGTGGGAAATATGTGCCTTTTTTTTTGGTGGGTGACTCGAGAGCTAATATAGGCAAGTCCATGACTTAAATATTTTTTTTTATGGTGTAAGTTGATCAATGTGGGAAGCCTACAATGGGATTTTTTACGGGTTAAGGTCATATAAAACTGATTGATGTGAGAAGCCTTTTTTATTTATTTTTCCCTTTAAGAATAAAGCTTGGGTTAACCATCTTTCAAAGGAGTGGTCTAAGTGTTTATTTTTAATTTTAAATAGCTATCCTTTAAGGGAACAATCTACATTTGAGAAGCATGGCTTGAGAATTTTATAACTTGGTCACATATACCATTTTTTTATTTTTTATCTTATTTATTTTTTTATGCTTTTAGTCATGGAAAAGACTATAGAGGTTTAGGAGTTTTTCACTTTGAAAGGAAAACCATACCACTGCGTAAGTTAACGAAGTGTATAGGAGTAAGGGTGAAGAGGAAGGGAAATGAATGTAATATGGATGCTCAAGGAATGAGATCAATTTAAACATGAGGTAAAGTGACATTTGTGTAACAAAAGAATGGTCATAGTTGTAAGGTATTTAAGGGTTTAGGTTCTGGCCTTCCTTCAAGAGAAGATAAGCGATAAGTTCCTGAGCCATACTTGTGAGTTATGATACAAGGTCCAAGCCAATTGGGAGCAAACTTACCCCATTTGATTTTCTCAATGTTCGTCACATGTTAATTTTATTTTAAGATGAGATCTCTTATATTGAAATCTTACTCTTTGAGATTTTTTTATAAGAACATTTGATATGCTCTTGATAGATTTGGAGGTGGTTGAGGGCTATGAGACAATGCTTATCAAGTAAGCCAAGTTGAGCCAAACATTCCTGGCGAAAGTCATCATTAGTAAGTATGTCTTGTAAATAAATGTGAAGAGAAGGAATGTGGACTTCAAGAGGCAAGACATCCTCCATCCCATATACCAATGAAAAAAGTGTAGCACTCGTAGGAGTTTGAATGTTAGTGTGGTAAGCCCATAAAGCAAAAGGAATGTGTGTGTGCCAATCCTTGCCCGTATCATTGACTACCTTCATTATAATTTTGGTCAATGTTTTGTTAGAAGCTTCTACCTATCCATTAGCTTATGGATAGTACAGTGACGAGAAGCTTAATTTGATTCCAAATGTATCACAAAGACTTTGAACAATCTTATTTTTGAAAGATTTACTGTTGTCTGTTATAATTTTATGAGGGACACAAAAATTATAGATGATGTGATGGTTGATAAAGTCAACAATTTTGTCAGCTTTAGTGGAGATGAGAGGAATGGCCTCGACCCACTTAGTGAATTATTCAATGTCAGTAATGATAGAGGGATGAATGAGGGTTAATCTCTCTGATTAGATCTAAGCCCCATTGGGAGAAGGGCCAAAAGTCTTTGGTGACTTATAATGTATGACTAGGAATGTGAAGGAGGTTAGTGTGTTGTTGAAACTTGATGCAATGCCAAATGTAATCATCACAATCTTGATGGAGCGTAGGCCAATAACAACCAAGTCGAAGGATATGCTTGGTAACTGTGTGACCATTGAAATGCCCACCACAAATCCCATCACGGACTTCTTGAATAGTGAATGGAGTCTCAATACTAGTGAGGAATCTAAGGAGAAGACCATAAAAATCACACTTGTAGATAAGTCCCCCTAGTATATTTTAATGAGTGACACATTTTATGAAGGCCCATTTTCCATTATTGGAGAGATCAAAAGGGGTAATAGAGAAGGAGAGATAATCTATGAATTATTTGTACCATAAGTCATGTGGGTTGGCTATTAAATTTATGACAAAGAGAATGTTAGCTGAGACAAAGGAGGGTAATGTTAAGTGATGTACGGTGACATAGATTCTCGAGGAAGAGGATGAAGAGGGTATGTGTGAAGCAAGTGAAGCTATCATGTCAACAAACTTGTTTATAGATCAAGAAATAGTTTGAAAGAGATAAGAGTCAAATGCTCCTAATAGTGTATCTACATGATGTTTATAACACTATATAATTTCAGTTTTGCATAGGTAGGAACCATTAACCTGTTAACTACTAGCCGAGAATCACTAAAAATGGTTATGGATTTGATACCCAAGAAGAGAATTGTTTAAAGTCCTTGAACCAAAGCCTCATATTTAGCCATATTATTAGTGCATTCAAAATATAGTTTAAATGACAAAGGCATAGGCTCACCATCTAGAGGAATAAGAATGAAACCTACACCCCCACCATGTTGACATTTAGATCCATCAAATAACATCATCATTTGATAAGAGATGCCATCAGTGAAGAACATTACAATAGATTCATTAGGGAATTTGAGGTTTGAAGGTTGATTGTCAGGTAAAGGGGCAAAAATTAATTGGTCAATGATTGTTTTCCCCTTAATAGGCTTTTTTTGAATGAATTATAAATCAAATTCAGCAAGAAGCATGAGCCATCGAGCTACGCATTAGTTGTGATATGGTTTGGAATGCATATATTTGAGGGGATCAGTATGGGTGACCACATAGGTTTTGTTATTTAGGAGATAATGGCAAAGCTTGGAGGTGGAAAAGACCAACACAAGGAAAAGTTTTTAAATATGAGTATAGTGAGTCTCATAATCAATAAGTGTGTGGTTTATGTATTAAACCACCTGCTCTCGATGTTGGTCATCTGATGTGAAATTATAGCACCTAGAGAATGGTTTGCTATAGAGATGTATAGGTAGGAAGGCTGATTTTCCTTAAGTGGAATAGAACCAGTGGGGAAAGGAGATATTGTTTAAGTGCATCAAAATCCTCTTGGAAATTTGTATTCTAATGGAAGGAGACATCTTTTTTAAGGAGATGGTGAAAGGGTTGGCAATAATCTAACAACTAGGAAATGAAGCAGTGAATTGACTAAAGTTTGCCCTATAGACTACAGAGTTGTTTGATATTAGTAGGTGGAGGCATCTCTAGGATTGCTCTAACCTTAGTAGGATCGACCTCGATACCATAGAGAAAAATGATAAAACCTAAGAGCTTACTAGAAAGAATACTAAAGACACATTTCTTAGGGTTTAGTCAAATGTTATATTGGAGGAGATAAGTAAATATGGTTTTGAGAATCGTCAAGTGGTTTTGAAAAAGTTTAGACTTGTCAAGTAAGTCATCCACATAATCTTTCATAATTTTGTGTAGGAGATCATGAAAAATGTAGGCCATGGTGCATTGGTAAGTTGCACCAACATTATTCAAGCCAAAAGGCATGACCTAATAATAGAAAGTCCCCTATGGGGTAATGAAGGTTGTCTTATGTTGATCTTAAAGAGTGACCAAGATTTGATTATATCCAGAGAACCCATCCATAATTGATAACATCTCATGGTCATCTATTAGATCAACAAGTTGGTTAATACTTGGTAATGGGAAATCATCCTTTAGACAAGCAATGTTCAAATCACCATAGTCGGTGCAAATGTAGATTCCCTTAGTCACTTTTGTGACAGGAACAATATTATAAATCCATTGTGAGTAGTTGATGGGTTGGATAAAGTTTTTAGAAAGGAGGTGTTGGAGCTCTTCTTTGACAAGGAGAGCAATAGGAGGATGCATCTTGTGAATCTTCTACCTAATAGGTTTAGCATCTTAATTACTGACAATGTTATGGGTGATGATAGAGGAGTCAATACCAGGCATGTCATTGTAAGACCAAGTAAAGGCTTTGCTATGGTCCTTAAGAAATGTGGCATAATCATCTTACTCAAAGGAATCTAAATATTGGCTAATCTTGAAGATGTGAGGGTTATCTTGAGAGGGTAGGTTTATGTCAATGGTTGATTAATTTAACATAGCTTATCTTTTGAATGGGAGTGATAATTAGATATAGAAATCATTTGCACCTATGTAGGTGAGAATTGCATCATCATCTTAACACTGGATAGTGTTAATAATGGGAGAATATTCATGAATTATTTCATAATGAATGAGAAGAAGGGACCTTATTTCCTTACCCTAATATAGGTGAGAGGCCCCAAATGGATGGCATTTATTGAAAAAACTAGGAGGTATAGATACCTATGATTCAATAGGTGATGGTGGAGAAGGAGAGACTAGTTCTTCTATAATTGGTACATGGGAAGTCTTAATGAGTTTAGTTGGTTCATCATATCCCATTCTACGCCTCTTTTTGGCATTTTCAATGGTGTTGCTAGTAGGATATTCAATAAGCATATGGGTACCTTGATCATAATGACCCAAACCAAATCCTTTCTAAGAACACCTATAGAGATAGGTGTGAGAAAATTTAGGGTTACTCAGGAAATAAAAGTCACAGGTATTTAAATGGTTATGGTGAAGAAGATGGATGACTAACAATGAGAGCTTGATCAATTCTGCCATATGTGAAATTGGTTTGAAGGTTAGGAGGCCTATAAGGGATGGCCATTGTAATATGGGGATCATAATTTGGGTGCATATGAATCCTTCCATACTATTTTGGAGTATATAACATGTCAAGCATCAATAAATGATATTCACTGAGTGACAAATGTTGAAAGGTCTCCTCCATGGGATCTTTATTAGGAATTTATGTTGTTGGTATTTGTGTAACTAGGGGAGCAAAGCTTATGGAAGATTCAGAAGTATCATGTGGAGAAGATGATGTTTTCAATGGAATGAGAACATCATTAGGACTATAAGTCATGTTGGATGTTTTAAATAGAGGTGGGTCAATAGATATAACATGTATTTGTCTATCATGTTCAAACTTGACACAGTGGTGAAAATTTGAGGGTACACATGCCATAACACATATCCATGGTCATCCAAGTAGTATGTTATATTGTAACTCTCTTTCCACAACATAAAAGGGCTTAGGAATAGTGCGGGGACCTACATGGATATGTAATATAATAGTGCCCGCCATAATAGCTGTAGTATCATTAAAGGAGTGAAATACCACATTGGTTTGGGACATATAATTGTTAGGAAGGGATAGTTGTTTGTAGGCATGGGTGGAATAAATATTAATACTAGCTCCCCCATTGATCATAACTCTCTTGACATGAGTTTTATAAAAAAAAATGTGGTAATAAAAAGGGTAGAATCCTGATCTTCAGGGTGTTGAAATAGAATTTTTGAATCGCTAAAAAAATTAGGGAGATGAAATTAAGTGAAATGACCAAAGATGTAAGAGGATGGGGATCATCTAATTGTACCTCAATCACTTGCAAGGCACTAATGAAATCTTGATAGTGTTGGGATGATTTTTGGATTAACTCATAAAAAAGACATTTGCATAGGGGTTTGATGAAGTTATTTCACTATTGAGCTTTGAATAACATCTGAAGATGTTGTTTTATGAACATCCAAGATAGAAATCTTAGGATTAGGAGGAGTGTCTTTGGTGAAGGGATGAACCCAAGGAACAATGACCTTTTCCTTAGCTTTATCTTTTTGGTTTTGTGATCGTGTGGCCACATTAACTGTATTGATTTGAAATGTCAGTGAAGGAGATGGTAAAGGGGTTACGATGACATCTTTAAGTTTGAATCTAGGTGGAATGGTAGGAGGCACTATAGATGCCAAAGGTGGAATAATAGGAAGGTTAATGTCAGTATCATCAAAGAGAGTGTTGACATCAAAGTGTTATCGAATGACTGCTATGAGGGCTTTACAACTCTTAGTATCGTGTCTAGGTAAACGAAAATATAAACACATTTGTGTATCTTTAAACCAAGATGGATTCATTTTAAGAGGACTTTAAGGATAAATGGGAGGAAAAATTATTATATAAGATTGTAATAATTAATGTAATAAAAAGACTTGAGAGCTTGCAAGTGGGCTCACACTTATTATGCTAAAAGGAGTGGACCCTTTCTTATGTTTTAGTGATGAAAAGGTAATTTTATGTGGTGCTTTATTTGGTGACAATAGAGCTACATGTTTTTCTATCACTTTCTTGGTGTCAGAGGTTAGAGGCCTACTAGATGGCAAAGGTAGGAGTGGAGGTATCTTAACCTTTTCTTTTGCTTGGTTAGGCAATATTCTAACTAATGTAGAGGGGTGTGGTCCTAAAATAGATGGTAAAGTTGAGGGTTGAAGAAAGGATCAACAAGATCTACGGATCTTAATTTTTTTTATAATTCAAGCTGTGAAACTCCAACTTGTGGTTGAGGAGTTAAATCTAATTTCACTTGTGGATGAATTAAATTAGAAATGGGGCATATGCTTAAGGGCCTAATATACTTTAATGTGGTAGATTCCTATGAGGGTGAGGGTTTTGACCTAAATGGCTAAATTTTAGGTGTTTTTGGTGAAAAAGCTCTATCTTTGTCAAAGACCTTGGGGTAAAGGGTAGTAAGAGGGTTGGCGATAAAGGTTGACATTCATTGCGTTGGATAAGGAGTTTTTAGATGGTCCCAAAATGTTGCATGATCTATCTTCATGGAGTCAAGAAATTATAGACTTTTCACCAAATGTTTGAAAGGTTTAGACAAAGTTAACATGGGCCTTACAGTTGTGTCAGTAGAAGGTTTCAGTGTTTGGGAGAGGGAAATTGTTGATTTCTACTACTTCAGGCCAAAGATGAGAAAGAACCATAATGGGATCTTATTTGATAGAGATGGGATAAGAGACATGGTTTACCATGGGTGGCGGGGAGGTAGGCAAAAAAGGTTACTCAAGAGGGTAAAACATAGGTATTATGGCTCCCTCAAGATGTGGGTGAGGCATGGGTAAAGTATTATCCTCCATAAGTAAAATAAGGGGTAAGAGTGGGACAATTGGAGTAGGCACAATAGGTCTCTCATCTATTATGGGAGTAGATTATACTAACTCTTCTAAGTGCAAAGGTGAAGTGGGTGGGGTACTACTCTCTATAGGTGAAGAAGGTTCCTCAAGAGGGTATAATGCAGGAATGATGTTCCCTTCAATATGTGGTTGAGGAACAAGTAGGGTGTGGTCTTTAAGTGGTAAGAAGATAGGTAATATTGGTACAAAAGGAATTAGCATTATAGGATCCTCATCTAGTAAAAGAAGTGGTAAAGGAGGATCTTCCTCTTGAGGGAGTGGAACAATTGAAATAGGTTCTTCTACCTGAGGAGGAAGAATGTGAAAAATAAGTGCCAATAAATTTGTGGGAGGAGTCAATGAAATAGATGTCTCTTGTTGAGGGAAAGGTTAAACTAGAGGTAAAGGAAAGACCATATTAACCATATGGATATTATGATCACTTGAGTTAGTTGTGGTCTGAATAATATTTTGATTTAGTGAATGGTTAGGAAAAGGGTGTTTGAACACATTCATACTTTGATTAGGGGGTGCATTAGGATTATCCAAGATGAGATCACCTCTATCAATCATATCTTGAACAATGTTCTTGAGTGTCTTACAATTATTATAAGTGTGGCCTTTAACTCGATGGTAATTACAAAATTCATCTTCCTTGTACCAAGTTGGGATAGGATGGGAGGGGTCAAACTATATAAGAGGTTTGATCTGAGGAAAGGTTATGACACCTTATTGTAATAGTTTTTCCAAGAAGGATGTATATGACTCCCTAATGAGAGTCTATTGTCTTTTTTCATACCGTTATTCGAATTGCTTGGTCATATTTTGGGAAGTCAAGGAATTTGATTGGTTTATGGTTATGGAAGAGGCTGAATTAACAACCATCACATTGGTGAATCCTTTATATTTTTGGTTAGAGGGAGAAGTTTTAGAGGAGGATGATTCATTAGATTTGGAATTGGGATTCTTACTGCACAACTTGACTTTGCCTTCATCTATAGCACGAACCTCAAGTTTCCATAACATTGTAAATGCCTCATCAAATATGCAAAAAGTTTGTACTCAAAGTGTGGATGAGATGTGCTTAGCACATGCCCTTGAGAAGAGCTCAATAAGCTCAGGTTGGGGTAAGGAGAAGGAGAGTTGATTGATCAAGCTTCTTCAATGATTGATAAAATCTATAATAGAATCATCATCAAATTGTCTAATAGAATAAATGTTTGTTATATAAACCTTATTAGAAATGTTAATAGAGAAATGGTCTAGGAATATTTGTGAGAGTTGGGTAAATGAGAAATGGGAATGTTGAGGTATAGAGCTATACCAATCCAAGGTAGCACCTGAAAGAGACATAGGGAAAGTGTAAAGTAGTATTGCATCATCATGCCCTATTAAATAACAAGCATGTCTAAATGCTCACAAGTGTTTTTGTGGGTCCTCTTTACTTTGGAAATGAGTAAATTTAGGGAATTCCCATTGGCTTGGATAAGGGAGAATAGGTAGAGAAGGATGGATTGGTTCATTGCATATCTGATCATAAGATAACACATTCTTTCAACTAGAAACATATGTCTCTATATTAGACATCTTATCCATCAACATCTTAATGAGGTCTAGAGGGGGATTAGTTTGGGGGATACCTCCTAAGTTATAGGGAACTTGATAGGAAGCAGATGGAGCATATGACATAACTTGTTGAGGTTTTGTTGGAACAACATAAGGATAATGAGTCATAGGCTAGTGTGCGGAAAGAAAAGGGGCTTGTCCCATTGGGTTGGAGACTATGTCTTGGTTGGTTGTTATTATTGCAGGTTGGATTATATTGGCATGGTTAGGCTAGATGAAGGTTGAGTCATAACTTAGGTAATTATAGGTGTGAGGGTAGATGGATTAGGGACCACTAAATTTTGGAATGGGGTGTGACTTGATTGAACTAGTTGTGGTTTTGAAAGTAGGGAAGTCACACCAGGGTTGAGGTGGGATTGGGAAGTTGGAGATGCTACACTTTAGACATTGTTTATAGTTGAGTTACTTTTTGAAGTGGTGGTTTGGGTAACCATGGGTAAAATAGTGGAGGAAACTAAAATTTAGGTTGTCTCCATTAGATAGGTTAGCATACCATAGATTGGGTCATCCAAATAATTATTGGTTTGGCTCATAGCAAGGTAATGTTGAAGGGCTGCAACATTATGATCAAAAATTTTAGCAAAATCTTGATCTCCCTCAAGCACAATGGAAATTTGGTTGGGTATGGGAGTATGCTCTATATCTAAAGTATGTTCCATGATAGAATCAGAAGTGACAAGGGAAGGTGGAAGTGGTTGCTAGATTGCGTAATTGGCAAGAATTTTGGCTTGAACTCATGTCAATACCATGCAAGAGGAAGTATAAATAGTCTTACTACCCTATATTAGAAATAAAATAAGGAAAAACCAAGTTTGAGTGTGGGTAAGTGGGTTATTTTAGCTTGTTATTTTGAGCAGAATAAATTACATAGTCACCAATGGCAATCACTTGACTGATGTTGGTGAAATTTTTTTGTCAATGTCAGTGGATTAATTGATGTTAGTCACTATGATATCTTAGGAGATGGAAAATCCAATGTTTTAAAAAACCAAAATTTGAAACTAGTTAAAGTAGTGGATCTAAGATGTCTGTATAAGAAGGAAGAACACTCAAAAAACCTAAGATAATAGGCTATACAAACTGAGTATTAGAAATAGTATTGATTTTGTGAATCAATAGGAGAACATCCTTACCAACTCCAAAATATAGAAGGCAATAGAAAAGAAGAAAAAGATCATACAACTATCAACTATTAAGTCCTAGAGATTAATTTTTAGTCTCATGTTGGCTTATGCCTTAATCAGATAGTGAGAAGAGAAGTTGGTTATCGAAGGTACTAGAAAGCAATCTAGAGTTGGTTTCAAGTTAGTTTTAGTGCTCAAGAGGAAATCTATGTTAGACCAGGTACGTGGCTTGTTATAGGAGCTTGCTCTCTACACTTCATGAACCTAGAGCCGAGCTAGGCCACTTAGCCAAAATATACCTTCTATGTAGAGTTTATACTCCACCAAAGAATAGAGTGGGTTTTCCCCTTAGTGGTGAAATCCAAGTAAGATAGCCAAGTAGGGTAAGGTGATCCACTAAGTGATGAAATCTTGATGGGCATTTTCTTAGGTGAGTTTAGATGTTTGTTTATGTGAATGTGATTTGGTTGTGTAACATAAGTGCACTACAATTTTTACAAAATTCTTGTAATTAACTAAGTGAGTTAATATGCAACAAACAAACAATGAAATGCAATAAGTTTTAAACCCAAATCTGAAATGTTTAGATTCAAATGAAAACAAAGATGAAATAGGAATAGAGAATGAATTTCATTATCCTAATGTGCATGTAAGAAAAATTAAAGAAGAGATTCTCTCTATTTTTTTAACTTATAAAAGAAAATGGTAAATTGCTTTTAGAGGCAAAGAGAAAAGAAAGAAAATTTTAGTTTAACGCTTTTAAATAGAAAATAAAATATTAAATTTTTTGTTTTAAAAGAGAAGAGAAGGAGAAAGTGAAAGAAATGAAATATTCACTATAATTCACCTATATGAATGTTTAAAATGAGAAATGAACCCAAGGAAAACTCCAGGGTCCCACCAGGCATGCCAAAAATGTTTCACTAAATTTTGTCTATTTCAAGTCTAAAGGAAAATAGAAAAGAATGATGGGGATAAGTGACTAGAAAGAACTGAGATTTGTTTGTGCACTGTATCTAGACATTGTGAGCACTCCTCTTTGGCTGGGGAGGACTACCTGTAAGTAAGAAAGCACTACCATAAAATGTTTGTTAGTAGTTAAATGAGTGAGCTGCCAAGCTACGCGCTTGTTCTAGGAAGTGTGAAACTTCCTTAGAGATGATAGTCTACTTTTGAGAGACAAAATAATAATAAATAACTAAAATAGAATTAAAGAGAGAGTGAAAGAGAGATGAAACTACTTTGATTAACAACCTGTATGTAATAGAGAGTGACAGGGTACAGGTGTTGTATTTTGTTTGTGTTTTAGAAGTTGTTTGGGTAGGTTTTGAAAAGGTTAGGGAATCCACAGTCATTGATGTCGATAGGGAAGTGATCGATATTGGTTATACTACTGAGGTTGGTGGTGAAGGTGATTGATGTTGATTAGGCTATCGAGGTTGGTAGGGGCAATAATTGCTTAGAGGCTTACATAAGGCTTTTTCAAGTCTAGGAAATGGTTTTGATTAGGTCTAGGAGGTTAGGGAGAGTTATGAGAGGGTTAAAGGTTTGGTGTGTCAGATAAAGGGGAAAAAAGTGAGGAAGCTTTGTAACTCCCTCACAAGGGTTCGATCAGAAGTGTGTAAAGTAATGCACAATAGATATAAAGAGATAACAGAATAAATGTTTAAAATACCTACAAAATAAGTGATTTACTTAATTGTAATGGTCACTAAATGATAAGTACTATATTGATGGTCCCTATCATGGAATCCAAACCTGAATCCCTAAACAAAGAGAACAAATGGGTGTTATTGGTCTTCAAAAGCTCAGTTGTTGATCATGATTGACTTATGAAAGATGATAGTAAGCTTGGATGTAAAAAATAGAATGTCGAGAGCTTGAATGCAATAAGAATGAATTTTATTAATTTCTACTGACCTAAACTCTAGGTTAGAGTTTGGCTTATATTGTCGACGTCGGTGATCCCATCGACATCAGTGGCTCTAGAATAACCTTACTATTTTTAGCCTATTTTCTATTTTTCTTCATGCCAAGTGTGGCATCCATTGTAAAATGATAAAAATAAGAGGTTAAGAAGGAGGTAGTTGATTAGGAATTTAGTTTGAAAGTGGGATTAAGTCTTGGGTAGTTAGGATGAGGGGACTAGGTCTTGAGGTGACTCATTAGGTGAGAATTAGTCATAGGGTGAGGTGGCTAGGTAAGGTGGCAATAGGGGGTTTTAATTTACTTAATTAAGTATTTTAAATTAATTAAATGTGTGACAGGTAAAAGCATGGGCTAAAAAGGTTAATTATTATTATTGAAAAATGGGTTAAAAGGGGTTTCAACTCAAGGAGTTACACATGTGTGTGTGACATAATTTTGGTGTCTACAGAGGTACCAAACCCAAATGTAGTTGGTGAAAACCCTTTTGATAATCATGCATAACTGTTAAATGGGATTCTAACAATGTTGAATGCCATCTAATGAAATTTAGATAATCCAAACTTAGGCTAAAAATCCTTGAGGACAACCCTCTTGAAGAACACCCCCATCTTGAATTAGAACATGTTGAGGGACAATTACTCCAAGAAGTTTCATTGAGAGTGTTGGAACCTATCATAAAATAAATTAAGAAGATTCCACCACCTATATTCATGGGATGAAGCTGATGTATGGCTTGTAAAGCTATAGACATACTTAAATATGCATAACATGTCTTCCAATATAAAGCCTAGAGTGGTAATTTACTAATTGAATGGGTTTGTTTTCCTATGGTGGAACCACCTATGTGATATGGAAGGGTACCAACTTATGACCCTTACTTGGTTCACTTTCAAAAGCTAGTTTTGGAAGAGATATTTAAATGTAAATTACAAAGAGTAGAAAATAGTAAATTTTTCGCTGTTGAAATGGGAAAATATGTTTTTTACTGAGGATGAAAATAAATTCTTAAACCTACTTCATCATGTTAAGTACATCCATGATGAAGAAATAAGAGTGATAAAATTTAAACTGGGGTTGAGGGAAGTATTGATGAGTGGCATCACTATGACCTACCCTAAGACACTAGCAGTTGTTATAGAATCTATTCACAGGGTAGAAGAAAAGGAAAAGTCTTGACAAAAAGTGAGATAAGAATTGAAATTGAGTTAGAATAAAAATAAATACAAAAATCCATCTACTACACCAGAAATCTTCAAGAGATTAGATCAAAACAATAAGTTCCAAGGGTATAATAAGGATTATAACCAATTTTAGGGGTAAGACAAGAATTCTAAGCCTCTAAACACTAAAAAATAGGGTCTTTCAAGAAGGAACAAGACCAAAACAACTAGTGTGAGATATCTACAGGGGATAATATTATTATTATATCCCCACAAAGAAAAATAATGTGTTGGGAGTATGGTGATAATCACTACTATAAGGACTTCCCAAAACTAAATTCTGGAAAACCAATAAAACATCAGGGTTATGCAGCAGTGGAAAATTACAAGGCTAATTTCCAAGCTACCCCAATAGAGATAAGAGGTATTTTATCTGGTCACCCTGTGACTATTTTTAATTGATTCTGGTGTAATAGACTACTTTATTACACATGTATAAAATTACTGCCAACAAAAACATATTCATTTAAGATAAGGTTAAGAAGTTGAGTTCAATATTGGAAAAAGGGTACTTATCCAAGTGTGCTTAGGGCAAACTAAACTTGATATTGGTGTTTTCAAAACCAAGGTGAAATTGTATCTGACCCCATTAGGGCCTTGTGATGTTATATTAGGCATGGATTAGTTGCAACAACAACATAAATCTCTTGATTATTCCATGAAAAGAATGAAATATATTGATGAGCATGGGAAAATCATGGAAATTCAAGGCATTCAAGGGTCCAAACCTTAGAATTTACTTTTAGATCTATATTTGAAAAGGGATATAAGAAAAGGATATAAACTCTCTACAGTCTAGTTGTAGGAAATGACCCATAAAAAGGAGAAACTCAGCCAAGATTTTCCTATCATAAGAGATTTAATGGATTCTTTTCTTGAAAATCTACCTGGTTTACCCCCTAAGCATGAGTTTGACTTATCCATTGAACTTATTCCACTATTTTTCCCTACTTCAAAAGTTATTTATAAGATGAATGTGGTAGATTTTGAAGATTTGAAGGTTTAACTGCAGTAAATTTTAGATAATGGAAGTATCAGACCTAGTGTGTCACTCTATGGTGCTCTAATAGTCTTCATAAGGAATAAGGATGTTATAGAATACTCAATAAGGTGATGATAAAAACTTGGTATCCACTACCCTAGATTGATGATTTATTTGATCAAATGAAAGATGTAACTATTTTTTCAAAAATTGATCTGAGATTTGGCTATCATCAACTAAGGATCAAGGAGGAATACATTCAAAAAATAACCTTTTGGAATAGATATGGTCATTATGAGTTCATTAGTTTACCTTTTGGCCTAACAAATGTACCAACTACATTTATGAAGTTAATGAATATCATGTTTAGGGAATTTTTAGAGAAATTTCTTTTTAGTATTTCTTGATGACATCCTTGTCTATTCCAAGAATGTAATTGAGCATGATCAGAACCTAAGACTGGTTCTGTAAAGGATAAGATAACACAAGCTGTATGGAAAACTATCTAAATGTGCCTTTTATTAAATTGAAATTTACTATTTAGGACATGTAATTTATAAAGAGGTATTGTAGTAGACAAGCCAAGATACAAACCATCCAAGAGTGGCTTGCTCCTTATAATGTGCCTCAAGTGTGTAGTTTCATGGGCTTGGTAAGGTATTATTGGCATTTTGTCAAAAAAATCCTACAGAGCCAAACCTATTACATCCTTGTAGTGAAAAGGTAAGAAATTTGTGTGGACATCTCAGTGTGAAGAAGCCTTAAATAAGCTTAATAAGTTGTTAAATACAACACCTATTTTGATCATACTTGACCCTAATGGAAACTTTGAAGTGTGGGTTGATGCCTCTAAGGAGGACTTTAGTGGAATATTTATCCAATATGGGAAGGTAGTAGCCTAAGAATCATGTCAGCTGAAGGAAGCTAGAAATAACTACCCTATGCATGACTTAGAACTTGCTTTCATAGTGCACACACTTAAACAATGGAAACATTTCTTGCTTGGTTAGAATTTCAAGGTGAAATATGATCACCAAAGTTTACAACACCTATTTTTTCAATATGATTTGAATGCTCACCGATGTAGGTGGCTAGATTTTATCAATAACTTTGACATGGACATATATTATGTGAAAGGTATAAAAAATTGAGTGGTTGATGTGTTCAATAGGTGTATGTACCTTGTTACCATGTTAGTAGTACAAGGAAATTTAAGAAACACTATATTAAAATAGCCATGTGAGCATGAATATTATAGATAAACAAGTGGAAAAATAGCTATTGAGCCTATAGTAAAATCATTTACTAATTTTTATATTGAATTAGATGGCATAATAGTGCATAAGGGCAATTTTTTACACCTAAAATATGTTATTTACATAATGTTATTCTGAATGGAGTACATCAACACCCCATTTTACTCATTCTGGTCTCATGGACATGACTCATGAGATGAAGAGACACTACTTTTGGCTTGTGATAAAACTGGATGTTGCCAATTTTGTGGTAAAATGTCTAGAATGTCAATGCCTAAAGGCTGAACACTGCCACCTTAGAGGCTTTATGTACCTATATAACATACTTAAGGATAAATGGGAAGTGGTTTTATTGGTTTTTATTGTTAGGCTACCCAAATCTTGTAGTAGGCATCACACCATTTTAGTGGTAATTGACAAAGTAACCAAAGTTAGCCACTTCATAGCTGTAAACCTAATGGATGATGCTTTCATGTTCATGGAATTGTTTGTTAAATAAGTGATATGATTGCATGGTGTACCTGAAGTAATTATTTCAAACTAAGATAAGTTATTCACTTCAAGGTTTTGGTGAACCTTGACTATGGTATTTGGTACCCAACTAAATTTCAGCTCTTCATATTACCTACAAATGGATGGTCAGACTGAGTGGCTGAATCAAGTGGTTGAGGACATGTTGCATATGTATGTTATGGACCAATAGTCCAATTGATATGATTACCTCCATTTGATCAATTTTTCATACAATAAATCATATCATTCAGTACTAAAAATGGCCTCTTTTAAAGCTTTATATAGGAGAAAATGCCACACCCCACTTGGATGTGATGGTTTAAATAATAGGGATATTTTTGGGTTTAAAATTATACAATAATATGATAAGTGGATGGTCTTAATACACCAAAATTTGATGTCTATTCTGATAGGCAAAAGATTTATATAGATTAAAAGAGAACACTGTGTGAATTTGTCAATGTTGACAAGGTATTTTTGCATGTAATATTGAAGAAAAGTTTGATTAAGTTTGGGAAAACCTCCAAGTTGGCTCCATGTTTTGTCATACCATTTGACATTGTGGACAAGATCAGTCTTTTTGCCTATTGACTGGATTTACCACTTTTTCTATCAAAGATCCATGATGTATTCCACATTTTATTTTTAATAAAATACGTACTTGATCCATCTCATGTGGATTGGAAAAATCTATAGGTTACGGAATAGGAAAGGATGTTGTTGGATCCAATGAAAATCTTGGGTCATTGTAGAATTAGACTAAGAAATAGAGAAATTTAAAAAGTCCTAGTATAATGGGATCCACTAAGTGAAAGTAATACTACATGGGAAATACAAATCTATTTAAACCATTCTATTCATGGTTGTTTTGATTTATCACCAGGATGGATCCTCATTAATGGAAGGAGGATGTCATTACCTATCATTTTGACCCTTTTTGATAAACTATATTAGATGTATTAGCAACAAGCGATTACTAGTTATCTAAATTTATACTTTATCTGCTACTTACATATGGTTATTGAATTGGTATTATAATGTTGTAATACACTCTAATATTGCTTACTGATGATGTCATCAATATAATTTTATATTGAGATGTGTATTATCAGTTAACTTATTTATATATCTTTTCATGAAGATTAAATGTTTTTGATGTCATGTTTTGTGGTTGCAGGCTCATAGGTACATGAGCTAGGTTAGAGGTGGACTTTGTTAGTCAGGGTAATAAATGTGGGGGTAGTGAGTAGCTTGTTAACACTAGCATTAGATAAAATATGTAATGGTAATAATCCATATAGTCACTTTTAGTAATTTTAGCTTGTTTGATGTTTTTATTTTTGTCTTGGCTTGATTGTTTGAGCTTGTTTAGATATTATTATTTTTATTTCTTTTGATTGTGATCATGTTCGTATATAAATTTTATTTCCTTGATTGGTGTCTAGTGTGGTGTTTTTGGATTAGTGTTATGCTTTCCTTATTCATTTTATCTATTAACTTTCATTATTTTGGCAATTAAGGGGCTCAGTTACTTTAAAGACTTGTTCAGGCCTATTAGTTCATTTGCTTACCTAGGGTCATGGTGTGATTAAAAATTTATTAATCTTTAGTCTTATTGACTTGGATATATCATTGAAGGGCCTTGGATAGGTTAATGTTTTTGTATTATGTTGGCTTTGGAATTCCATGTGATCTTTATTTGGTCCCAACATGGGCAAGAATTGGCCCTCCATGCATAATGATGTTGAAAAAATTATTTGTTATATCATGGTGGCTAAGGGGGTCATGGATATTATTGTCTTACACTATAATTTTAAGCAAAAATCAAATATTGAATTATTAGGGCTCATGATGGCACTATGGGTTGACTCTTCACCCAAAAACAGTAAACAAGTAGTTTGTATGGATAAGAATGTATTTTTATTGTGTTGGCCTATGGAGAAACCCTTATGAGGAAATGGCATCCATGGGAATTTATGGAGGCTCAAAAATAACCTTATAGGCCTTAATGACATGGATAAATTTGAGCCTAGGCAATAGGGAAGAAAAAGAGGTCATGTCGTGGGAGAAAATATCTTAGTTGGTAAGAAAGGTTTTCAATCCTGATAAGAGAAACTAGGGTCAAATCTTGTTTCTTTTTCAAAAGGCAGATTTGTGGCAAGTAAGTAATGTATTAAAATTTCTTGATGAAGAATTTAAGTGCCATGGATGACTAAAATCAAATTTTACCCTATATATTTGTTTAATATATGCATAAACACTTATAGGTTCAAGAGGAAATCATGGGACTTCCTCATGAACCTATAAGGCCTCCAAAATTAGTTAAAATCTTCTATAACTTATATATTTTAGTTCTAAATCAATTCAATGTTGTTGGGTTTCATTTCTGGCTATTAAGTTGAGCTTATATTTGTGCATAGGGTTAAAAATCAGCCTCTCCTAAAGATCCATTGAATATAGTTATCATACCCTGATTGGGTTCTTCTAATTTAATTATGGTTGTGTTTATTATTAAATGACTAACTAGGGTTTTGATGTTCTTACATATCTTGACCTTGGTAGTGATGGGTTCGTCTTTGTTGGTACTTACTTACATTTTGTGTAGTTATGACACTATGGCCAAGATTATTTATTATTATTTTTGGTTTATTTTGCTTGGTTTTTATGCATCTTGAAATGATGGTGTAAATGGGTCAATTTACCATTATTCACTCTCTTCCATTTTTTCTAGCTCAAATTAAATATTGGTTAAGCTTGTTCATTTTTAACATGGTTAAAAATTTATATGACCTAGGTGTTTGATCATTATTTTTGGTGCTTGATAGTTTTGTTCAGACCTGTGTGATTAAGTGCAACCTTTACATTTTATTTAGTGTAGTGTTGTTTATCATTATTTGGGTATGGTGTATAATTTTTACCATTTGATTGTTTTATGTAACTAATAAATTTTTTTATGGTGATGGATTATATTTCATTTTGTTCACACCCTCACCCTAAAGCTTGAAACTCTGATTCTACCACCTAACTAATGGTTGGGGTGGTGAGGGCCACTGATTGGGAAGCTCATAGGATGGGTCGAGATGGTTTGGTTTGTGTATGGATCATTTTGGTGACTACTCATTCTAAGTTGTTTTACATGGTTTTCATGCTCCTCATCCTTTATTGCCTACAATAATATGATGATCTACCTATAGCATGTTTTTTTGAATTATTCTCTCTATTGGTTATTCCTATAGCACCTATGCCAATGAAAAAAAAAATCATACTTGGCATACTTTATAATCTTGTATCAAATGACATTGTATGGATGATAGTTGTGAGTTCTTGGTTGTTATACATTAGTTATTTTCAGCTCATTATCACATTTCAAAAGCATTACAACCTTTAGTTTTGTGTTAACATGAATAATATGATTGATAAGTGGAAGTGTTATTACATTAGATGTTGAGATGGAAATGTTATGTTATTAAGAAATTATTAGTTGGGATTAGATTGTTCATATGGTTATGTATATAAATTATATTATCTTAATATTTCTTGGGTAAGATACCCCTTATAAAGTTTATAATAAATTATGGATAATGTTGTTGAATACATGGCAAAATTGAATGGTAATTCTATCTTATTTCTCTTAGCATGTAGATGGAAGATATTTATGTAGTAGTGGCTTGCGTTTAAGGATAAACAAAACATTTTGAATTAAGTATTATTGCATATAAAAGATTATGCATGACATTGGGTATATTGTTGATCTTGTTGAATAACATGGAAGATATTTCATTGCATAAGGACCATTATATGGGTTGGAAAGATGTCTAGTAAGCTAAATATAAGTATGGATGAACTTGAGATGATTTACTATTTTAGTGTATGAAGTAATGAAATTTTATAGTATGTTGGAAATTAATTTCCAAGTTTCATTACCTCATTGATATCATTATAATGATGACCAAGTTATCACTAATGGAAATTGAATAGGTGAACAATGTATTAGGAGACAAGTGTATGATTTTTTTGATCATTGAATTATTCTTTGATCTTAGTATGAAGTTAAGTTTATGCCTCGAATATGGGTTAGCCATAGCATGGGTAAGAAAGTCTTGTTTATAAAAATAGAATGTTGTTTTTAGTCATAATTTTTTTATATAGTTGGCTATAACAAGTGCTTTAATAGTGTTAACAATGTTTCCATTAGATGTTGGAAAGTGACATTATGGGGAAAATACTACATAAAGCCATTACATAATTTTCTTGGGTACAAATTGTATATAATAAATGATTTTTATTTTTATAAAGAAATTTGTTATTAACATCAATGGTAGTTGTAAAGTAATTCATACCACCACAAGTATAAAGGAGTATGAAATTGTGATTTTATGCATATTTGAATCAAGTGTTCTAACACTTATGGAGTTTAAAGGAAATTATTCACAGTGGATTGCTTCATATAAATTGTGTTGAAAGACATAATATTGTAGTCATGTATGTTTGACATAAGATGGACTGGGCAAGTTAGTTTTGCAGGCATGTAATGGTGTAATACTTATAGAATTTCCAAGTTATGAAGTTCTTAAATTGGTAAAATGATTATAAGAATATAATGGAGTTGACATGGAAAAATACTATAGAAATAAAGAAAAGGAAAATGTATAAATTAAATGTAGATAATGAAATATTGGATTCTTGTGATAACTAATTTATTTGGTTAAGTGTAACTAGTCTTGGTATATGGCTATCAAATGACATGTGCACAACACCATAAGGGCTAGGACCCTAGATGCTAACCTATAGGATGATTTATGTATTCCACTTGATTAAATTAATTATTTTATAATCAATTATAAATACACAGTGGAGGCTCACTTACATGATGAAATTTATCCTTGTCAAGAATCTTAATGTGGTCCAAATATAAATAGTAACTTATCTTTGAGTAATATAGCTATATCTCAAATTGTGTTTAAGTGTAAAGTGGAAGGACATGGTACAATGATCCTTTAAAATTATGAAATAATGGTATAATGATTTGAAAGGGATAGTACCATTGTATATTCCTTGCATAAGTGAAAATTAATGAATAAAGGCATCCCTAAGGCCTATTACTTTCTCATAGATTCTATGGGGGTACATTTTCTTTGTTGACCTAGTTATGGTAAAAATATTTGATTAATTAGATAGTATGATGATTATTATACATTACGAGCCTTGAATTTTATGTATGCAATGTTGTATGGTTTTGATTTCATGTATATTGAGAAAAATATGAAGAATTTTAAACCTTTATTATCCATTATTGTATCCCCTAGCAGTGTATGCATTACATAAATGGCATGGGTATGTAATATAATCCTCAAATTATCTCGAGTGGGTAAAAAGGTGTTTTTTACCAAACTGATACCCAAAATTCCATATATGTGAGTCTTTTAGGTAGGATAAAGACACCTAGGTGGTCCTATTGGGAAGGTGTTTGACCCCATATAGTTCATTATTTATTGTTATGGATCATATATCTATACACCCCAAACTACATGCAAATTTCATAGGGCAATAATCTTCCTTATGAAATATTCTAGGGGTAATTATCCTAACTAAGTGTTACATGTATGTAAACTTGGTTATGGAGTTGTGGGTGTATTATGCTAAACCAATTTTCATGTAGTGGACCCTATTTATAATTCCTTTTGGCACTCAATTTTTTTTGGTCATTTCAATATGCAAATTTTCTCTTATTGATCTACAAATTTACCTCCTAAATGCCCCAAGTTAACACAAATTACTTTACAATTTATAAAGCAATTAATGCATTAGAGGCAAGGACTAGTTTCTACATGGCCCTTATTTTTTATAGAAAAGTCACTTTTAAATTTTTCATAGGTATCAAAAAGAGGTAAACCATCAAAAAAATGAATTGGGAGGCACGATTAAATTTAATTAATGGATATGCATGGTTATGATTTGTTTTTTGAGGGTGAAAAGGAGCATGAAATTAACAAGAGTGCAATTTTATCCCTCATCCTAACCCAAGGTGGGTTTGAATAAGAGTGAATTGGATAGAAGATAAAACTAAGATGAGATCCATTAAAGTTGGATAAAGTTGTATAAATAATTATGCCTTCCCTACCTATCCTTATATATAATTAAATAAATATTTTCATAATTTTTCCTTTCTCTTTTGTGGTATGTGTGTGATTGGAATGAAATGAAATGAGATGATATATGATAAATAACATTATGCTACATTACAGTCGAGGAGTTTGAGAACTGCATTATAAATTTAAAGGAGGAGTGTTGCATTCCATTTAATTGGATAGAGCCCATGCAACCTCCTATTTACCGTTTTATTTAATTAAAATGCAATGCATCCATCACATGTTCCTTTGTTGCATTTAATTGACTGATTTCTAGTTAGTATAGAATCAATCACACACCCTAACAATTTGAATTGAAGATACCTCAAAAACAATATAGAAAAATCATACAAGTTTAAATCCTATAAATTACTCTAATTAATAATAATATTTAAACTCTTGTGAAGAAACAAATTAGGAAATATATGGGACAAATCCCAACAACTAGTTTAACACTAACACACAAACATATTATACTCATATAAAACTAGATAAATAGATGTCATTACTCCTCTCATATTCTATTTTATTTCCTACATTCTACCCATTGATTGATCTTACCAATAAGAATTAGTTAAGAAATTAAATTATTATTTGCATAATAATGACCTTATCAAATTGAGTTATAAATCCTCTAGTATCCTAAGGTTCTAATTATGTTTTATATAGTTTAATGTCATTAAACTTATTAGGTGTCGAAGAAACTTCACAATGTAATTTTCATGGGGTTTTAACTAAGTAGAAACACTAACAAGTTATGACTTTAGTATTTGCTTTCTTATTGTTTAGGTGTCATAATATTCTCTCACAGTTTCTTCTAATTATACTAGAAATATTTTTACTAATTTAATCAATTAAAACTTCATCACATTAATTCTATTATTTATCATACCATTAATGGAACCCATGCAAACATATCATAGGAAACTAGTTTTATTCTCTTTAAAAAACTTCGTTTGTAGTGGATTTAACTATGACCTGAATTATATGCAATCTTCATATAGATACCTTGCATTACTTGGAACAGAGTCTAAATTTAACAAACTAGGGATCTTGAATATGTAGACTAAGTCTACTAAAACTTATTTTTTACATAGGTTAAATTAGTACATTGCCATATTAGGCACACCTTAGTTCCATATAGGTGATTTACTTAAACCAGATAATGGGTAAAGATTTACACACCAAGCCATAGTTATAAGTTGATATGATATTGGTCACATACACGTAAATACACACTCTCAAAGATCAAGCATTTCTAGGGTATGACACATATTTCCATTTATTTTAAATAGAATATCAAAACTAGCTTGTATTGATATATAATTGGGCTCTTTATACCATAAGAGTTATTTTTTCCACCATGTCATCAAAACTATTGATTACTCTATGACCATACAATATAGTTACAACAATTATATTTAAAAAAATAGAGTACAAGATCCATAGTGGAGGGAACATTCTCCTCACCATATTGGGCACTATCCTAGTTAATCAAACATCTATCCTAAGGAATCAAAATTATCATAAATATTCAAGGTTTCTGTAGTCACAAGAACTAAAAAAATATCAATGAGGAATCCCTTCCTTCCCAAGGTTATTTTAATATTATATTTATATAAATTATAAGGTCATAGAGTACTATATTAAGATCATATTGTTCTAGCCACTTCATAGGTCTAGGAAGTTAATAATAATGTATAATTAATGAGTTTTATAGGCTATAATTTATTCTACTTAGGAATGTGTGTATAGTTTAAAAGGGATGACTTATCTATCATAAGCTAACATCAAGGCAATCTCATTTCATATTATTAAGGCTTGAATTGAAAGATTAGATTATAAGTTGGTTAGTTAAACATTAGTCATGTAAACACAAAGAATGTATAAATAACTTAACAAACTAGGCCAACCTATTACAATAGGGTTTGAAAATGATAATGAAGAACAAATTGAAAGAAATCAGTAACAATTACCTTCCCAAGTGATTCCACCATCTAAGAGTGGCTCCAAACATGTTTTTCTCCTTGATCTTGTGTTCTTGTTTTTCTCAACAATGTATGCCAAGATCGTCCATCATCTCAAGATCACTATGTATAACCTAGGCTCATGATAAGAAATATAATCTATGCCTATCAAATGAATCTTGAAAATAAGACACAATGATCAACACAAAGAAAGATTATGGAGATAATTCTTCATTATAAGTTTACAATAATTTAGCTTAAAAAATAATTTTCTATGCCCTTCTATTTATATCCTCCAAATGGACTAGGATCAACCATGACCATCCATCTCAATATTGAGATGTGTATCCATGAATTAACTTAATATATGTAATTAAATCTATAAATATCCTCATAATGGTTTGGGAGGAAGGGGGCATTAATTAGGCATGGGTGTCCATAATCTTGATATTTATTGTATTTATGGCTTAAGGATGCCATCGCATAGATCATATCACTAGGTGATACAGATATTGAGAATCAATTTCAAATAATGAAATAATCAATAACCTCCATGGAAAATCCACTTAAGCTCTTGATTTAAATTAATTAAGTTAAACAATATTAATCAATTTTAGTGCAATTCTTTGTAAATTGGTGCACAATTAATCAAAATGGTTAGAAAGTCATATTACTAGATCATAATTTGACTTGAGAAGAATTAGAAGGTGATTTTAGATATATATATATATATATATATATATATATATATATATATATATACCATTATCCCATTTAGGATGTTTCTAACACAAAATAACAAAGGTAATTGATGTGTACTAATGAAATAGAAGAAAAGAGTGATCTAGAGCATGAAAAGGCAAAATCATCATTCTGACTTGAAATGATTTGAGAAAAGTTAGGAATCACATAAAATGCATTGCCCCATTTAGGGATACATTGGCCTAAATTAACACTTGTATATAATAAACTCAAACCATTTAGCATTTTTAGTGATTTTGGCCTAAATTATGTATTTGAGTGCAATCTGAGAAAGATTGACAATTTCAACACAAATAGTTTTAGGAATTGGATGTCTACATTTTAACCATGTTTAAGAAGGCGTAGTGAGAGATTTACATGAAGCAACATATTTTAAAAGAAAAGAGTTGTCTAGAATAAATTGGAAATGACCCATAATGCCCCCTTGAGAGGACCTATTAGGATGAAATAAAAGGATGGACTCTCAAAAAAAGAGGGGAAGTGAGAGATTAACTTGTGGAATAGATCACATCCAGATGAGCTAATGCTTGCATATGTGGTTACCATCAATGATCAAAATATAATTAGAGGTATAATGGGCCCCAAGATGGGGGAAATAGGAAGGATTCAATCCAAACATATAAATGACACATTTTGAACACACCTAATTTAGGAGTATAAGTTATGCACTTATAACATTGATCTCATTATGGGCAGTAGTGTGGAGATATTAGAATTAGAAGAAAAGGAGAATGTGTTATGCAAATAGATGATAATAAGAAGTGCTTTATTAAGGCATATTTGATCATGATAAGATAGTTTTGCCCTAGTAGGGTTAATTTTGATCATTGATAAAGAATAAATAATTTATTGCCCCTATAGGGATGACTTAGATTTGTTAACCAGTTCAAATGTTATGCCCCAACATGGGAAAATTGACAAGCAATTAACTCAAGGATATAACCTAAAATATAGATTAAAGTGAATGGGTGCAAATGTAGATGTGATGGTTTAGTGGCTATGAAAACTAGGCATACCAAAATGCACAAAGGGATGAAAGAAATGAAAAGAGAAGAATTAAGATGGCCAAGCTAACCCACGATACGTCATGTATCCAAGTGCTACCTACATAGTCCAAATGGACCTCAAGCCAATGTAGTTCACCTAAAATTTGGAGAGAATGGAATGAAGGATGATGAAAAACTAACCAAGAGTTCATTAGACTCATGATGTATGCTAAGAGATTCACATCTAAGCATAGAGTTAGGTTTTAAACCTATTGATCCTAGTTTATGCATAGTGATCTTGAGATTTGTTCATTGAATTTGTGTTGACATTAAGACTTGAATTTAGAGCACAAAGTGATTTCTATAGCAAAATAAATTAGGAATCATAGGTATGAAAAACTTATGAAGATAGTTCATTTCAATTGCATGGAGCTAGTTCAAATGTGAATACTTATAATTAAGGATAATGGTAAAAAAGACCAAAACTAGAGTTACAATTATATGCACCTAAATTCGCTCTCCTCATTAATGTCACTAATATTATTATTAATTGACATTAATTTCACTAATACCATTTATTTTAATTCATGTCATTCTAATATCCTCTTTTATCTCTCTAATTTGTCCTAATCCTAGCCATTTAACTAATATCCCCTCCTTTACTCTCCATCTATTAACCTTAATCATCCCATTCCTTCATTAACTATTCTTAAATACCTATTATCCTAATCTAATCCCATTTACCTATTATTTGTGAATTCCTTAAATTCTCATGACCCCACCTACCCACCTACTAGCCTACACCCTAGCCTTTTTTGCATCCCTATGAGTCCTAAACCTCATTAACTCCCATATAATCCCCCCATTATCTCCTAAAATAATTGATAAGACTCTAGAACTAGAGAAACTCCTCTAAGACTTTATAAGTCTCCAAACTAGAGACTTATAAATAATTTTAAATTCCCCTAAAATTCCCTCCATTATTCTATAAAGGTCCATGCTTGGGCCATGGCCAAAAGGACTAGACTCTTTATGCCAAATCTATGATTAAGCATTAATAATCAAAATATAATATCATTGCATCATAATGTCAATTTGAGTCTAGTTAATTATAATCCCAATATTCTTATTTCAAATCCATTTGATCATGGTTTAAACATTTAGGATTTAGGATTTAAATGTTATATTGAATTGTATTCACCCATTGCATTTAGTTCTAATGGCTTTAGACTTTAACTGGTGGTTTAATATTTGAGTGATTGAATTGTATAGTTTAATCCTTTGTGCTCAAATTTTAGGCTACATGCTAGTGACCATATTGGGAGCTTGATCCCAATTAATCAATTTTTATTGTTAGACATGGTTTTACAAGTTTACAGGGTCAATTGGTGAAGGAAAATCTCAAAAAATTTAAAATTTGATGTACACAAGTTTCAGTCATGACATTACACTAGTATTCATGACTTTACCATGCATAATCATGATATTGACCTCATAAGTCATGATTTCATCTTAAATATGAACCTAACTACTAACCATTTATCTATTTATACAAGTTTTAGCCTTTCAACAATACCATGATTTATGATTTACGGTATTGAATGGACATTTATGATTTTGTTAAGCCAAGTTGTGATTTTGTATCTAACCATCCATGTTAATCATGTAGGTTTTAATTTTTTGACAATATCACCAGTTGTGAATCACAAATTTTTTAGTGGAGTCATGGTATTGTATAAACAAGTCACATTTTTTATTTTCCTAAATGGTCTATTTTCGTAGTCTCTCATCTTTGGACAAAACCATAACTTAGTAAGTCACAAATTGGTTTTGTAACTAGTAACTTTGTAATTATTATTCATGGCTTTGTGGATTTTGAATGTGGGCATTATCATTTCAATTGACCTTTGATATGCCTATCTAGTGCGTCTTGACAGTATTTCAAGATATGGATTCTTTGTGAAGGATAAGTAATTTAGAATCATGATTTGACTAGCTAGTTGGGATTTGATGGACATCCATTTTATTTAATCAATCCAGTTCACTGAACCCTCTTCCTATTTTCATTGAATACATTATACTTAGTTTTATTTATCTTTGTGTGTAGGGTCTTAATACCAAATATAGTCACTTTAGGATCCCATGGGCAAAAATCTAATCACCAAATCCTATAATTGCATTTTGGATTTGATAATCATGACTTCATGATTGAAATAGGTAGTATTATGATATACTAGGTGAGATATGAGGAAATGGTATCAAATTCAACCAGGCTATTAAAACATATATATAACATCCTCTTTCACTTTGAACATTTTCATTTTTTTCACTCTGACCATTCTCAATTTTACAGGGAATTTGTTGTAATAAACACACACACACACACATATGTATATATACACATATATATGAATATACATGCATACATACATACATATATGTGTGTGTGTGTGTGTGTGTGTGTGTGTGTGTGTGTGTGTGTATGTATATATATATATATGTATATGTATATGTATATATATACATATATATATATATATATATATATATATATATATATATATATATATATATATATATGTATGTATGTATATGTATGTATGTATGTATATAACATCCTTGTGATTTATTTGTGCAGGGCTAGAAGGAATGCCCATATGCTAGATACCAAACTTACAAAACTGCTAATCAAGTGATTATTCAAAAACATGGTTCTATCCTATGCACTTGCAGTATTAAGGTATTAGTAGTAGTTTTAATGATTTAAATTTTTTCGTTGGTTTTTTTATTTTCATATCCTAGAATCTAATCTAAAACCTTTTGATCAAAATTCTTGTCTAATATTTTTATATTTTGTCATCTTTTATTTTAGATTTTAATTTTTCTATGCATACACATTTCTAAGAATTTGGACTTGCCTGAGTTGAATATCCAAAATTTTAAAGCTTTTAATGTGATAAAAAAACCATAACTTGTGTTTTATCAATAGTAGTGATTTCAATCTGTCCAATAACGGTATTATCCTCTCAAAAAGATGACTTTATAATTTTACCCAATTTCATTAATTCCTACTAATCTATCTTCTAATTACCATTTTAGGGTGGATTGGGAATGCAATATCACTACAATCATTCTTGTGAGTTTTTGCTTCTGTCCAACTCTGACTAATATCTCAATTTAATACCCTATATGTCAAAATTGTGAAAACATCATTTTGGACATTAATTTTTAGTCCATCATAATCATCTATAAAAAAAACATTTTGGCATTTAGATAATATGCCTTAACTTACATAAACATCCATTTTTATCACATATTATAATTTTTAAGTTTTACCATTTACAACAAAACCACAATTTATGATTTATTGATAGTAGCAATTTTGTTATCTTAAGTCATGTTTTTGTGGTTTATGACAAAAATATAACTATAAATATATAACCGGTAGTGATTTTTTTAGTCTTAGTTGTATTTTTTCCTAACTCTTATAGTTTTTTAGGTAACCTTCATGGTCATCTAATATTTTTGCAAAATCTTAACTCGTGTTTAGTGATTGTGACCCCTTAGACACCCATAAAATCCCTAATCCTTTTACTAGCTTGACAACTAGGCATTGATGATAGGTCATTAACACCTCTTGCACTTTTGGTTTGACATTTGATCATATTCATACATCATCTAATCCATTTATCTATTTCATCCTCATCATCACCTATCATAATAGCTTGGTCCTTCAGACCTTCTTTGTTCAAAAATCCATCTCTCATCATCTATCCCTTATTAGCCATCCCCATGGATTTGGACATGTTTCTCATAGACCAATACATCTTGGCCAACAAAGATGAATTCCTTTTACAATATATAGATATGGGTACTTCCTTACCTTCTAACCTTGATCTCATTCACCCTAAACCAACATCCCACATCCTTCCCCATCCATAATCCCATAACTCCATGAAATCAGTCTTAACCTTCCTTAATGCTATCACCCTAATCAATCAATAAATCACAGAGAATAAAGATGAATTCCTCTTATAGCTATGAAATATGGGTGCTTATTTTCTCGATGAGTTTGACCCCATAAGCCTAAATTCACCTCCAAAACTAGTCCACCATCAACACTTATCCCATTTCCATCCACCATCCACTAGTCCTATCCAAACCCCCTTAGCCCTAATTCATACTTATCCACAACCAAATCTTCCATCTACCAATCATAATCCATCACCACTCCCTCTTTATACTAGTAAAAGAAGACCCAACTTGTCAACCTCATCACCCACCAATAACATGACATCACCATCACATTTTTCCAATTCAAACACTTTTAAATCTAATGCTCTAGCCCATCAAGACCCTATCCTTCATCACCCACCACTATGAAGCTTGACCCTACTTTTATGGACCAATACATAGCTACCAACGAGGATGAAAACCTCTTATAGTTTATTATGATGGGTGTACCAATTCTCAAAGGTGTTGACCCCCTTAAACTTATTACACCTCCATCACAAACCCTTTTGAGTAAGTCTCCTTTGAATCCCCCATCTACTAGTTATAGCCAATCATCTACCGCTTCCCCTACTAGCAAAGGAAATTCAATCTTAGCCACCTCATCTACTTCCAGTCCATCCACCTAGCCACATCAATAACCATCTGATCTCAAGTCCAATGCTTCCACATCTAAGTCATAAAGTGAAGTGGGTCCTTATATTCCCCTTCTTATGTCATTGGAATCCCTTTTCTAACAACTAGTCACCACTAACATGATGGTCCAACCACCCATACAACATCTTGATCCCACTAAGCCTAAGAACTTATGGTATAAATCAAATTGATACTATTTGTATCATCAAACTTGGGGACATTCCATTAAGCTATGTCAAAAATTTTGAGATTATGTTCAAGACCTTATCAACCATGGTGACATAATAATTGAGGATGAACTAGATAAGTCTCTCTCTCTAGGTGAACAAGAAGAGGAAAGCCAAGATTCCATTCCTGATCAAGCCCTTCCCCATCTAAGCTAAGGTCAAGACATCATATCTATCCTCTATGATCCCCCCATCTTCAACTACCCATCCATTTAAAACAAGTATATTCCCCATAAGCCTAGTCCTCCCACATCCCATTATTCCTTTCATGGACCTAGTTTTGCTCAATCCATTATCCCTCCATCATCTTCCTCTCACCCATCATACCAAAAACCCCATGTTGAGAAGACAATCATGGGCAATCACTCCTTTACTTACCATATTACATCATGTACATCAAAGTCAGTATCAGAGTTACTATAAGTTTTATCTACCTTAGGATCATGTGCAACACCAATGTCTAAATCAGATTCTTCATCTAAAATGTCATCCTTCATCGATATTGATACAAATTTTGATAATGCCTATCTTTTTTAGGATACCTCTAATCTAGGTTCCCCCAATACATCACTAGGCATACTTTTGGATCCCAATCAAGATGATGAAGTCATAATCGAGTTCTTGCATGATTTATCTATTGAATATTTTCAAAGTGAATCTAATCCTACCACAGATGCATCTTAGTGATCCTTTTGAGATTATTGAAGATACAAAATCTAATGTTAAATCTAGGGCTCCTAGTGACCTTTATAAGGACTATGCTGCCAATTATACCCTTAATCCATCAGCCAAAATTACTCATCTACCTCACCTCCATAATCCCTACATCCCACTGCATGATGGGAATGGAAAATAACATTCATCATTTGATTCCCCTATGCATTCAACATCATGTTCCATGCATTCAAACTTCTAAGACCATCTTTTAAAATCATAAGTCATGATCAAATCATCTTTGATCCTATCATTCAAGATCAATAAAAATCAAATCATCAACCTAATAAAAAAATGTCTTCCCCTAGTGAATCCCAAAAATTAACACTAAGGGCATATCAAAGTCAAAATAATCATATATCAAGTCAAAAATTAATCTATTTTGTTGAAGCCCAAAATCTGGCATTTAGGGGCAATCAATATCAAATCCAATAAGCAAATAAAGTCAAAAGAAATAAGTGCATGACCAACCAACCTATCAATATTTGGATCAAATAATTAGTAAATCAAAAGGTCTTAGATCCCTTACTCTCATGATGCCAATCTAAAGAATCCCCTCCACCATATCTAATAGTGTATGCAACTGTTGAACCCCATTTTCACTCCCCATCCCATCATATCATTCGTGATCACATCCTTACTTCCCTTCCTATATCCCATCAATACAAGCATGACATCCTCTTGTCCATACCATATCTCCCATCCTTGGGTAACATTGTCCCTTATAGGGGTTACAGTTAAACCTTATCAAAATGTCTGGAAGATGTTAAATTAAGTATCAATAAAGGCCACCATGACCTAATTCTATAATCACACATCTTCAAAATAGGTGTTGGTATAAAATACCACTAGTATTGGCAATCTTACATCTCTCTATTCTCTAATAAATTGAGATGCCCAAAAAAATCATGCATCTAATGGTGAAAACCAATCTTTTGGCACTTTGGGCAAGTGCCATGATGAAAACTAGTTTTCAACATCATGGTAAAATCATCTATTATAAACCTTGTACCTCCACACTTGGGGGTAAAATCCATCCATTTCAAATCCATTAATCTCCCTTATCAACCTTGTTTATATCATCTATCCATGTCACTTCTTATCCCTTGGTCTAACCCATCATCTGCCATCATATCATTTATCCTATCTCTCATTCCTTCCTATCTTGACCTTCATGAGGAAGTGGAAGGTGTCTTCAGAACCATACTAAAAGCATCTTGTTATATCCTCCAATGAATACTTGGGGATATAATAACCTAGTTCCTTCATGACATGGTCATGGAAAACCCCTAATCTATTCCTCCTTGGCCCCCATCACTTTCATCCTTTTTCTCATCCCATTTATCATTCTATTTGTCCTCCTCCTAGTTGATAGGATTGGTATTCCATTTGTTAGTAACCCCATTTGTACAATATATATACATATTCCATAAAATCCTTAAAAATTGAAATATGTCCAAAAAGACCTAAAAATCATAAAATTAAAAAAATTGAAAAATAATCCATGGTATCTTATGTCACATCCATCTCTATTCATCTCATATCATCCCATTTATCATCCTCAGACACTATGTTTGGTCTTGAAACCACATTAGAGTGGTCACTCATCCATATAATAATCTCATCCTTGTCCTGGGTATTATTGACACACATAACCTTGTCAAATAATTTAATTTGGTACCCATAATTTCCCTATGAATTCCTATCACACCAAGCACCCATCACATCACCTCTTTGCTAGTGTAGAAGGTACTTGATCCCATCATTATCTTTATCATTACATCTTCATACCTAGCACCCATCCAATAGCTATTTTTCTAGTATGAAAGGAATTTGATCCCATCATCTCATATTCTCCTTGTTAGATTGAACTCTTATAAGGCCTTGTCTGTTGGTAATCCTTGGTCATCACTCTTCTAAATCACCTTCCTGGACCACTTTTTGATTCAATTTCAACACCAAATTAGTATTCAAAGACCTTATCCCATTATTCACCCTTATATCTTAAAATAGGGGCACCACCTCATCTTAATCCTAATCATGATCATCTTATCTCAATCTAGGTCCCCATTCATCATCATAACCAACTTAGTCCAATCACTCATCCCATCCTTAGACTAGACATTGTGGCATTGTGTGTAGATACTTACATGTATTGCTTGTATATTGTTGGTATTATTTGAACCATGTATATATCTTGTTTTGTCTTATGTTTTGTTTTCATCGTGTCTCTTATTATCTATTTGGAAATGAATGAGGATGTTATGAGGACACCAAAAGTACCCTCGAAGATGCAATGTTCACTATTTGCCCATGCACTTTAGCACAACATCCTCTTAGTCATGTCTATATTATGGGGCATAATTCCAAGTGCCATATTTAATGGATTACTTAGACTATGATGAGCTTTATGACATTTGTGATGGCTTGATCATCCACACTTTCATCACTCATCTACTTATCTTTACCACTAATCTGATCTTCCTAACCCATCCAACTAACATCCCATATTTTATCTTTATCAACCCCATCACATCATCTGAGTCCAATCCTCTATTCATTAACATCATCCTCTAATAACTAATCATAGTCATCATCATTATCTTTTACTCCATGAATTATCTTTTATCCTCTAAGTCAAAACTACATCAACCTAATGACTTTTCAGACTATGTAGGTAACACTTGGCCAATTTTTAGTTCTCAAAGATAGCTCGATCACTATCACTTCTTTCCTCATCATCCATCATCATCATCTCGATCATATCTTTAGTATTATCTTTGGTCACTTGATCATATCCTCATTCTTATTCATCACCTATATAACTATTGATCTATTTAGCTTTGAAATACACCCATCATTAATCTTATCAAATCATTTTATTATCCTAGCCTATAGTTATCCCTTGAATGTGGCCTTGCTTGGGATACATATAAATCTTGTGGAATTTTAATCCTATCATCATCATGTTATGATTGATTCCTCCTTGTGATGTGTTGACAACTATGATCCAGTCATCTCTACTCCTTGTGCATGTGTCCTTGCCAAGGGAATCATCAATAAATAACTCATTACTCAAGTTAAATTAATCTTATTCATATTATATCTCACATATGGCATCCCATCCCTTTGTTTTTCCATCTCATCTCACCCATCACTTATTATTTCAAGTGGCCATCCATCTCATTCTTCCCCGCATATCCCCTTAAGGGGGCATCATATTCACTAAAATCATCTACTAACTGTTGTCACTTGGATTTTCACCCTTTAAGGAGATTAAAATCTCTCCTCATCAAAGTGGCACAATGTAATCACCTCTAGGCTTGTGGGTATCCTAGGGAATGAGGTGAATCTCTAGATAGGGCTAGCTCCCTTGATGTACCACTTTAGATTGCAACTACTACTAAACTTGGGGGGTGAAAAAGGAGAGAGATAACTAAAATAAAACTAATATAATGGATTTGATACACCAAATTGACTGATGAAATATAGCCATATGAATATTACACTTGAAATCAAAGGAAAAACTAAACATACACTTCTCCAATCTTCATCTTTTGACATCAGTGTTACATTGTGAGGTTATAGATGAATGTGCAAAGCTATGAGGACTAGAAAATAGGCCTATGAAGGTAATAATAAAAATAATAACTAAATATATTCTTTACATATCCTAAAATACTTCACATTCCCTACAAGAAGATGTTTTCCAACAATAAATAGGATGAAAGAATGATAAAACATGCTAAGGAATCCATAGTCTTCACTTATGCAAAATCAAACATTCCAAATGAACACACTAATAATAGTCATGAAATTGGTAACAATAAGTTTTATTATTGATCGAAAGGTATACATTTGATTAGGTACTTACCAGACTTAGGTGGAACATCCTCTACAATGCCAAAATGGCTAGTTTTTATAAAACTTATGAGAGAGAGAAAAAGAGAGAAGTCCAAGGGTCACAAGGAAAATTTTCAAGCTGATCCAAGGAGATAATTGTGAATTATAATAATAAATGGGATGAAACATGTAATTTTTGGAATAAAAAGTGTTAATTCAAGGCATAAACTTCATGAAAAGTAGCAAAAAACTTCTCATCATGGCTCAAAAAACTACCTTTATGATTTGGACCTATTTGAACATCCCATAACTGATTATGAGAAGTTAAAATGATTTTAATGGAAGTTTATGATATAATAACTTTATCTCCATGAATTATTTTTATGCTTGATCCTCTAGAAACCTCTAAAAGTGAACCACTATCATCTGTTGTCCAAAAACACTCCTTTCATGCACCCTGCACACTTGGCTTCCAAAAAGAGATAAATTTATCATTAAAATATGTAAAATGTAGTTAATTAAATTTTTAAATTCCATAACTAGACCTATAAGCATCAGGGACACCTTAAAAATCTATCCACTTGAAGTTTTCACACTTCTCTCTAGCTTGTCTACTATGCTAGTTTTGACTGGCTAAGTTGAAGCACCTAGTTTAGACACTTATGAGTTGTTTCAAATAATTATAGTGATATTGGGAGTTATATTAAGTCTTAATATTTCCATACATATGATTTTCATCTCTTAAAACCTCCTACATTCTACAAAACACATAAAATAGTGAGAAAAACCTTATTTCTACCCCCAATATACAAGTCCATTTAATCAAAAGGCATGGGGAGTATCCTTATTAGTAATTAAAAACATATAATACTTTTTATGGGAAAAATATGCCTTTTTGATAGCTATAAAACTCCATTTCTTCCATCAGGTCACTATCAAGGGTTTGTAAGGGTTTTGAGCAGTTTTCATTCTTAAGGTTGGTTCATAGAGATATGACATCCAATCTACAAAAAAAATTCACTAAAGTGATGTTAAAATTCCCTATTAACATCATTTATTTCCTTATATTACCATTTATAAGCTCAAGGGATATGTGAGAATTTTAATCTGACCTATTGAGCTTGTTTCTTCTATTTTCATAGGCCTGAGATGAGTTTTGAGATTAAAAAGGATTATTTGTTCTTTATCTACCGTCAAAAAGCTTGGAAATGTCCTAAATGACCTAAAAAAAATGTTTTAACTCATGATTATGTTAATTTCATGTGGAAAGTGAAAGTGAATCCTAATTAGGGCATTAGGCCTAATGTTACTCAATAGGCTTGCCTACAACTTGAAGCACAAAATGACTTTGTTGAGGGTTTCCATGAATTACATTAGCTCAGACACATATATTATATCCCTATGAACAATCTTAAATAATTTTTAATTTCTCTCTAATGCCAAAAGTTACATTGATCTCTTATTTATTTTTTGGACTAAGCTTGCCCAATTAGGCTTGACTGCAACCCTTGAGGTTTTTGGAACCTTGTCTAGTTTATTCTCTTTGTGATGTGTTTATATGATTTAAATAGGTGTATTATATATTAATACACCTTATTTAATTATCTCCATATCTTTTGATCTCATCTTCTTACACATATCTTGAAAGATTGCAAGCTCATGTACAAAAGGAGTGGCCTTTATCTGAGATAAAATAGAGGGAACTCCCATGTTTCCTCAAAAAAAGATTACTATTTAATGGTATTCCTCCTAACATAAATGTGACCTACACAAAATTTAATAATTTTATCTCATGTATAGTTCCCTCAAATGCATTAAAGTATGAGACAAACTTGTAGAAAGAGCACTATTTATAGGGTTTGCATTCCATGGATTATGTTATGCAAGATTAGAGCCTTTTTCTCTATTTGTGTGCATAATGACGATGGAATTAGGTATTTCCAATTATTATTAAGGTGTTCATCATCCCCAATATTTCACAAGTCCCTCATATTGCTTGCTTGAGATGACTTTGTTACCTTATTATGACAGTAACCCCTGCTAGATGATCCTACTATAGGTGATGGTGCATGATCCAAGCTTGGAAAATAAAGGAAATAACCTAATTATAACTCTATAGGGTCCTTTGGCATGGTTTAAGTCCAATTTACTCACTTTATGCTTTATAAACTTAAAAAAACTTAGTTTATTCATTATTTGTTGACTGTATTCCTTTTCAATAGTGATTTATTGGTCATCAAGCTTTGTTAGAATTTGAAAGAATATTGAAAATACCCTCCCTTAAGACTATAGAATAATTTTATATCAGTTTTTATTTAACCATTCACCTTGGATAGCTTTGAGAATCATTTTGACACCATAGTTTACCCACTGTCTACATTCCTAGTTGTAGGTGCACTTACCAGGCCATATGTATAAACTAAGGGTATACTGGGGGAGTCAAAGACAAAAATTATTATTATTTCATGATGATCCTTATGATATTAATGTCACTATTATATTTTTTAAAAACCCCATATTTATGGCATGGTCTGAGTTTGAACTCATGGATTTGAAAATCTCTTTTTAGCTTTAACTATAGATGTTATTGCCTAATTTTAGTGCATTTGAGGGCACCTTTAGGGTTCTTAACAACCATCTTCCCTTAGACATCTACCTTTCAAACCTTGTGAATCTCTTTTCCTATGTAGAGACAATGTGTACCACCTCTTTAAAAGTTTTATAATACCCTATAGGCATGTTGTAAAGTACCTATAAAAACCTCATACACCTATGGTTTAACAAATTGGGGATTAGAGGCCTAAACATAGTCTTTTCACCTTTTGAGACAATATCCCATCTTGTGCATCCACTTAGCACTCCAAAAAAAAAATCATGGTACTATTATCATGTTGGGGTTCAAAAAAGGTTCCACCATGTCTCCTATCATTCTATTTAGCATCTCAGTCCCCTGTTTAGGCCACCTATAGGTGGCTTTTGCTCATATAGGTAGTGAAGGTGAGGATAGATAGTAGACATGGGTAGACCTATTCATTATCCTTTGAATCTTTCCAAACTTTCAAAACACAACTCTTTGATTATGAGATACTTAGGACAAGATCTAAAGCCCCAAACTAGTATTTTCTCTTTGTTAACAACACCTTTAGGTGGTCTTTTTCAAGGTGTAGGTAGAAAAATGCAATTATGGATAGTGACTATGGAAATTAGCTCTTACTAGGTTGAGTACACATCTTAAAACATTAAAATACATTCCACACACCTCCAATAGATTGAAACCACCACAAAAAATCCCATTATAACATGATGTCATTAGAAGGTCCACATATGTGTGTATGGACTGTATATAGGTAGTGAGTGTCTATAATGGAACAATAAGGATGGGATAAAGGCCTCATGGAAGATAAACTCAATTTTTACCCTCAAGCACATGATTTCCACCAAAAACCATTTATAACTAGCTTCAAGCATTCCTTCAATGTGGAAATCATCCTTGCAACCACCTGTAGATGCATACTCCAATGGCAGACTAAGTGAATTATGTTTATGCATGAAAACTATGAATATTTTTTTTATGGATTAAATTTTAGGGTGAAGGGAATCAAAATAAACTTGAAAACATGTAAAATACACTAACACAATCCCTTTCAACTATGATCATAACATGAAGATCTTAGACATGGTGAAAACTATCTATTACACTCAAAAGAAACCAGTCTACAAATTTTAGGTTATTTGCTCATCCAAACATGATAAGACATGAAACCAAGAATGGGTACCATTGGAATATTAATTTGGCATCATCTAGGAGCAACATCAATAGCTAGATTGAAGATAACTTCCTCATCTAGCATTAGGTTTCACCATTCCCCATAGCCCTGATTGTAACATTTATGGTTTGGACCAGTTCATTAGGATTCACCATAGATATATTGGTTATTAATGTTTATATAGGTATAATAAATCTTTTAAAACCTTATAGAAATTTCCAACTTACCTCTGGTTCAACCTTCACACTCATCTTCACAAGACTGTAGGTTTAAGCATGGGGAAAGTGACCTCTATTTGAGATGAGAAATAGGGCACTTCCCCTATTTTCTCAGACTAATTGAGTGGTTTAATATCATCCAAAACTCACATAGAATTTCTACACAAAAAATTGGCCTTTGACCAGGTTAATATACTCCTTAATGTCTCAAAATCTAAAAGTAGGCTTGTGGAAGAGATGAACTATATGTAGGGTTCTTTGGTGGACTATGCATAGCTTGTTTATGTCCTTCATTTTGAATTATTTATGTCATTTAGTAATTTTTAATTTATGTAAATAACCATGGATGTGTTTATAATTACTCACCATTTCAACCTACCTACAAATTCTTGATAACCCTTACTCAGTCAATCGAGTTGAGCTCTCACTGTTGATTGTATTATGCCTTTCAAACATCACATGTAGGCGATATTTGTATTATTAGGATTGTAAAATAATTAAATATAATTTGTGAAAATAAACCAAGATTTCCAATATGAATCTCATCCATGTCCCTGAGTGCCTTCACATTTTGAGGTTTAAAAACCTTTAATACTAATCAAGACTAGTTGACTATGTTTTTGTTTAAAAAGGGGCATTTGAAAGAAACCCTACATAGTTTGAACCTTGGAAACATTTAATACCACCTTTAGGACCATTTAAAACTAATGGGACCCATTTTTCACCTTTATCTCAGCCTAAACATCCTTTGAATCAGTTCATCTTAGCTTTTTATCCTTTATAGTAATCTACAATGGCTGTAGGTGTATATTCCACATGGAGGGGCCCTGTAGGTTTATATAGGGTTCAAAAACTCACAAAAAAAAATATTCAAAATATTATTATACCAATTATTATTCTTATCCTCAACAAAAATTGATCACCCAATACTCAAACTTCTCGTATTTGACCACTATCACATCACAATTAACTATAGCAGACTATGATGTTATTTTGGCAAGGCACCTGAAGGTAACCATGCTTGTATTGGGATTTGAAAACTTTGAATGAGATTATTTTAAGTTATTCATACCATGTTGTGACTATAATATTTCATTCTATGGTTCAAATGAAGGTCCTTCATCAAGGATTTTTACTCAACCTCCCTGTTAACCCTACAACCAACATGTAGGGTCACATTTGCAATGAAAAGGAGACCTGTATATACTAATGTGAAATAAAAAAGAATGTATAATCTTATTTGAATGATTTATTGTATAATAATTTCTATTTTCAACCTTTGGGAACACTCATACAAGTTGAAATTTTGATCTTTCAACCTCGGGTGAAGTAAGTTTCTTTGAGGTCACAGTCATTTAGACAACATTGAAGGAAATTAGTGTCTTGGCAAGCAACATTGAGGTCACAAACTATCAAAATCTATCAACCCTCTGCATTCAAATTTTTCCAAGCTCTTATAATATGTAAGGGATATAATAATTGTCCTTTTAAATTCATTATAGCTCCTATCAACCCTACTATAGAATCTCAACCAAATGTCAAGGGTCTCTATTTTCTCAGTTTAGGGAAAACATCCCTCTAACGAGTCTTTGTTCCTTGTAACATATTCTACACCCTTTTTGTTATTTCAAAATTTATATAATGTATATTTGTTTAAATACTCATGTTATTACTTCAATGAAATTTTCATCTATTATTAAAATTCATTCACAATTGCCTTCAAATTCCTTCACAATTGCCTTCAAATTCCTCTGTCAATAAATCTTGTAGGTGTGTATTCTGATGCATAGGCAGTGAGTTGAGTATGAACAATTATGTATTGTCTTGACCTTGTTGTGAGTTAATATTAATCTCAAAAATTCAAAATCGTTATTCACACCATAAAACACTTTTAAAATGTGTAAACACCCTCTTTTCAATGTGAAATAACTGTCATGGCACTTGGCTGACTATGTGTGACAGTCATGGGCAAATTAATTACATGTGTGATATGTGATGACAAAACATGAAGATTATTTTAATAATGAGGTTTAAATGTGAGAGGAACTATGAGGACCTTTAAAACATGTAAATGTGACTATCACAACCCTCTATGACCATTCACAAAGTATAGAAATTCAAAAAATAATGAAAACCTACCAACACAGAATGGACTAGTTTCCAAACTTGAAGTGATTTACTCATAAAATCAACTTGAAACATGAAAAAATTAATGGGAATCATATAAGGAGGAGTTAAAAGTCATCTAACATCAAATTTAGCAATTATTTTGTAAATAATTCTCCAAACCAAAGAAAAACCTATAGAGTACACAAATTAGCAAGCAAATTGGGAAGGTCAACTTCTTAAGAATGGTTCATGAAGGTCAGGATTCCATTCCTCTAAAAAAAACATAATATGGAAGATAATTTAGTTTATAATATACCCCTAAGATAATTTTTCTTGAAACACCTTGTGTTTACTTTACCAAGTATAAACTTGCAAGTCACTTTTATTTGCCAAGAGGGGTGAAAAGGGAGTAGAATGATTTTGACAAATAAATGGCACTTTCAAATCACAAAAAATGTAAAATTTATCATTATGGAGCTGAAGAATCATATTTAAACCTTTTACAAGTTGCACTCCTCCCAAGGAGGCTGTGCAAATGCCACATTCCTCTTCTTCCCTAAGAAAATTACCCATTCTTCTGCATAACCTACCATCTTTAAATTTTTTTAGTTAATTAAGACTTATAAGGACACATGGGGCATTAAATAATCTTTTGAAACATTCAAATTTCCAAATAAACTTGTACAAAGCATTAAATGTACATTTTTGACCCCTAAAATGACCCAAAATGATAAATAGACATATAAACTAATTGCCTAAGGATGATATAACATTATTTGAGATTAATTAACATGTAATACACCCCATGACACTCATATTACACCCCATATAGACCTATAAAGTCAATTTTTTACAAATAAGTGCCCTAATTTGACTTAAAAGTCAAATTTGGTCAATAAATTGGTGACTCATATGGGTAGTATGCCTGCTATACTAACTATACCAGTAGCTTCATTAGTCCATTAGGCTTAGAAGTCATATAAAGACTGAGGCAAATAAGGATACCTTTGAGCATTGACTTTGAGCTTGACCAAGATAATAAAACTAATGACTACCTCAAAAACATAAAGTAAAGGACACACACAATAAAGAAAGCAAACACACACACACACATGTGCTCAAAGCACTTGGGTGAATATGAAAAAAAATATTATGTACAAATAAAAATTATTCATACCTCCATTTATAGGATCAAATGGAAAGTTTCTTGAGTCTCCTTTTGCATGAGATGGGTGAGGGTGCCAAGAATTTTGCTCTTTAGATTGGACACTTAATGGACCAGACCTATTCTTTGGCACTTCACTTGACTTGTTCTCAAGTAGATCATCTTCAAATAGGTCTATAATATATATTTATTCCTCTTAACATTGTACAAATACTTCATGATTCTTCCCCCTCTCTTTCTTATGATCAACTTTCATCTTCTTTGTAGGCATAGTCTCAAAAAGAATGATTTCTTGTTCCTTAAAAGATTGAGGCCAATAAAGATTTGTCTTGACCTCCAAAGGCTGATGTGGATTTTGTTCTTGGTCACCTATGAAATGTTGTAAAATTTCATCTTGATCATCTATGACATCTTGAACAATGTCATCTTTCTTCCCATCACTTGTAACCAACTCTGAAGGAGTTATAGACCCCTTGAGAGATTCAAACTCTTTGCAAATGTCCTCAAATCTCTACCACAAGTCATCATCTTCACTTTGATCAACATCATGAAGGGTAAAAATAAGAGATTCTCCTTTAACTTCTTATTTATATTCCAAAAGGACCTCTTCCAAGATTTCTTCTTCGACACAAGGAGTGTATGCTTCATCTTCAACCAAAAAAAGAGATTCAACACAAGAACTCACCTCTTCTTCATCACTTAGGAAATTTTGAGGGTTTTCAAATTTTACCTCAACTATCATAATCTGATATTATTTTTCAAAGGATTCAAGATCTTCTACCTCTTTCTTAGTGATGCCAAGACTAAGCATCTTGAAATCTGGTAACCTAGCCCAATAAGACTGCCAAGGAGTTACATCTTCTTCAAGTAAGAGTTATAAGTTTTCCTCAACCAATTGCTCTTTTTGAGGTTCCCACACCATAGGTCCATCATGGTAAATGGTGATGGGATGAGAACAAAATTAATTATCTTGTGGAGTTGGAACATAGGGCCCAAAATCAGATTGGAAACCCTCTTGAAGGAGGTTAGATGGGGTGTGTTTAGTCATAGGATCTTATTTTGGGTTTAAACCTTCCATCACACCTTGACTTAGAAACTTCATTTTTGAATCTAACTCTTCAATTTTCTTGGATAGGTTCTCTTGGAAAATTATTTATTGAATACCATAGGAATCATCATGACTATGAAGAATACATTAGGGTTGACATAGAACACAAGAAGTTTCTTGAGTAAGGGTGAGAGGGACTTGTAAAGGATCAACTCTAATCTCCATTTCACACTCCTTGTAATGCTTTAATATTATTTATTTCCCCATGATTCCACTATATTACTCCAATTTAGAATGTTAATATTATAAGCCTTTTCTTGAGGAATGGTAGGAGCAGTTGTATAGGATCAAGAGTCTTCCCAAATTCACACTCTTTGTCAAGAATTTTCTCTTCTTTCTTTCCCCATGACTCAACTATCTTGTTCCAACTTAGGACATTGGGATTATAAGTCTATTTTTGAGATGGTGGTGATGCAATGTGAGAGGGTGGTGAATGATTGAAATCCACTTCTTTGGCTACTAACATGGACTACTAAAAATGCATATTAGCCAACTCAATTTGCCTATTGATTCAATAATTTTGGAAATATTGGGCTTTATTCCTAATTTAGTTAAAGGGTCTAGATTGATAAATTAGTAAATAATATGAAATAAATAAGATACTAATTTTTGAATTTTATTTATAATTAGAGATTTTCTAAAAATATTAATAAAAGGGAGAAAATAAGACTTAGCTTAAACTATGTTGATCCGATTGAGATAGGGTATGATATTCATTGTGCAGGCCTAGGATATTGTCATAAATGGGATTCTATATTTTTATTTCTAATTGGATAAGAGCATCAAAAGTGGATAGGAGTGGCATTGGTTTTGTATTCCTTATTTGATGTTGTTTCCCTAAGAGTCTAAGTTTTCTAGGTTTTGTTTGGTAGGTCTATGTGACACTATCTCTATATTTGTGAAGCTTTGTTATCAACATTACTCTTTGTAGATATGATTTTATTTATTTATAATCCTTTAATTTACTTAAACAAAACTTTTTCAAATAATTAAAAGGGGTTAGTGTGTGTAAGATGCACTGGATGTGCCTCACAACCCATGTGTAGGCATGTTACCTACATACCAATACTCTGAAGAGGGATCAAGCCATATGTAGTTCTCCCTTTAAAAGTGCTTGGTGTATTTGTGACATGAGGATGAAATAAATGCTAAACTAGATGTGCTTAAGGTGACTAGGGATTGGTGTGGAGATTTAGATGTGCTTAAGACTATACTATATGGCTATATTTATATAATAGGGAAGATTACCTGAATGGTTTCACTTGTATTCTGGCTTGTTTGTTAATATTTTCCAACCCCCTTTCCAAATGATCTTTGAATGGAATTTTATAGGGATATATTGGTCATGGGTTGAATTTTATCACATTATGCCAATAAGGAGAAGGATGGGGAACTAGAATAAATTGACCATTGGGGCTAGAAATGAGCTTAGACAATAATGTCGAAAGTAGACAACAATGGCACCGATGTTCCTATCCTAGTTGGGCACTATTATCATAGGTAGAAAGGACCTATGGAGATGGATTGGTCATGAAGAGAGGGTCATAAATTAGTTAAGGTCAATTTTGGAAGGCTATGAATGACTGATAATTAGTGAAAAGAAGCCTATGAGGGTCATGAGAGCAAGCAAGAGGGACTTATGGGTTAGATGTCATTAGCCATGCTCAGGTTACCAATTTTTGCATTTTGTATGACTAGATTTTCCTCCCCTTTATTATAATGATATAAAAAAATGAAATACTAGGATAAAGGAAAAAATAAAGCATACCTAAAATTACCTATAAGGGAGAAGCTTGTGTGATGTTGGGTGTGCATAGAGAGAGCACACTATGAAGTGTAAATCTATAAGATAAAAAAAAATTAGACCAGTTCTTAATAGATACACTATATCTAAAATAAGAATGTATAAAGCTAGGTAAAAGTGAGGAAGAGAAAGGAATAAATATACCTCACCAGGTATGCAGACTAATACAAAACTTGTTGTGATGTTGAGTAATGTTAGATGTGTTATACCAAAAGTAATATCATGAATGGAGTTGAGTACTAAATTCCCCAAAAAGTGGCTCAAGAATGTAAATAATGGCCCTTTAGATCCATCATCACCTACTAAGTGAATATAGGTGGTTATGCATGTGTTAATCAATGTTTGGACTGTGTGTCCAATCCCTCTGAGTAGGTGGCTCAAGAATACAAAGGCTAGCTAGACCTTTGAATCCATTATTTCCCCATGAAGCGAAGTGATAAAATTATACTGGTATGGAATCTATGTCATATGAGATGGATCATGAATCCCATGAATTTACTATGATTTAACAACATTGGCATGGATATTCAAATGTATGTTGGAAACTAGGCCACTCTTGGCCATTCTAAAATATGGAGATTAGGCTTGTATGAAAGCCACTCCAAAATTGAGAATATAGCTTATGTAGAAGCCACTTGAGAGCTCAATAAATTGAGAACTTGATAGTTAGTCTTGTATGAAATCCAAATAAAAAATGATTCCAACCACCTATAGATGGATTAAGACATGCAACTACTAAGAATGTTTGGACAATGTTAAACTAGGAAAGGAAAAAAATAAATGTGTCATGCACATTGTCCCCAATCATTGGTGTCTAAAACATGGATTTTGATCTAAAAGTTGTTCCAACTACCCTATCTAAAAATAGAACTGAGAGCCATCATGCTACACATGATGCCCCCTATATCTAGATTTTCTAAGAAAAATTGTACTAAAATTGTTGACTTTGGTCTAAGCTATAGCCGATAAAACTATAATTGAAGTTACCTTTTTATTTATTTTCTAGAATTTTTTTTTTCTATTTAGATAGAAGAGATGGAAATGGATAGTAACACCATTGTCATTGTAGTCAGTCTCAACACTATTATCCCAGGCCAAATCAAATGATTGTTCTAGATTCTTGATTGTTTCCTAGTCTATTCTGACTGATTTGCTATTTAGTTTCTACTCTGAGTGTTTTGAAACTAGATTTTTTTAGTTGATAGGAACTATGATCTCTATGAAAAAACCCTATTTGTTACCCCCTCTTCTGAGGCTAGAAATGGTGACCCTATAATGACTTCATTTAGAAGAAAGATCCCTACAAGTGGGTTATGCTACATGGATACATGATATAGCAATGATAACTGATAAGACACCTTAATATATAACATGGGTTGTGGTGAGATATTGTTAGATCAATAAGTGTATGCCTAGATAGATATAATAATGTAATATCATGTGTAATATATTGAAATAGAATTTAAATTATATTTTAGTTGTTAGTTTTTAGTTGAAATTTGGAATGATGGATCATGATGTCTATCATGGCATCCAAGAAAATATGAATAATGCATGATATGGATCATGGTATTGCATACAATTGAAAGCAATCAAGCAACAAGCACATAAGGAAAGAAGTGTACAAGAGTGGCCAAGGGGCCAAGAAAACAAGGGACATGGGCACATGTCACTCAATTTGGAAAGAAAACATACAAGGCATGTTCAAATGTCACATACACATATAATTAAAACAAGCAAATTGGCATGAAAACTATGATCACATAGAGGAGTACAGGAAAAAGACATTGGCAAATGTCCTAAGGCACATATAGGATACAAACATGTACTAATAAATGTAATCACATCAAGCTAATGCTAAGCAAGAAAATAAAGCATGTAAGAAACCAAAATTACAAATGCATCTAACTAATCAAATCAAGAAGTAAATGTATGCAAGACATGTTAGTACAAGACTAGGTATATGCAAAGAAATACACAAGTGTTAAATACTAGTGAGTGTTGATAGAGTAATCTATGTAAGCTAGTAAATAATGTACATCCACATGATAACTAGAGTGTGTGGTGTAGGAATGACATAATCTGGATGGTGTAGTCATGTAGAATATGCCCTTAGTGGGTATGTATATTGATGTGTGTCTTGATGTCAAAGAAAGATGCCACCTCAGTGGGTAGAGTGAAGTTATCAAAGAGATGAATATCATTGCACACACTAAAATAAGATAAAGTAAAGCATGGTAATGTATATAAATTGATAAACAATAGAATAACATAACAAATGTAAGTCTAGTATAGTAGTAGCAATGTAGAGGATGGATGATGCATACAATCAAAATGTTTTTGTGTTTTTGAATTATTGAATTATTCTTGGATTTTTTGAAATGTTATATTATTTTTATATTTTGGAATTATTTTATCTATGTACAATCAATAATAAGAAATGATGTAAAATCAATGTTTAGGAGAAAGGATACTAACTTATGAGTCTCATGTGAGACTCCCTATCATGGTATCTTGTATCAAGGAGTGGAAGCATGCATGATATGAAACCTTATCACCAATATTGATGCTAAAGTGAGCTAAGAACATGTTGACTGAAGGACTAAATTCATTAATTAATTGATTCAGTAGATTGTAGAACCATTTGAAAGCATAATCCTTTAGGCTTTGTGGAAATAAGTTGGTATGTAGCCAATCATTGGGTATATAGTCCAAGCTTGCTGTGTGAAAAGATCTCAAATATGTCTCTAGATCACCCTTGCCATAATATAGAGTAAGCTTGGGTTGAATAAAACCTTGTGGTAAGGGTGTATAATCAATATGATGTGTTAATGGTGTATGCAAAAGAGAAAAAGAATCCAAAGCTTGTGTAGGTCTAGTGGCACCTTGCTCAAGATGTAGTAGCTTAGATTGAAGAGATCTTATCTCTTGCACAAGGTTTGACACATTAGGAGATAGGGATGTACTTGATGTAGCTGGTGGTATAGAGGTAGGTTGGGATGCTATAGGGGGTTGTTGAGACATAGTTGCCCTTGTAGTATCATTTGTAATTGGATGCTCTATAGTTTGAGAAGATTGACCATTGTTTACTCTTTATTTTTATTCTTGGAGTATTTTGAGCATGTCATCTTGCATGTTAGGGTGTTTAGGTAGGAGTTTTTAAAGTTTCCTTTTATTAGTTTCATCAAAACTAGTGTATTGGGCCATTATTAAGGTAGGAAATCAATTTGAAATGTCTTTAAAGTTTTTGCAAAAATTTGTAAAAGGTAAAGTGCTATAAAAATCAAGTACTAAATATAAAGAATGTAGAGTTCTAAAAGTAGTGAATTGGAAATTGCGTAAAAATGATACGAAGCTCACAAACATGTAAGGTGATCTCTCAAGAAGTAAATAGGAGCTAGTACATGATGATAGGGTTTAAAATATGATAATTTTGCAAAATACTATGGAATTTTGAAAATGAAATTGGATTTTTTATTTAAATATTCAACTAAAATTTTAGAAAATTATTGGAAAATGCTTGAATGAATAGGACCTATTATGCCCAACTAGGGTTTTGAGAAAAATAAATTTTTGAAAATTATTATTGATTTTTAAATTTTGAATGAATTTTTTAATTTAAATATGCATTAAAAATTTATAAAATTGTTGAAAAAATACTAGAAAAATATTGGGACCCATCTAGCTTAGTTATTCATGTTTATATAGGTGTAATAAATATTTTCAAACCTTATATGAAGGTCCAACTCACCTTTGATTCAACATTCACACTTATCTTCATGAGACTATAGGTTTAAGCATGGGGAAAGTGCCTTCTATTTGAGATAAAATAGAGGGCACTTGCCCTATTTTATTAGACTAATTGAGTGGTTTAGGATATTACTCATCTCACATAGACGTTATATATAAAAAATTGGCCTTTGACTAGGTCAATAGACTCTTTAACTTCTCAAAATCTTAAATTAGACTTATGGAAGAGATGAACTGTATGTAGGGTTATTTGGTGGACTATGCATAGCTTGTTTATGTCCTTCCTTTTGCATGATTTATTTGGATAGAAATTTTCAAGTTATAAACATCACCATGGATTTGTTTATACTTACTCACCATTTCAACTTACCAAGAAACCCTTGATAACCCTTACTCAGTTAAGCTGAGCTCTCGCTATTGACTGTATTTTGCCTTCCAAACAAAACTTATAGGTAATATCTACATAATTAGGATTGGAAAAGAATTAAATATAATGTGTGAACATCACCCAAGATTTCTAATATTAATCTCATCCATGTCCCTTCTTTCCTTCACATTTTGAGGTTCAAAAACCTTTGATACTAATCAAGATTAGTTGATTGTGTTTTTGTTTGAAAAGGGGCATTTGAAGGAAACCATGCATAGTTTTGACCTTAGAAACATTTGATGAGGTTAAATACCAAATTTTAGGACCATTTAACACCAATGGGACCCATTTTACACCTTGAGCTCAACCTAAACATCCTTTAAATCACTTCCTCTCAGCTTACTATCCTTTATAGTAATCTACAATGGTTGTAGGTGTATATTCCACATGGAGGGGCCCTATAGGTTTATATAAGGTTCAAAACCTCACAAACCAAATATTTCAAATTGTATTATAACCATTAGTATTCTTATCCTCAATCAAAATTTATCGCCCAATACTGAGACTTCTCATATTTGACCACTATCACATCACAATTAGTTATATCATATTGTGATGTTATTTTGACAAGGCACCTGAAGGTAACCATGCTTGTATTAGGATTTGAAAACTTTTAATGAGATTATTTTAAGTTATTCATACCATGTTGTGACTATAATCTTCCATTCCATGCTTCAAGTGAAGGTCCTTCATCAGGGTTTCTTACTCAACCTCCTTGTTAACCCTACAACTAGCCTATAGGGTCACATTTGCAATGAAAAGGAGACCTGTATGTACCAATGTGAGATCAAAAATAATGTATCATCTCATTTGAATGATTTATTGGATAATAATTTCTATTTTAAACCTTTGGGAACACTCATACAAGTGACAATGTCAAGTTTTCAACCTTGGGTGAAGTAAGTTTCTTTGAGGTCACAGTCCTTTAGACAACATTGAAGGAAATTAGTGTCTTGGCAAGCAACTTTGAGGTCACAAACTATCAAACTCTATCAATCCTCTACCTTAAAAATTTTCCAATATCTTATATTATGTAAGGGATATAATATTTTTCCATTAGAACTCCTAACAACCTTACTATATAATCTCAAGCAAATGTCAAGGGTCTTTGTTTTCTCAATTTAGGGAATACATCCCTCTAACAAGTCTTTGTTCCTTGTAACATATTCTAAACCATTTTTGGTATTTCAAACTTTTTATAAGGTCTATTTGGTTAAATCCTCATTTTATTACTTCAATGAAATTTTCATCTATTGTTCAACTTCCTTCATAATTGCCCTCAAAATCCTTTACCAATAAATCCTATAGGTGTGTATTCTGATGCATAGGTAGTGAGTTGAGTATGAATATTTATGTATTATCTTGACCCTCTTATGAGTTAATATTTATATAAAAACTTAAAAATCATTATTCACACCTTATAACACCTAAAACAAGTGTAAACACCCTCTTTGTAATGTTAAGCAAGTGTCATGGCACTTGGCTTACTGTGTGCGACAGTAATGGGTAGATTGATTGCATGTGTGATATGTGATGGAAAAACATGGATATGATTTGAATAATGAGGTTACAAGGTGAGAGGAAATAGGATTACCTTTAAAAAATGTAAATTTGACTATCACAATGCTCTATGACCATTAACAAAGCATATAAATTTACAAAATAATGAAAACCTACCAATGACACATAATGGACCAGTCTGCAAACTTGAGGTGATTTTCTCATAAAATAAACTTTAAATGTGAAACCAATCATGTTAATCATCTGAGGATGAGGTCAAAATCATATGAAAATAAACTTTGCAATTTTTTTATACAAAATTCTCCAAGCCAAGGCAAAACCTATAGAGTGAAAAGATTAACAATTAAATTGGGAAGGTCAACTTCTTAGGAATGGTTCATAAAGATCAAGAATGATTAATCTACAACCAAACATAAAATATAATATGATTGAGTGTAGAATATACCCTTAAGATCTTTTTTTCTTAACACCTCTTGTGTTAACCATACCAAGTACAAACTTGAAAGTCACTTTTGTTTGCTAAAAAGGGTGAAAAGGGAGTAGAATAGTTTTGAGAAATAAATGGAACTTTAAAATCAATACAAACATGTAAATGAGCATGGGGGAGCTGAATATTCATATTTAAACCTTTTAAAAGTGCCACTCTTCCCTAAAAGGCTATACAAGTGCCACATTCCTCTTCTTCCTTAACAAAATTGCCTATTCTTCTGCATAACCTACCATATTTCATTTTGTTAATTAATTAAGAATTATAGGGACACATGGGACATGAAATTAGATTTTTTAACCTTCACATTTCCTAATAAACTTGTACAAAGCATTAAATACACTTTTTTAACCCTTAAAATGACCCAAAATGATAGATGGACATATAAACTAATTTACCAAGGACAATATAACATTATTTGAGATTAATTAACATGTAATACAAACCATGATACTCATATTACACCCCATATATACATATAAAGTCAATTTTTTACCAATGAGTGCCCTAATTTGACTTAAAATTCAAATTTGGTCAACACTAACATTCATCCATGAAATGGTTTTTCTTTGAAAGACCATTACTACTTTCAATTCATCTAGTTGCAATTCCCTTTCAAAGAGGGGTAAAATGTATGCCCATAAATTTACTCACCTCATTAATGTCACTAATATTCCTATTAATTGACACTATTTCTATTAATCTCATTTATTCCAATTCATCTTATTTTAATATCCTCCTTTATCTCGCTAATTTATCCTAATCCTAGTCATTTAACTAATATGCCCCTCTTTTACTCTCCATCTATTAACCTTAATAATCTCACTCCATTAATTATTCTTAAACCTTATTATCCTAATCTAATCCTACTTACCTATTATTTGAGAATTTTTAAATTACCATGACCCTACCTACCCACCTATTAGCCTACACCCTAGCATTTTATACATCCCTATGAGTCATAAACCTCATTAAATCCCATATAATCCCCCTTTATCTCCTAAACTAATTGAGAAGCCTCTAGAACTAGAGAAGATCCTCTACGACTCTAGAAGTCTCTAAACTAAAGACCTCTAAATAGTTATAAATTCCCCTAAAATTCCCTCCATTATTCTATAAAAGACCATGCTTGGGCCATGGCCAAAGGGACTATACTCTTCATGCCAAATCTATGATCAAGATTTCATCATCAAAATCCAATATCATGCCATCATAATTTCAATCTAATTCAAGGTAATTCTAATCCCAATCTTCTTATTTTGAATATGTTTGATCATGGTTTAAATCATTTGGGATTGAAATGTTATTTTGAATTATATATTCACCCATTGCATTTAGTTCTAATGGTTTTAGAATTTAACTGGTGGTTTAATATTTAAGTGATTTAATTGTATAGTTTAATCATTTGTGTTCAAATTTTAGGCTATAATAGCTAGTTATATTTAAACAAAAAAGCAAAGATAAAGAAAAGGATAAACATAAATGAACCTAACTTAATTCAAGATATGAACAATCAGGATTCAAGTAGGAATAAGAATGTTTAAAAAAGACCAAGAACAACTTAATAACATTAGATCAAGATATAAATAATAAACATCCATGTGGACCATCATGATGTTCTTGAAAATAAAAGAGAAGAGAAAAATCAAATAGGGAAACACAAGACTGAGGCTAGACAAGAACTAAGAAAAGGAGAAAAGAAAAAGATATAAATGAAGTAGAAATAAATCATAATAAAACACTAATAAAAAAAAAAAAAAAAACTAATAAAAATCAAATAAATACACACAAACAAAAACCAAATTAGTATGGTTTAAACACAATTGTTCATATGCATGTAGTAGAGGCATTACTTTCTATGATAATATAACAAGAACAAGGACACAAAGGTTATTCCATAATTAAAGAGGAATAATGATAGAAGAAATGAGAGAAGTGAAGAAAAAATAAAGGTTCAGCTGAGCTAACTCTAAATATACAAGACAAGTGGACATTGCCTACATAGTTTCATAGACGTGTGTTCTAACTTGAACCTTAGGCCAAACATAGTTCTCCTAGGAAGTGGGATAGAATAAAAATGTGATGACCATAAAAACATGACTAATGTTGTAGAAGAAAGGGAATATGTGATAAATTAGAATGGTATTGCAAGAAATAAGTTGGTGAGATGAGGGAGAATGATCTTGAAAAATGGCAAGTGCATGGGATAAATTTTTTGTAAAATGATAAGTCAGTGGGATGGTTGTTTGAAAAATAGAAAGAACATGAGGATCAAAATATACAAAAAGTGTAAGACAATGTTTTTATTCTTTTTTGGATCATATTATACTATTTTTAATGTTTTTTGGATAAAATATGTACAAAGGGGACTAACTAGTTAAGGAGATGCTCGTCTAAGAGTAGAAGTTACAATAAATAACTAAGATAGATATAATGGCACATGACAATAAATTAATGAGAGTGAGGGCCCTAAAAAGACAATAATATTCATAAAAGATTATAAAATAATGATAGAATAATGTGCATCATGAAATCAATTTGAATAACCATGCAGTAGGCAAAGATCATGAACTAAAAGTATGTCCTTTTTCACTTATATGTAGAAGATGTTGTGAAATATTATTATAGCTAAAATGATTTGTATAAATGTCATTAAAGGTGTTAATAATGTTTATGAGACATAATTATTATAATAAATGGTCAAGGGATAAAAATTTTCAGGTTAAAACAAGCCCAAGACAACAAATAACATGGTTCTCAAAGAGAATGGTCCAAAGAATAGGGTCCAATAGATGGACGGTCCAGAGTGGGATAAAGAATGAGGTTATCAAGGAGAATGGTAAAAAGAATATGGTTCTTAAATATAATTTCACAAGGTTAGATAAAATGTGTTTAGAGTACCAATAGTCCAAAATCTTTCACTATCCAGAGTCATAAAAGTAATAGGGCTCATGTGAGAGCGGTCTAGGGTAGTATAAAATGGTAAGATAAAATTACTTCAACACAAGTTTACCTTAAGTAAGGGGTATTTAAGGTAATTATTTAAAGATATTCATGCATATAACCTCTTAAGGTTCATGATGTTCATAGATTCTATAAGTTCTTCACCATTTAGATTAACTAGTCGATATACCCTTGGTCCATAGTTTGCCAAAAAAATTAGGTTAAAACTTACCTTTTTATTGCATTCAACATTTTTGTTCTTTTGGTTCCATTTTAAGACCAAATCACCAATCTCAAAATTTTGAGAGAGAATTCTCTTATTATAACTTCTCTATAATCTATTATGATAGGCTTACAAGTTCTCCAGGGTAGCTAAATGCTTACCATCAAGAATTTATAGCTCTTATAACCTTGAGACTCTATAGTCCTCATCACCTTCAATATGCTTTAGTGATACTCGTAATGATGGTAGCTTGATAACGATCATGATAATAAATTTTGTGCCATAGATAAGGTAATATAGAGTGGCTCCTGTTAGGGTTTAATGACTAGTTTTGGAAGCCCAAAGGGTAGGAAAGATTTTCAAGTGCCAATTATGGCCAGCGTCATTGAAAATATTCTTTAAAATGGATACAATGGTCTTATTTAATACCTCAACTTATCTATTGACTTGTGGGTCATATGGACTTTCTTTCTTGTGTTTGATTTTAAATTTTTCACAAAGGTCTTTGACATCTTTGTTTACAAAGGATCCACCATTATCAGATATAAGGTGAACTAGTATGCCATATTGATAGATGATATGGTAATGGATGAAATTGGCTATCTTCTTCCTAGTGACATACATGAGAGGAATGGCCTCAATCCACCTAGTAAAATACTTGATATCAATTAGGATATGCTTATAGCCATCTAAATATGTTGGCTTTATTTTCCCAATGAGATCGAGGCCCCATGTTGAGAATGGCCAAAGTGTTGTGATCGACTGTAGTGGTAAACAAGGTGTATTATCAAATTTCCACGTTACTAAAAAGGAACATACTTTTTCACATAATTACAAGCATAAATATCCATTTTTGGCCAATGATATCCTATTCTTAGGAGATTCTTTGCTAAGACTACACTATTAGTGTGGACCCCACACATTCCTTCATGAACCTCCCTTAGCACTAGCTTGGATTCTCCCAAAGATAAATAATGAAGAAGCATTCCATCATAGCCTTTGTGATAAATCATGTTTCCAAGGAGGGTATAACATGATAAATGATAAAGGAATAGTTTATGTCTTTTATTGGATAGGTTGGCTGGGAAAACATGATCATGGAAGTAGTTATAAAAATCTTAGAACCATGGTAATTCAGGTGGGGGATTAGGACTGTCAATGGTGCATACCCTTTCTAAATCTGGTATAATATGTGTAGGCTAAAGAATATTCTAAATTAAAAATTGATACCCTTTAACACTTCCATCAATCTATATCATAGATCCAATCATCGCCAATACATTGGTAGATCTATTGTTGGCCATTGGAACCTGTTCAAATTTTAGAGTTTTAAAATGACTTTTGAGATTATCAACAATTTTATTTTAAGGAAGAAGCTTGTCATCTATGATTTGATATTGATTATTTTTTTGATTGATGATCAATTTTGAATCACCATAAACCACCAAACTCTAAATATCCCACTGTATATTAAGGCAAAGCCCTGAAATCAATGCCTCATACTTAGCCATATTGTTTGTACAATAAAATTATATATGAAATGCTTTGGGAATTAGATCCCCTTATGGTGTAATTAACAATATGCTAGATCTAAATATGTAGAATGTAAAGGATCCATCAAAATATTTCTTTTATTATTAAAGTTCCTGTGATGCTTGTTCTATTAACATAATAGAATCATCTAAAAATTCAAATTTAAGAAGTTGAGTGTCTTTAATGGGGCATCTGTAAGTTGATTAACAATAACCTACCCCTTGATCACTTTTTGATTCTAATACTTAATGTCAAATTCACTTAGGAGAATGACCCACTTATATATGCATCTTTTAAGAGCTCCTTTGGATAATAAGAATTTGATAGGATCCACCTTGGTAATGATAATAGTTTTATTATCTAGCATATAATATCACAACTTTTGGGTAACAAATACCATTGATAAACACACATTCTCAATAGGTGTATAATTATGTTCATAAGCCACTAGATTGTGGCTTAATTAATAGACTGCATGTTATTTACCTTGATCATCATGTTGGGACAAAAATACCCCTAATGCATGCTCTATTGCTGATATGTAAAGAAACAACGGTCATCCAGGTGTTGGCAGTCTCAAGACTAATGGATTGGCCAAGTATGTCTTGATAGTTTCATAAATTATATCTAACAATCTTCATCCCATTGAAATGTGATCCCTTTCTTCCAGAGATGGGTAAAAGGGTGGCACTTATCTACCAATTGAGAAATGAACCTACATATAGATTGGATCATTCTGTGTAGGCTTTGTAGCTATTTAAGATTTTTTGGTGGAAGAATTTACACAATGGACTTGACTTTTGTAGGGTCAAATTTTATCCCTCTTTTTTGATACAATGAACCCTAGTAACTTCCTTGAAGTGACACCAAAGACACACTTCTTAGGATTTAAGAAGAATTTATATTCACAAATCCTCTCAAAGATTCTTTGTAGAACATGAAGATGTCCAGTTCTTGTTCTTAATTTTTATAGTATGTCATGAACATATTCCTCAACAATATCATGCATCATGTCATGAAAGATGATAGTCATAGCATGTTGATATGTTTCCCTAGCATTCTTCCAGACAAATGACATGACCTGGTAATAGAATGTTCCCTATAGAGTGGTGAACATAATCTTGTGTTGATCTTCTTGGGATATCTTTATCTGATTATATCCATAAAATCCATCCATTAAGGATAACATCTTATATCTAGCAGTCATGTTAATGATCATGTCAATATTTGACAAAGGAAATCATCTTTGGGGCATGTTTTGTTGATATCTCTAAAATTAGTACAAAGATGTATACCTGAGGCCTTTTTACTCATTGGGATTATGTTTAAAATACATTTAAAATAATTTAGTGGTATATTGAAACCTACTCCAAGAAAGGTTTCTAGTTCTAATTTAGCTAATAGGGTGATGCATGGATGCATCTTCCTTAATTTTTACTTGGCTAGTTTGGCATCAAGATGGACAACAAGGCAATGCACAACCAAATCTAGGTCTAAGCCTAGCATCTCAGAGTATTCCCATGAAATTTTTTATATATAATCTCTCAAGATATATATAATGTGTTCATGTTCCATTTCATTTAGGGAAGCTCCAAGATAAACAATTTTAGGATCCTCATAGGTTCCCATGTTCACTTCTATTATGTTCTCTACTGTGGATCCATATTCTAAGATTGTAGGCAAGGTATGATCATGATCATCTTATTTTGATACATCTTCTTGATGTTCCCCCCAAATCTCTAAATAGTGTGATGAATCAAAATCCACCATCTCAAGTAAAGACCAAGTAGTAAAAACCTCTGAAAATTCAAGAGTGAGATACTCAAACATTTACTATTGTTATGAAGATATGCTTGTATTGGATATAGAACTTGGGATAGATGGACCTTCTAGTCCTAAGGATATGAGAAAAATTTTCCACCTAAGACCACTTAAAATATATTTTCACTCAAAGGCTTATCTTTTTTTTCACTTTTTCACTAATTGATGAGCACCTCAAAGAGGTTTTCACCTGAATATCTTGATGTTTTATTTTTATTATGACCAATAAAGTTTGCCTACTCTCAAAAATAGGTATAAGGATTTAATGAAAAATCAAATCCTTGTTTGTGATATCGAATGGGAAATCCATCTCATAGGCCCATGTATTTTGTAATCGATTATTCATTTAAAAATTCATCAAGTCGTATGACCAAATTTTACTAGTCCTAATCAATGAGTTCAGGATGGCAAAGATAGGAAATAATGAGGGTTTGCTTTAAGATAGGAATATCTAATAAAGATATGGGGTTTTAATTTAGTAGGGGAAGCTCCAATGGTAGATCCTACTTTAAGATAGTTAGCTCCAATAGTGGGATAGGTTCTTGATTTAGGCCAAGAAGCTCCAATAGTTAAGGTCAAAATGGAATTAGAATTAAATAGGTACCTATCAACAAGCTCATCGAAAAGGATATAATGGGTTGCTATGTCACTTCCAAGAGTCTCATTTCTAGCTAATTCAGAAGAATCACTATTGAAAGTTATGAGGTCACCCTCAGGTAGTATAAATATTAGACCATGATTCAAATTAGGTATTCCAACTGATAAGGGTTTCAAGATTCCTTGCACTCATAGATCAAGGCATTTTATTATATAATCAAGATGATCCATAATCTAATTAGGGATAAGATACTTTGGATTCTAAAATTAATCAACAAGACTTTTAGAATATAACCAGTCTTCCTCATTAAAGGCATCTCGATCTTTCTTTGGTGTAATAGTAGGTACAAAAACCATAGGTGGTTTTTGATGTTTCTTCTTTCATTACCAAATCATTGTGGGTTCATTAGGATTATTTTAAGGTTTAGTATTACCAAATGTTTTTGGATATTTTACAACTTTGCAACATGGAAGGTGTCATTAAGAATGTACATATAAATGCCCACGTCTTTAATAACAACCTAATTCACAAGAGTTGTGGGAAATGGATCAACCAAATTGGAAGCAAGATCACTAGGGTTGATATAATTGGATGGAGGTGGATGTGAAACTATATCCTTGTTCTTCATTGTAAAAAATTCAAAATGTAGATAATAGTTATAGTTGTGAAACTTAGTCTCAATATGTTTGCAATATTAGTAAGGCTAATGGTCAGTGGGAATAGTAACCTCAATCCCATCATGGGAAAACTTAATACACTATTGTAAGGTGGATGAAATATCCTATAATTTATAGATCTAAGGATGACCAAGAAGTATGTTATAAGGAAACTCAATGTCTACAATATGAAGTAATGTGTCATGGAAAATAGACCCAACAATGATTGACAACCAAATAGTGCCAACAGACTCCCTCTCGATGGTATCGTAAACCTTTATGGCAATAATTTTTGGTTGAATGTCTTTTGTAGTGTATCCCAATCTTTGTACCAACTTAAGAAATATGATGTTTAACATTGAACCATTATCTATAAGAACCCACTTGATCTTATGGTTTTTAATGATTAATTCAATGTATAATGGGTTATTATGGCTTGGTCCAAGTGTAGACATGTCTTTTTGATCAAACATGACTTGACAAAATGATGACAAATGTCCCACAAGGTTCTAAAACTATTCTAGATTTATATCATTAGAAATAATGGATTGTTACAAAAGATATTTAAGATATTTCTATGGACTTTAGATGTTTTCAAGAGATCCAAAATGGAAATCTACGCAGGGGTTTCGCTCAATTGGTTTGATAAGATATAAGGCTTTTCAACATTGGGACGAGATGACTTGGCTTTGGCTAACATAATAGCCAGTTTTGGATATATTGGTGTAATGTTCACATTAGGCTCTATGGAAGAAGTAGGCAAAGGGTCCTAGAGAGTAACTCACAAGTGTCTAGTTACAACTATGTAACTTAGAGGTGGTAGGGAGCCAATATAATTAGAAGATGATGGTAAAGGGACTTGGAGGGTGACTCATGGACATCTAGTTGCATTTCTATAATTTTGAGTTGGTAAAGAGCCATTATAATTAGAGGAAGGATGTTGTCTAGAAATATTAACCCACACAAATGGAGTTGTAGCTGAATTATGTGAACTCAACATGATATTACTAGAGGGAGAAGGTGATGATCCTATAATAATGGATCTCATACTATGAGGATCATAAGATGGTTCACACAGTCTGATAGTAATAGTGGCAATGTGGGTTGTATAAATGTATCACATGGTGTTTTTATAGTCTCAAGGCATGTTATTATAACACAAGTTATTAGTATGGGTATTATGATTGTGATTATGCTCATGCTAATTATGATTTTGACCTTGATTCTAGTTTTTATTCTACATCTATCCTTAGTTTTGGTTATTCCTTGGTAACGGTTGATTATGTCAAGGAAAGGCATCTTTGTAGATTCCCATACCCTAGTTAATGTCCTAATTAGGGTCTAGCTTAATCTCAACTTTCCCACTTTCAATGAGATCTTTAATAATATGTCATAATTAGATGCAATGATAGCCACCATGATTAACAACACAATGAAAGTTGTACAATTCATTCTCTTTGTACCAATCTAGTTTCAATTGATCTTGAGGAAATGACCTTGGTACTTAGCATACAATTAGGTTAGCTGCTATGAGCTTTTGGAACATTCTTTCAATTAGCTCTCCCAATTTTTTAAAGACACTAAACTGTTATGGTTTGTCCTTTGAGGAGGTTATCTTTGTTAATTATGTGGTGGATTAGGAGGATATATTTGTATATTTGGGGCTAGCAGAGCCTGCACCATTTATACATGCCTTATTTTAGTCACCCCATTTCCAATAATGTTATTGTTCTTGATAAATCCCTTAGTCTTATCTTGCACAACTATTAGACTAGAATATTGGGTCAAATTTGAAGTTTGACCCTGTGCAAAAATCTTGACAAGGCCCTTGGAAATAAGAGACTTTTCAATATGTACACCCTTGTTGGTAATCTTCTCAAATGAGTTAGTACAGGTAAATCATATATTTTTCACAACCTTAGGATGTAATTTATATGAAAATATGTCTGCCAACTATTTGTCTAGTAAATTATGTTAAAAACAACCCACTAATGCTCTCCACCTCTGTAGGCATGCAACTAAAATTTCTCCATCATATTGTTTGTCTTTGTAAAAGTCAACTACAATCAATTCATGCTCAATGTTTTATGAGAAATGGTTGATGAAATTTTTAGATAAGTCATTCCAATACACAATTGATCCTTTGGGTAACTTAAGTAGCCAATCTAAAACTTGCCCTGCAAAACTTTGTAGGAACAATCAAATCAAGTATACACTACTATAAGCAATCTCTTAGGAAAATATGAAAAATTTCTGAATGTGTTCATGTGGGTCTCCCTTTCCTTTGTATTTATCAAAATTTTGTGCCTTAAAATGAGATAGAAAGGGATTTGGAGAATAGATAGATCAAAAATATATGGACATATCTCATCAAACTTGTATTTTTTAACTCTATTATTCATCTCCAATCATGTCACAATATATTTCATAGAGTTATACTCTTGCATGTTTGGTGCATTCATGGGTGGAACATAATGTTGTTAGGGTGGTATGTGCACCTGTTATTATTTTTGGGGTGGTATGTGCCCTTGTTGTTGCATGGATTTGGTAGGGATGTACACCCTACAATCCTCAACTTTGTTTTGGTTTACTCTTTGAGTTTATTAGGTAAGAAATTGATTCTTAGGAATATATTAACTTGAATAAACCATGTTCTGTTAGTTTTGGATATTTCTTTGTCTATTCACCATTGTATGTGTTGGTTTAGAAGAACTAGCCAAATTGTCTTGAGGGATTTCTTTAATTTGAACTGATTTTGGTATTTGATTTTGAAAAGTGACAAGAGGCTCTTGATGGTTAAATAATGTGTGTTACGTGTCTAGAAAAACATTTTGTACAACCTCTTGCATCTTTATCTATTCATTTGAGACATTTCAATCAATCATTTTTGTGTTCTCAACCAATGTTTGTTGTGTAGTTTCAATGACATTTCCTTGTTTCTTGGATGCATTAGTATGGATTGAAGCAGTAATTAGAGAGTCCATGAAATCCACAATAAGATGATCAACATACCGTTGATTTATTTTCTTAATATTATTGACAATATCTTGATTGATTGGTTTTGAATCCATAATTATTTACTTACCCTTGTTAGAAGAAGGTATGCTTGTGTTTGCAATTTTTGTGATAACTTTCTCTCATTGTTATTAGCCTTCTCTAACTAAGGTGTGTAATTGCTCCATAGGAAAAACTGAGGGTAGTCTAGCACTAGATTCTATCAACCTAAGGAGTGCTTCATCTTGGTTCTCTTAGTATTACATATATTCTTCCTCAGATCCTACAGTTATATGAATATCCTTAGAGACAACATAATTGTCTTGACCATTATAAAAATGCTCATCCTCATAGCTATGGCCATAAGAGACCCCACTATGAGTGAACCTTTAGTCATGTATAGAAAGGGTTTCTCTATACATTTGACTAGATTTGGATTAATATTGTGCAATCATTTAAACAAGGTATGGATTTTGATCTTTCTTCCAAACAAATGACTAAGGTACCAAATAGACTATAAAAGGAGGGTGGCATGGAACCACACATAATTAGAAGAATAATGTTCACAAATTTACTCAACATTGGGTAAAGTTGAAATCATATGAATTGGAAGAGGGTATGATAACTCAAAAATCTAAGGTGAAAACTATTACACCAAAGCCTATATTTGTATGATACATCAATACCATAAAAGCTAGTTTAACTTCAATGAGTTACTACTAGGAAACTAGAATAAATCCCTTTAGATTAGGAAGGAGATAATATGAACCAAAAATCTCATGATGTGGAAACATGCAAGAATTCATAAGGATAAAACTAAAACCAAATGGTAAGCACAATGCTGCCACATGGTAATATGAATGGTAGTATAAAATATGTTCTAGGACTCTGTGTGAGCGATACATAAGATAACTTAAGTCCACCAATGATGAGAATGATAATGAGTTTATGAATGGCCTTCAAACCAAATTTTAAATTGAACCCAAGTTACCTCAAGTCAAGTGTAAATAGTGAACCCACTTAACGCATCAACCTTATGAACTTAAAAAAGTGCAATTTCAAATTTGAACTATCAATAAAGGACTTAAAGATAATTGAGAAAGTGGTTTAGAATCAAATGGGCATCATAAGTGCACCAATTATATGATATGACATAATATTTAAGATGATAAATTTGAATAAAGGAAAGATTAATTCTCACTTGGATAGTATAACGCCTCCTTATTCAAGAAATTATGGATAATGTGTTTGGTTATGACATTTATTTACAAGAAAGTTTTGACTAAATCAATGACCAAGTAAGATAAAAATACTAAAATAGACCAATACAACTAAGTAATAATCTTAAATCCCTAAAAATGACAAGGTTACATGATATTATCTAATTCTATCTTTATACATGCAATTGAAAGGCAATTAAGCGTTTGTCAAAATAAAAGTGCATTATATGGTAGGGTATTTTACACCCCCCTTATTTCAAGTGACAATACAACAATATGGACCTTGGGGTGCACCTTGCATCAATAATATTTTTATGACAAGTAGGGTTTGTTTAAAACTCTACAAGTTATGACCATCTAGATTGGTCTCATGTGTACAAAATTTCATAGTTGAACATAAGAGAAACAATATGTTAATTAGATCCACACCAAATGGATTATTGTGAAAAGGTCTAGCCCTTTTCATAACTACTACATCCATCAATTATTTAGTGTAGTGTGGTGTCCTGAATGATCATACATTATGGGTTTGCTTGCCACTAACAGAGATGGTTTAATCAATCAAACCACCATCCCAGTGGGGTGATCCCAATTTATATACCCCCCATGGAGAGGGGTTGAAGATGATGCTAGGAGATGAAGACCTGAGTCAAAGCTTCCCTATAGAACTTGTAGGAGGTAATGAAGTCCCCCTCGTAAGCCAAAATGCATGAAATGAAATCTAAGTAAAAAAGCTTTATAGGTTTTTTTTAGATCACCCAAACCATATGGGTTTTGGGGAGAGCCTAGACAACTTTATTTTTACACTTTGGATAAAGGCTCAATTTTCAATAAAAATAGTGTTTTTGATCACTTGATTTTTATATAGGGGATAATGGGAGAGCATACATGCACAAATTCCTTTTTGCTCAAATGATTTAACAAAACAAATGATAGATGACTTATACAAAATAAAACTTTGAAGTGAGTTTGGTTTTAAGCATCGAATTAAAGTGTTTGGTGATGTTATTTGGCCCCTTGGCCTTAAGTTGCAATTTTTTTTGAAAAAAAACCATAAAACATTCAAATAAACCAAGAAAATTTTCCTCTTAAACCAAATGGAAAGATTCTTAATTATTTTTAATCACCAAAAAGAGTTTAAAAGACTTAGTTAAGCTCAAATTAATCAATTTCCATGCTGGTCCTACATAAAAAGTTAGTCTTGTTTATATTTAAATCAATTTCACTTTTGAAACAAGAAACTTTAGTTTTATTGCTCTCGAGTATGTGTTTTTTTGAAAACATAGAGATTGATTTTAGTCACTATTAACTAGTGCTAATTCCTACAAGATCATCATTGATCGATACCCAATTTTGGTCTGTCAAAAACAATAATTGATGATCAACTATAAACCCAAAGGTAAAAATGTTATGTTTGATAAATGTTTGTTAAGATAAAATATCAAAAATTTAAGCTTCTAGATTAAAACTATGTTTAGACCAGAGACTTACAAAACTCAAATTATTAAAAATAAACTTGAATAATGCTCAAAATGAAAAAAAATAGATGTATTTTTCCCTATAACCCAATTGACCATAGTTGGACCTAACCATCACTGGTCACTAAGAACTGTCACTGGTCATTGTGTAACCTGTGTGTGTACAAAAATGTTAGAAACCTGGGAAAATGAGCTAAAAAATGATGTTTAAGGACTTTTTAACGACTAAAAAAAATGTAAAATTTACAAAATGTCTTCCTTGCTTGAATGGACTCTATGATCCCATCAAGCGTGCTAAGATGTATGATTGGGTTTCAAAGTTGATTAGTTAAATATTAGTCATGTAAACACAAAGAATGCATAAAGAACTTAACAAACTAAGCCAACCTATTCCAACAAGATTTTAAAATGATAATGAAGAACAAATTGAAATAAAACAATACCAATTACCTTCCCAAGTGCTTCTACCATCCAAGAGCAGATTCAAGCATGTTTACCCCCTTGATCTAGTGTTCTTTTCTTTGTCAACAATGGATGCCAAGTTCTTCCATCATCTCAAGATCATTATGCATAACCTTGGCTAATGATAATAAATTTAATCTATGCCTATCAAATGAAGATTGAAAATAAGACACAATGATCAACACAAATAAATATTGTGGAGATATTTATGCATTATAAGTTTATAATAATTTAGCTTTAAAATGATGTTATAAGCCCTTCTATTGATAGATTTTCCAAATGGACTAGGATTAACTATGTCCATCCATCTCAAGATTTAGATGTGTGGCCATGAATTAACCTAATATTTGTAATTAAATCCATAAATATCCTTATAATTTTTTATTTGATAGGTAGAGATAGGTTAAAGGGACCTGGACCCAGTATAAAAGAGAATAGACAAAAAAGTGAGAGAAAGTAACAAATCCCAAAAGAAAAAAGGATGAACACCCTGATGACTAGTTTAACTTATGCTAAACTTCAGCTAGAAGTTGGCTGATATGTCAAAAAGGACCTAACCCAAAATAGTAAACAATAAATTTATTCTGACTCAGAGTAAGCAACTAATTGCTTGGTCACTATATGTTTTGTGACATTTTCCTCTAGTATGACTGCCATCATTATCCAGCTTCTTCCTTTTGATATCAATGTGAGGGGATTATTTTATGATTTTATTATCAAATAAGATATCCTCTTCCTCATTGTCTTTCTAGAAAGATTCCTCACAAGAGTTTTGAGTCTCAAGAGTCCTGCCATCATGAACCACAAATTTGGTAAAACCAAGAAAATCACTTAACCTCTTGAATTCCTTTGAGATTTCTTCACAAAGGAGATTTTAGATTGCAATTGTGGTATGGATTTTATGGAGTGAATATTCAACACCCTTGTTTCCATCATCCCCTAAAGTATGTTTTCCTTTAGAAGTGAAAGAGGGGCTTCCTAAATAAAATTTATGATTTTTCTGTGCATGGGTGTTAGAAGCCCCCAACTATTTCCCTTGATTCTCTTCTTTAGAATTTGAGGATTGATCACCTTCTACCTCTAACTCCTCCTTATCATTGTTAATATCAATAAACTCTAAAATGGTCTTAGACTAGATCGATTCCTCCCTTTTGATCAATAGGAAAACGAGACCCTGGTGGATAAGATCCATGACAAGGTTTTTGAAATTTAAAATAGAAACCTCCAAAGATTGTATCAAAAAGAAAGCTATACTAATGATATTATGCTTGAAATGGCTCAAAAGTAGGAAATGATGTGAGTAGATAATGGTGTGTTTACCTTCCAAAGTGATATAATTCATTATTTGGAGACACACCTCTGACCATTTCCTTGGCAAAATAATATGCATGTAACCTTTGTTGGACAATGGTTTTAGCCTATATTTATCCTTCTCTTTCTTGAAAAAAATTTGCATGATTTCATCCTTATGATGCTTGTCTTTGAATGCCTTTACTTCATGGCATTCCATTCTTATTGTCTCCCTAGTTAGCTCCTCTATAATTTGAATCTTTAGCCCATGCATTCTCACCTCATGGTTGTTCCAACCGTGGGAAAAATCCCCTAAAAGTCATGTATCGTGCCCCACCAGATGTTTCATAAATGGGGCTAGCCCCCATTTTACCATTTTTTACCAGACATGATCATTTTTCTTAATGTCAAAATAGGAAACTAGCTCAAAATAATCTCTATCTCCACCCATATTCACTTTCACTTTATTGCTATCTTTGTAGGTGTTCTAAAAAGCACTTGGTAATATTAGAGAATAAAATTAGGTAGAGAAATAATCAATCATGAGATAAGTATAATGGCATGATGACTGACCCTTATACCACTCCTTGGAAAATATGGCTTTGCACATGTGGAAAGCCATACGCTTAACCCACAATCTAATGTTAATTTTTTTTATCATCATGACTTTAAATGGAAAGTCCCTTTTCCTTCTCAACTATTCAGATGATGTCATTCAAAAATTCACCATCATGCCAAGTGACGTAATCACTTCTAAGGACCCCTATATTTTTAAGGTAATCGACTCCCCTATTTCCTTCTCTATAAACATGATCAATAATAACTCCTTTGAAACAGTTGAGAAGGGATTTGACATCACTGATGATTCTAAAAAATATTCTAGGAAGATGCGGATAGGCCCTTAAGATAATTAATGATGTTTATTGAGTCCCCTTCTATATGAATAAATTGAGAACCTAGTTTGACTACCTCTTTAATGCCCCGCAAGGCCATCAAGGCTTCCATAACATGATTGGTTTGAATTCTAAGTGGCCCTGCATAAGCCACTTTGATGTTTCTTGAAGAATCCTTGATCAAACCACCTGCCCCAACTAGACAAAGATTCCCCTTTGCTACCTTGTCAAAATTTAATTTGACCCACTGAGGAATGGGGGGAGACCATTTGATGAGAGATCTATCCACCCCTTTAGCCTGGGCTTTACTTGGGATGACCAAATTAAGTTGTTTCAAAATTGACCAAATATCCTCATAATGATTTGGGTGGAAGGGGCATAAATTAGGCATGGGTGTCCATAATCTTAATATTTGTTGCATTTATGGATTGAGGATGCCACCCCATAGATCATGTCACTAGGTGATGCAGATATTGAGAATAAATTTCCAATAATGAAATAATTAATAACCTCCATGGAAAATCCATTTAATATCTTGATTTGAATTAATTAGCTTAAACAATATTAGTCAATTTTAGTGTAATTCTTGGGAAATTAGTGCATAATTAATCAAAATGGTTAGAAATCCATATTACTAGATCATAATTTGACTCAAGAGGAATTAGAAGGTGATTTTAGATGTGTATAGACCGTTATCCTATTTAGGATGTTGTCGACACAAAATAACAAAGGTACATGATGTGTACTAATGAATTAAAAGAAAAGAGTGATCCAAAGCACAGAAAGCAAAATCATCATTTTGAATTCAAATGATTTGAAAAAGTTAGGAATCACATAAAATGAATTGCCACATTTAGGGATACAATGGCCTAAATAAGCACTTATATAGGACAAACTCGAACCATTTAGTGTTTTTTCAGTGATTTTGGCCTAAATTGTGCATTTGAGTGTAATTCGATTAAAATTGATAATTTCAACACAAATAGTGTTAGGAATTGGATGTTTACATGAATTATGAGATCGACATCTCATCAAAACCATAATTTAATAGTCAATGTCAATTAAGCTCATCAATATTGGGTCTCAAATCATAGATTTGTTTTCCTTACACAAATTTTTATCTTATATGGGTAGCTAATGTTTTATGGTAATAGGAATATAAAATACTTTCTAACCACCACCTTCTCATTAAAACATATTTTTTAAGATTTAGGTCTATTGATAATAGGTTAAGGGTAACTCCTCATTTATATTTTTCATAATAGTTAAAACAACATGGGTCAGCCCCCATTAGTTAAGCCTAGTGGCCAATTTATTTCCTTCATCCCATGTATAAAATTGATTTTTCTATGGGGTTAAATTTATTTTGAATAGAAAGGGTGGTGTCAGATTAGTAGTTTGAATAGGATGTATAATTATTCATAGGTCTTCCTAATAATAGTAATATTGGATCAAGGTCTTTGTATCTTGCACCTTCACTAAAGAATTTTATTGAATTATTTTCACCATTAATACAACCATTTCCTCCTTTTAAATATTTTTAATAATTAAAGAATAATAATTTATATTAACATCTATAGTTGTATTGCCTTTTAATTAGGTTCAATTAATATTACCAAATTGATTTCTTTTTAATACATGTATCCCTTTATTTATATATGAACCTAGAAACAGAGCATGTCATTCAATATTTAAGAAGAGGATTACATTACATAGAGAATAAAAGGAATGTTAATACCAATCTGAGTTTAAATTTAGGATCATTACAAATATTAACAGCTAACAAAAATAATGAATATGGTGAATTTATTTATATATTTCCTTTATTTTTAATTATATTCTAATTAAGAATTGAAGCAAGTAAAAAATTGAGCTAATATATTATCCAATTTATCTATTTATTTGGTATGATTATTTGACATGAGGTGTGGCCCAACAACCATACATGTATATCATGGAATACATCAACTATTTTGACATAGAGACATTTGATACACACCCAATGTGTTTACATGAGTAAACCTTGTCGAATATTTTCAAATTATATCATTTAATCATTCATAAGACTATAGAACATGATTTCCATAAAGATAATTTGGTAGTAGCATCACTCACATAACTATTTTTATCATGCAACTGGCTAGGAATTTGCATTAAAATTATTCACATTACATAATATATCTACTATGTAAATATAAAATTCATCAAGTTTCTCATAGCACTAGGATCCCATCCTAATATTTTTAATAAGGTTATTTTCAATCCTTCACATATCCATTTTTACAATAGTACTAGACACAATGCATAGACTTCCCTACAATAGATTTTTCTTCAACTCTTACATCATCAATCCATACATAATAAACCTATAGAACTTGGATTTTAGGTCTGAATTTGAGGTGGTTCAAATTATTCTCTACTAAATTTATTTCAATTACAATATTGTTCATTTCTCAATCAAATAGTATCACTATAATACCTTCTTAGAGTATATGAGTAGTGAGGTTCTTGTTTTTAAATTGAATACCATTATACTAGGTCATTTTCTCACATGAAGATAATTTATTTCGCAACAAAATGACTAATTACATCAATTCTCATAGCCATTTTTATACTTATTTAGATTTTTTTAGTAGATAAGTTCATTATGTTCCTCCTAAAATTCAATCCTCATATATCTTCAAGGAAAATGATTAATCCCAAATGTAAAGATTGAAGGACACTCATTAATCACATATATTGACCCTTAAAATTTGATATATAAGGATATAATAAAAAATAAAACCTCTAAAGTCTTCTATAATATTATGGCATAATTTTTCTTCCCCTAGCCAATGGTGTTAAAGTCTTTTTGTTTACACAATCATACTTATTGACACTTTAGATGATATCATATGATATTAGAAAAAACCTTGTCTATTATTTGATATTTATAACATGCCCTAACTACCATAAAAAAATAATCAAATTTTAATATTTTTTATAATTATTTTCCAATTGGGTAATATAGAGAGTCCTAAAGTGGTATTCAAGCTAAGAAATTAAAATATAAATATTTAACTTGGAATAAAACAATAGAACATCCATGAAACACTAAAGGTAAAACATGACTTCATAATGGTACATGGTAATGCTTAACACATTATTTTATCCATATCATGAATATTCCTTATTTATTTATGTCTATAATAAATTATGTAATCTTAAGGAAACATGCCTTAGTATCTTTATTTTCATTATATTTCAATTAGGTAGGTTATACATAATTTATTATTTATGTCACAAATCTACAACATTTGAGGTGCAAGGATAAAAAGGGTGAAAGATATAAATATAACATTTATTTGCTACATAATAATGGGTTTATGGCATGTTGGTGTCCTCCTTGATAAGATTTATTATTTTATTAGATTTAATTTTCTCAATTACCATTTAAAATTAAAAATATGAACCTAAGTTTTTAAGGTTTGTATATAGTAATTAATCATTGCATTCAATTTTAGAAGTTGTAAGTAATGAAAAGATAATTGTTAGATCAAACTTGACCTTGATAGAATTTGAAATAATTTTAATCCTAGATCACCCTTTGATAACTATGAGATCTTATACAAAAATGTAATAGCTTCTATTCTTGTCCCAAATAATGTCTAGCATTATTATGGTTAAGAGGGATATTATTGCTTACTCCATATTACCATAACTAACTAAGATAGTTAAACATGTAATTTATAGCATCTAGTGAATATTATTAAATCAATGGTTGAATAATGTTAAAGTTAAGATGGTTGATATGGCTTAGCTCTTATTACCGAAACTAACATATTTACATGTGACTATAACATATAGTAAATCCTTAAAAATCAATGGTATAACTCATAAACAAGTTATAAAACTATCCAGGACCTTTCCATGTAATGGAATCATGAAAAATTTGTTTACTAAAAAAAACATTATATACTTATTCATATACAACATAACAAGCTATTGATGTTCTTCTCTCGAGAATCATCAACAATAGAAGGGAGGAAATTTCAACTTTAAATTTGAGTTTATTTTAATACTATGTATAGATTATAGTAGTTAAGATGGGATTGGAAACCTTATCTTCTTTTTCATCTTATGAACCTAACTCAATCCATGATAGATTGTAACTTTCAAGGAAGTCACAATCTAAAATGGGATTCTTGTTTCAAGCTAATCTAATCATGCTTTTCATTTCTAAGTGAAATCCTACTATAAGGTAAATTTGTTTATCCTTAACAATTTAGTCCATTGTACTAATGTTCAGCTCCAAGCTAACTATATATATTACTCTTATTTTAGCATAAACCATATAATCAACTACATAAATTAAATTGCTTAAAATTTGGCTAACTATTTTAGTGATAGTATGGCATTGTAGAAAGAAAGCTCTATTTTGTTGAGTATAAACTAAGAAAAGAGAGCCCTTAAATAAATTAATATCTATAAGTCTCTAGAATAATTCAGACTATCATGATTTGTAAAGCCAAGCTTCCTTGATACTAGTGGGTACCACTAATGCTAAAAAGTGTTCTAATTTCCCCTCCAAATTGTTCAAAACTATAGTCTATACACAATCCCTTGAGTCAAGTATTTATGAATATATGTAATTTTTAATAACGCCATTAATAAAATCTGATTTTAAAGTTCTATTTTGAAATTATAATATTTTTACAACCTATCTACAAAATTCCATGCCTCAAATTTATAAATCAAGGTTACAAACACGCATTAAACCATTCATGATGGCATTCAAAACAAACATATCTCTGGGATAGTCTATCTAATGAATTCATGCATATTAGGGTTTATATTTATTTCAATCATGATGATTTAATGCATACAAGTTTTTAGATGTATATCGGTCCTAACTCTTTAGCTAGTTATTAAATGAAATTATTAGTTGTAGTTGTGATTATAGTGTAATCATGGTAATCATAAAGTAAAATATAATTACTGAAATAGCCTTTATGAATATTCAATATTACATTTCAATAATACCACCACTATTTCTACAAATTATAGTCATTATGTTCTCTACATAGCCATGGGTTTTAATCTCTATCTAAATAGTAAGTATTTCTAATGAAACTTGATAACTTAGGAGTGTAACAAAATCAATTGGTCTTGTGTGAAAAAAAAAATTCAACACAAAACCATTACCTATTATAGGATTTAGTGTACATTACCATGTAATTATACTAAACAATTTAAAAAATGTAAGGACTGACTCTTCTTAAAAATGAAGTGAGTGACAATTCACAACTTCACTAATTAACTAGTTTTTACAACATATTTGGTTCATGATATTAGCCTAAAAATTAATTTATGTGATTTTAGCATCTGTTGATGTGTTCAAAATTACAAGGAAAATTAATTTATCTACTCCCAAGTAATTATATTATTGAATGTATTCCCAAAATAATATTTTAGTGAAACATGGATAAGAAACAAGTAATATTTTTTTCATACATTAGTTGTGCAGGGGTTTCTCTTAACACATAAATGGGGTTAAATCAATATTCCAATTGATGTGTAATATGATTATCCATGACATTCTTGCATTAAATTATCATTATAACACAAAATTATATGAGATAAATTATTATGAAATCTTATTTGAACATCTATGCATAAAGACTATCATGTTAGCTTCCATCATTTTTGTCAACAATGAGTTTTTACTCTATTTGTGGTTGCAAGAGATGATTACCAAAATCTACCCCACCCAATACACAATTTAAGTTACATAAAATACTCCCTTTCAAAACCAATTTGTGATTTTATTTACATCAAATAATATAACTTAATATGCATATAACATTTTATTTTCCTTAGCACATAGCCAAACAAGTTCTACATATAAGCTCATACTCAAGGGTAGAGTTTAAATGCATAGAGGTGAAATATGCATCAATACTTGAGAGTATATAATGATAAATCCCTTTCAACATCACTTTTTAATGTACATCACTTAAAGGATACCTTTAAAAATCATATAGGTATCATAATAATGTTTGAATTTACATAAGGTTTTCTTAGAACATAAAGGGTGCATACACATAATAATTTAAAACTTTATCAATTAATGATGGTTTCTCTCTTGAAAGAACCCATCAAGTCTCAATCTCTATGAGTGCACACCTTAAAACATGCACCAAGAAATGGGTGGGTATACCTTTGGTGCTTCATAATGTTGTTGTTCCCTATACCAACACCTAAAACTAATACAAACACCTTCTATACATTTCCCTAAGCTTTGACACCTCCCTCACATGCTTCTCTAAATAATTCACCACCTCAAATATCCCTTACCTAAGCAAAACCCATTTTTACTATTTACCAAAAGAAGTCTAATGGGTCAACCTTGTTCTAGGAATAACATATGTTATGGGAATGAGTTGGCCTAGGCCAATTTAGTTTAGGACCTAATAGTTTTATTTTTTTCCTAACAAGGTTGACTGAGCTAACTACATCAGTTAAAATTATGGAGGGTCTTAGTGTAAAATTAGGCTATATATACCCCTCTTTTACCTCATTTTCAATAGATAGAATTATTGATTTGTATTTATGCCATTCTACTTGAGGAGTCATTACTTAGGGTTTCATGCTCCTTGGAGGAGAACATTTACCTTGTGAAAGATTGAGATTAATTAAGAGGTCCTTGTCTAGACTATAGTCCATTTTCCATCCTTATATTTTTAAAAAGTACACAACAATCTCATGTAAAACACTATTGGCCAAGGTATAGGTTGAGTCTTGATGGGTCCATATTCAAAATAAGTATTCCTAACTCTTGCTCTTCTATTTTTGTATATAGATTTGCATGAATAATGGCTAATGAATATATTATCTATTCTTGCTTAGGATTACCTCTAAATCAACTTGATTTGAGTTTTATTTTTCATGTTTATTGTTTATGTTTATCCCCCATTTTTGACACAAGATTTAGTGAGCACTAGATTAGATTTACTTTATTATTACATTATTATATTAGACGTAGCTAGGGTTATTACATGGTGTTTCTTGAATAGAGGTTTTAAAACCCTCTATAGCTATATTACATGATAATAAATCCCTTAGGTAAGTTTAGTACATCCATATTGGTCATGACCTTGATTATTTAAGTATTGCTAGCTATATAGTTAGCTAATTTATCTTCTCCAAGTTAGGATTGATTTGTAGATTAGCTTCACTTTCAATTACATACATTCTAGTGAACCTGACATGAATTAACCCTTGCATATTTTTTTAAATTTCCATTTTCGAATTCTAGATCAATTCTATTGAATCACTATAATAGTTTGTGCATAAGTTTTAATACTCTATCAATCTAATTGACTTAGATTGGCTATGTGTAGGTCATTTTATTCTACAGACAACTAGATCGATTTGATTGACCTAGTTCAATAATATTTGCAAGTCATCTTCTACTTCATTGATATAATTGACATAGTTAAGGCATCATTTTATAGGTTTTCTAACTGAGGTGAGCCTATTAATCTTGTTCGGCACTATGTGATCAAATTCTCCATCTCAACACACTAGATTAAGCCCATCAACTTAATTTTTTTTCCTATCTCTTAAATTTTCTAACAAGTTAGGTTATGAATACTTTATTAAATTAGTTGACATATTTCTTTTCATTATTTTAATTATTCAATTTTATGCAAAATCAATCGACTGGTTTGATTTTGTTTTAACATTTTATATTACATGTTCAAACCCTCATCTAGATAACACAATTAAAAAATAAAAATTCAACATCTTTAGTACATTACTAAATCTATTCAATCAACTTTGTATTAATTATTATGTTCATTCTAACCAACCTAGCTATTTCCTTTTCTCAACTTTATTTTCTTGCTATTTTTCAAAATTCAAATTTTAGTCCTATTTTTCCCAATTTTTTAATTCTATAAAATTCTAACCTTACAGTCAACTAAGTCAATTAGATCAACTTAGTTTTTAAATTATTTTTACCCAAGGAAATTAGTTGACTTACTCAGTTACATTTTTATGGAATATTTTTAATAAATAAAGTCGACCAGCTAAACTATGTTTTGTATTGTTTACATAATAGGTTAACCAAATCGACCTAGTATTGTGTATTTTTCAATCAAAGGAAATTAACCCACATTGGTAGTAATTAATTTATTTTTTATTTATATACTTTATTTCTTAAATTATTTCACATAGTATAATGAGGAAAATTAATTTACCATATTAGTCACATTTTCCCCTCACACACTACCAAATCACAAAAATATCAAATAAGCATTTAATCAATTCTACCTAGGTCTACCTACTTGGATTTCATCACCAAGGGGGAAGCCAACTTAGCTTTATGGCTAAGTATAAATACGTGGTTGATGGTATATTAACAAATAACCTAACACATTTATCGCTATGGGATTGTGAAGTGAGGGGATATGCCCCAATACCAATTCAGTACCATCACCAACATAGACCTCTTTCATCCTTAACAAACCTAAAACCAAATTTAGCTTACCTCTTCTTAGTTCCTTTGCAAATCCAAATGACCTATCATATTTTAATTCATAAATTAAAATATATAAGAAAGTTTTCTCATTAACTTAACAATAACATTTTTAGTATTACTACTTATTGTTTACAAATTGTATTTTTTACTGCAAAACTTGTATTAAACCAAAATTGGTACAAGGTTTATGCTATGTTGTAGGTATATTTACCCAATAAACCTAGTCATCCATGTGTTTAAATTATTTCTCTACAAACTACCTCTTAGTCATCTAAATTTATAACATTTCAAAATTTTCTTCCCATTGAACGTAGTTGATTGATTTGACTCACTCTCTTATGGGTTATTTTGTTTATTTTCTTAGAAAACACAATTAGCCTATACAACTTAGTCTCTTATGATATTTTATGTTCATCCTCCCATAGAATATTGTCAACCCATTTAAATTTATTTCTTGCAAACTATTCTATTTATCTTTTTATAAGACACATTCAACCCATTCAACCTAATATAATAACAATTTCTCCTCATTTTTAGCAAGTGTTTAATTTCCCCATTACATAATATGAAACATTTGTATGATAATGACACAAATAAATATCAAACCAACATTTTGAACTTAACTAATACTAGTAAACATACTAAAACACATTTTGTGGTAAATAACCTAGATCAAAGTAACATCCATGTTACCACTAGAACTACAAACTACAAAACTCCACCTTATATAATGCCACTTAATCCCTTATTTATGAAAATGGTATAAGATTAAAATGAACTTGAATACATGGATGAAATTATTTTTTCCATCAATGTAAATCCTCAACACAGAGGTAAATATCCTTCAGTAATTTATAACATCATGATGGGAACTCATTTTGGAGAACCCCATTCACATTCACCTAGCTTTTCCATAGGATTTGGGTAAATTTAATTAATTATTTCATCCAAACCTTTCCCCTTCATAATATATCTTTATAAAATTATGAATAAATCATCCATGTCTTATTTTACCTTCATGACAAGTATTTCTACTAACATAGATGGTGTATGTTTTAGTGGGCCTACCCCAAACACCCCCACTAATACCCAATTTCATTCAACACATAATGGATATACTAATACTAGTAATTTTCATGCCACTATTGCATCTCATGATACTAGTACATCCCAAAATATGAACACCTCATAACATAATATTGCATACAAAGGTACTTCTCCTATTCAAAATAATGATCAGACTAATTAACTACTATTACAATCTATCAACCAAGTGGTTAATTTTTAAACCAATAATGAAAACCAAATGATGTAGATGCAAAACAACTTATTACATCTCTAAAATCAACCTCAACATACTCAATGGGGAGCACCAAATCCTAATTCCCCCACCTCACCTTAAGGATGCATATGGTAACCTTATACCACAACCCCCACTTATTAATAAAACTATTGAACACTTATGAAATGAACCTCGTGTAACTCAAATTTTAAACACTAACATAGGGGGTATAATTACCAATATCACTTATGATGTATCTACAAATCCTACTTTACACTTAAAAACTTTTTTGCAATCTATACAAAATTGGATTAAACTTAATACATTCATTTCCATTAAACTTTTAGTTAAACGTCATTCTAAAGATGCTTTAGATTGGTATAATCAAATTAAAATCAATCCATCACTAACTTGGAGGACTTAATCAATAGATTAGTTCAATAATTCTAAAATAATGATCTTCCTAAAAAAAATTTAGCCCATTTCATCAATTGTAAACAATCAAAATTTGAAATAGCATAAGTTTTCATTAAATGATAGAAATCCTTGTCTAATAAAGATGAACATAATATGGCAGATGATAACCTATTCCACTTATTCACTCATGATCTTCATATTAAATTACAATACTCCCCAAAATATTTGGAAGAGGCCCTTGACCAAGATAAATGTCAAGATTTCCTTATACTTAAATATGAACCTTTCCACCCTCTAATAAGAACTTACATGTTTGTAAAAGATAAAAAATGACATGTAACAAATGATGGTGTTATTGATATTTATGATTCCATAAGCATCATCAAATCCATTACTTCAAACATTACAATAGATCATGCTCCTCCACTTCCACCTAATAATGATTCTCATCATAGTTCCTCATTGCCTCAATAACATAATTTGGATGCACATAAACCTCTTTCCTTAGCAAAAATTCAAAATAGTCTTCCACGACCTTAACCATCAAATCTTGACCCTACACATCATATGAAACATTGGTTTGATTCCAAAAAAAATTGTTGTCTTCATGCGATTTGGGGTCATTCTCATGAAAATTGTTACCAATTGATAAATCTTGGTATGAATTATCTCCTTGGACCTAACTTTGACCATGAATCACTTATACGTAAATGTCAATAAGATTATGAAATAGCACTTAAACCTCATGAAAATAAAACTAAAAATGAAATTTTAAATCAAGCCAATGTTTATTTATCTATCTATAAAGATCCTCTTCCTAACCATCAAGATAACACTTATCAATCTACCCCTACTACCAATAACATTGAAAGTACCATAGGTCCTAACATCAATGATGAAAATTTGGTCAACATGAATAATATGAGGAAAGTAGTTTCTTATATTGAACAATAACCAACCTCTAACCATCATAGTTCTTTGAAGTTTTACATTGTTTAAGACATGTATCCATCATATCTCATAGATGTAGGGCATGTGGAACCAACAAACACATGAGTATGACCTCCAAAAATGTAAATAAACCATACTTATCATACAATTTATATAATTTATACTCTTCCTCCAACTAATATCCCTCAAGTTGATATCCCTCAAACTTCACTTCACATTCCTTCCATTCCAACACAAGAAACAACTACATCACCTAAGATAGATCAACCCACTTCAGCCAAACCTAAACTAAACATACATTATCAACATAAATTTCAATGGATGTCCAACCCCATTTAATGGATTTATTACAACATTATGCACCTTTATCCAATAATCCTAAAATGGATTATGATGATTGGGATCCTATATCATCACTCTCCCATCTTTCATCCCAAATTCCTTTCATGGAACTTATGATAAATTATCCTCATCATTGTAAATAACTTATGAAATTACTATTAGAAATGAAAATCCCTCATCCTCCACCCATTAGGAAATAATATAATTTATCAAGATCTAAAGATTACATTCTCCAATGGTGTAAATAAATGTCTATCACTATTGATGAAATGGTAGACACTTCTATTTCACTCAAAACTAATATCTCTTCTATGATTCCCGATGAGATATTTCTTCATGTGGATGACTCTCTCTATTCATTAGCATATAAATAGGAGATATTAAATCAAACATGATTTAATTGATGAAGGATCTATAACTTTTGTTTCTTCCATTGATTTTATTAAAACACTTAGATGTTATGAATGTAATCTTAAATCCATGCAATGTACATGTCAAGGATATGATATAATACAAATGCCTCCTTTAGGTTATTTTTGGCTTCCTATCACCATTATTATATCTCTTCTATGATTCCCAATGAGATATTTATTCATGTGGATGACCCCCTTTATTCATTAGCAAACAAATAGGAGATATTAATTCAAACATGCTTTAATTTGTTAAGGATCTATCACTTTTGTTTCTTCCCTTGATTTTATTAAAACACTTAGATATTATAAATGTAATATTAAATCCATGCAATATACATGTCAAGGATATGATATAATACAAATTCCTCCTTTAGGTTATGTTTAGCTTCCTATCACCATTCTTCCCATCATTATTCATGTGAAAGTCATGATTTTTAACTTTCCACTTTCCTATAATATATTACTCGATTGACCTTGGACACATCACATGTGAGATGTTACCTCATTGGCATGCCAATGTGTTAAATTTTCCTATAATGATGTTATATACAAAATTCAAGGAGACATGAACCCATGTATTTTTGAGTAATTCCAAGAATGAAGTTTTTAAAAATAACTATGCTTGAACCTTTACCAAGAATTTTATTTCATTAATCAAAACATTTCTAATTATCTTGTCAACTCTACTCAAGGTTATAATGGTCATCCTAAATTAATAGGAAACATTCCACCTAACCTTTTAGACTCAAATGATGATGAACCAAATCAGATAAATTTAAAGATCATAACTTCTGATCTCTCTCCTAAACAATTACTCAATTTCCTCCTTCTCTCTGACCTTGTTCCCATGAAAAATCCTAAGATGAAATACTAGTTACCCTAGATAAAACTAAACATTATATTCACCATGTTTCTTTAACTGATAAAATAGTTGATGCATGTACTATTGAATTATATACACCTGATTATGATGATAAATATGATTTGGATGACCCATTTTTAGCTAGATTTATTCACGCTAAAAATATAGAGGTGCTTAGATATCATTCTTAGTTAATGTAGTCTCCTAGTTCTATTTCTTTAGTTCCTTATCTTACTATAGTACATGAAATTATTTTTTCTTTTGATGTTCACAAGTCAAAGATGTAGCACACACTCACTACACCTCTTTTCACTATTAAACCTCTCATAATCATGATTATAGACTATGCCATCATGAGACCTTACTATTTTTCTAGATTCCATGATACTTCTAGTTTACTTCCTCTAGAAATGTCAACCACTCTAATTCAACCCACGATGAAGGTGACCATGCATGCAATGGAGCCTAGTTCATATTTCACTCTATATTCCTCTTTTCTTGGTGATGGCATTATACCATTACCAAATATTTATCCTTTACCAACACAATAGGAAGATGAGCCTTATTGTGATAACCATAGAGTTGTTGGTAATTAGACTAAGGATTATCATACACATCAACAACAATAAATAACTTCCTCTATTACTTCAGCTAGTAGACCTATTGACCATTTTGACTACAAGTCAAAATGGGTCAAACCCCTATAGTCAAAAACCATATATAGGGGTATAATATTTTGTCATAGGGTGTGTTATAGTTTATTAGATGTAATTTGATGTCATTTTAGGCTTGATCATGGTCTAAATAGTCTTTATGTCATTTTGAGTCACTTAAGGGGTCATAGATGAGCATTTAATGCAAGTGGCATGGTTTTCAATTTTCACATGTGTTCTAAAACTCATTATAACATCCAAAGTGTTAGTACCTATTAGACATGTCATATTATAATTGAAAACATGCATGTTATAACTAAAATTTAAGAAAATAATTGCAAAACAATGAGTTTCAAGAGATGTATGGCCTATAAGAGAGAATGGCATGTGGGAAAAGGTTGAAGGATGACTCTTAAACTTTCTTAGACTCATTTACACAATTAAAATTCTTCAAAAGTTCCAAAAATGAGCTAAAACCATTCTACTTCTCCATCACTCCACTATGCACATGAAACTAGTCAATAGGTTTTTGGTTGGTATAGCCAATAGGATAAATTTCAAATCAAATTCCATTGGTTGTAGTATTACACAAATTTATATTCACTTTAATGATTGGAGTGCAGAGAATGGTTTCCTATTCTTTATGCACCATCTCTAATAAGTCGATTGTGTTTTTATGCCTATGGTTTCCCATACCCTGTAGGTTTTGCTCTTGTTTGAGCTAGTCCATATAAATCATATGTTTAATTTGCTTCCAAAGTATTTTGAATATTTATTCTCATTATTCCCATGATTAGTTTCATGTTTGGAAATGATTTCATGAGCTAATTAGTTCAGTTTTTAAGAGGGTGTCACCATGTGAGGTTTAAGTCAAGTTCATTATTTTCAAAAATTTGGTTCTCTAAAAAGGTTTCGTGTGGATGAGATACTATGTTTTCCATGTTTTCATGTTATAACTACCTCCTATTTCATATGTTTTGTCTTACAATATCATATATTAAGAAAAGACAAAGTCACATGGAAACAAAGTCAGCTTCTACTTGTTTTTAGTTGCTATCATGGTGTCCTAAAAGTTTGAACACATTCACAAAGGATAAATTAAGTATAAAATAGGTCTAAAATTTTCTTGGTGTGTGATTAATCATATTAGACCCTTAAAGTAACATAAGAAGGACTATGATGGCAGTCATATGCAACATATACACGCAGTCGACCATGGATGTGCACCTATAAGTGTTCTCAAGAGGAAAATCATGTTGAAATTGGTGTTTGAACTTGCTTCAAGCCTTCAAATTTTGAAAACACTTCTTTGAACACCTTGAGGGAACATAAAACTAGCTATGAGGTCACTTCATGTACACATTGATCTAATCTTACACTCATTACCTAGTCTACAGTTTAAAGTATGTCTATAGGTACCATCATAAATGCTAATCATATTGGAGGAGATCATTGAAATTGAATGAAGTTTTAAATGTTGAAAATAGTCCATTTGATAGAGTGTAGATATAGTTATAAGGTTAGATTAATGCAAACTAGTTGTTTCAACCTCATTACCTAATACTTGAGATGTCTATCTACAAGTGACCATACACAGAGATTGGGAGTAGGGTCATGGATAAATGTAACACGTTTCAAAACTCCCATAAAGTTTTTAGAGGTTACAAGTACATTGGTAGTCATGAATAAGGCATAAAATAGGCAACTAGGTTAAGAAACCATCTTCTAAGATGAAGGTATTGTGTTTAGGGACCATTTCCCTAAAACATATCACCTAACACTTTTGGGGTTAATGTATGATGATGTCACATAAGGTATTGACCAATAAAAATGCACCCACCTTATATCCCTTGCATAGGAGAAGAGCCTTGAAAAATTAGGAGGGTGTATGATTAGTGTAAAGTAGTTTTTGAAGGGTTATAATATGCATATTTGTTCACTAAGGTTTAATAGTGATATTTATAGGTTTCAAACTCCAAAATGACCTTAACCTTAAAAGTTGTAATATGGAATAACATTTACATGCCGGGTGACTATATTGAGTTCAAGATGACATTTGTACCTCAAGGATGCATCAACAAAAGATGAAGAGATATGTTTTGGATGCTATCAACACCTATAGGTATTCTTGGCATGAGGTAGTGGACCTAAAATTGACTATGGAGTCCTACAAGTCCATAGTATGAGGCTCAAGCATGGAAAACTATAGACATAGAAACACATACCAGCTCAAAAATGATTCCTAAGACCTTAACAGGAGTTCAAAGGCATGTGACACATTATTTCAAGGCTAATGACCACCTATAAGACCCCTACATAGCTAATTGTAGTTGACTACATTGAGTCAAGAAGTTGTGTTATTGGGGTTAACATAGTGTGAACATGATATGGATGAGTTTAAATGGATGTATAATGATATAAGAAACTTAAAGGATATCTATAGGCATTGTCTTTAAGGCCTAATCATTCACTAGCACCTTCAAACACATACTAGCTCACAAATGCTTCCTAAGACCTTTAAAAGAGTCTAAGGGCATGTGACACACGATTTCATGGGTAATGACCACCTACAAGGACCTTACACATCCAATTGTAGTTGACTGTGACATAACATGTGAGTTAAGAAGATATGTTCTTGGGATTAACATAGTGTGAAAATGATATGGATGAGTTTAAATGGTTGTCTAATTATCCTAGGAAATTCTAAGGAGATCTATAGGCATTGTATTTAAGTCCCAATCATGCACTAACACCTATAGGTGCCTCTTTCAAGATAAGGAAGAACACAATTAGTCATCTTGTAATCTTGACTAATAAAGGTGTATGAAGAGGTATGTGGGAGGTTGGAGTGATTAATGGATTGAGATCACCCTCATCATATGTCAGGGGAATCTACAACTCTACCAATTAGAGCACAATTGATTACTTTCTTATATGTAATTAAACACAGAATTATACCAGAATGATAAAGTAGCTAGAAACTTGAGACAACAAAGAATTTGAGAGACAATACACACTCTTGTATTAAATACTACTAGAAGAAAATACAATAAAGAAGATCCCACTTTTTCCTCCACCTCAAAGGCTTGCCACACCTCAAGACCTTCTTCCCTCTCTCTCTTGCTCAACACAACAACTCTAAAGCCTGAGTTATTATCCCTCCTTGAATGCTTCAGCTGATCTCCTTGACCTTACACCTGTAGATCTCCTTGACCTTGCTAGCTTCAATGCTTTTACTTGCCTTAGAATAATTTACAATACATGCCTTATGGGTCTATAAATAAGATCCCATGCTTACAAAAATAGAACTCTAGTTACAATAATTAGACACGCAGCTCGTGACTATAATTAGTCACTTGACATGCAAACACTCGCTTCACTTAACTGACTGTTCATCAACAACAGTTCCAAAAATACACAGGTGACCGACGCCAGTCCCTGCTGGTCTGGTGCTGCCAACGTCAACCAACTCCCTGTCGTCGTCGGTCTCCTTCTCCACTGCATCTGACTGACATCGGTCATACTACCGATGCCGGTGGCTCTGGTTCTTCAGCATCCTTTCTCTTGTGTCTACAAACAGTTGAAGCTTTTAGCTCCACACCTTAACAATCTCTCACTTGGAGATAAATAGCTGCAACTTGTACCTGTACCTGTACACCATCTATTTTGTTCCTTAGGCTCTGTATCCCTCTTCAACGTCACTCTTGAAGACCAACCACCACGCAAACCTATGATGTAATACCTGTCTCTTATGCCACAAGAATTTTGCTGCTCCCAAATTCTCCATGACATACTTCTGAACCAACTCTACCCTTAGCTTAGAAAACTCCCTGTATATGAAACCCTACAACAAGTAACACAATACAGTAATAGGATAATGTAGCTAATATTATCCAACCTGGTAAAGATAAAATACAATGGTCAAACCTCCATTGTCTACAGCATAAACAAGACCATATACCATAGCCTTCTGTCTCATGTGTCCATCCACTCTCTTCTCTAAAACGGGAATACATCCCTCTATCCAGTGCTTCCTTCCAGCTGACAACACTACCAACAAATACCTGTTTGGTTCTCCAAGGACTCACACTCCTCATCCATGCCAAGCTCCCACTATTTATGGATTCTACCTGCATTGCTTCTTCCATCTTCCTAGTTCATGACTATCAGTAAGCAATATAAAGAAGGTGAACAACAAATATGAGGTTCACATACCTTTCCTGGCCTCCACATGGGTGTTTGAGACTTATTGATTCACCCAACATCTGTTCCAGTGACCGATATAGGCCATCTCCCAGTCTACTCCCAACCGATGTCAATTCCCTGCACTGACCCTGACTGCCGACGTCGTTTCCCTGGCTGACGTTGGCATCCCTCCTGCCAACATCGGTCCTTATGACTGATGTCGGACTTCTCCTGTCTGACCTACCGACCCTGCTGGTCTGCACATGACCGATGTCGGTATCTGGATGACTGACATCGGTGCCAAGCTACTGACATTGGTGTCTGTGTGTTCCTGTAAGTGATGAAATTTTCATCCACGAGCTCTTCTTGGATCAAACCTCTGTCCATGCTGCCCTTCTCAGACTTATTCAGCCCCTGTGACTGATCTCTGTCCTTCATCTCCTCCATAAACACCAAGGCTTCTTTGTTCCTGTCAAAAGCATCAAATTTCCTCTTTCTGTAATGAACTGTATCTGTGCTTTCCAAATTTGAACACATACCTTTTGAATCAAGAACTTCCATTCCCTTCCTATTCTTGTGACCAAGCCTACTAGGCCACATCTTTGAATCTACACCAGAAGTGGAATCAGTAATACAAGTAGACAGATAAAGAGTATCTACTTTCTTACCTCTTGCTAGAACAAGTGCTCCCTTGGTAACCTTCCAAGAATCCGTTGTGAGAGTTATTGTGCATCCCTCATCTCCCAACCTTCCTACAGAAATCAGACTCTGCTTCAGAATTGGAACATGCATGACCTCTTTCAACACCCACGTGTTGTCAATCTGCAATCTCAGCTACACTTTCCCTTTGCCAACAATCTGACAAGGCATACCATCCCCTAAATAGAGCACTCCAAAATCTCCCTGTTCATACTCATAGAACAAATCTCTGTTTGGGGATGCATGAAAAGATGAACCAGAATCTAAAATCCATGATCCTACCTGACTATCTAAAGAAAGTATGAGAGCATCCTGCATCACAATATTTGCATCCTTTGCTTCTTCCATACCTGCATGTTGATTATCTTTATCTCTCAACCAACACTCCTTCTTCGTGTGTCCTTTCTTTCCACAAAACCAGCAGGTAATACCTTTGGACTCAGATCTCCTTCCCGACCTTGATTTCCCTTGCTCAACCTTCTCCCTTTGCCATCCCCTACTTTTTGCACTTAGAGCGTTCCCTGATGATTCACCTGTGCTTCTCCTGCATATTTCTTCATTCAAGATCACACTCACAACATCATCAAATTTTAAGATTTTAGAAGCAGATGAAAAATTACTTACTGCCATAACCATACCATCCCAACTTTCAGGCAAAGAACATAAAATCAAGAGAGCCTTTACCTCATCATCAAAAACAATATTGACTGAAGCTAATTGGTTTACCAAACCATGGAAATCACTGAGATGAGTATGTACTGATCCACCTTCTTGCATTTGCAAAGTAAATAGTTGCTTCATAAGATATACCTTATTAGAAGCCGAGGGCTTTTCGTATAAATTTGCCAAGGACTTTATCAACTCTTCCGTTGTCTTACACTGTGATAAGATGGAAATCACAGACGATGCAAGGCTCAACCTTATGGAACCAAGAGCCTTCCGATCAAGAACGTTCCATTCTTCATCCTTCATATCTGTGGGCTTGCATGCAACCCCACCCAACGATAAGTACAAATCCTTTTGATACAGATAGTCCTCAATCTGCATCCTCCAATGTTGATAATTCTTGTCGTTAAACTTCTCCATTCGTAGCCTACTTTCTTCTGCCATTGCTGAACTCCCACTCAATCAGAAAACCCTGTGAATGACCTGTAATCAAAAAACAATACCCTGCTTCCTACAAACCATAGCTCTGATACCACTTGTTAGGGGAATATACAGCTCTACCAATTAGAGCACAATTGATTACTTTCTTATATGCAATTAAACACGAAATTATACCAGAATGATAAAGTAGCTAGAAACTTGAGACAACAAAGAATTTGAGAGACAATACACACTCTTGTATTAAATACTACTAGAAGAAAATACAATAAGGAAGATGTCACTTCTTCCTCCACCTCAAAGGCTTGCCACACCTCAAGACCTTCTTCCCTCTCTCTCTTGCTCAACACAACAACTCTAAAGCCTGAGTTATTATCCCTCCTTGAATGCTTCAGTTGATCTCCTTGACCTTACACCTGTAGATCTCCTTAACCTTGCTAGCTTCAATGCTTTTACTTGCCTTAGAATAATTTACAATACATGCCTTATGGGTCTATAAATAAGATCCCATTCTTACAAAAATAGAACTCTAGTTACAATAATTAGACACATAGCTCGTGACTATAATTAGTCGCTTGACATGCAAACACTCGCTTCACTTAACTGACTATTCGTCAACAGCAGTTCCAAAAATACACAGGCGACTGACGCCAGTCCCTGCTGGTCTGGTGCTACCGACGTCGGCCGACTCCCTACCATCGCCAGTCTCCTTCTCCACTGCATCTGACCGACGTCGGTCATACTACCAACGTCGGTGGCTCTGGTTCTTTAGCATCCTTTCTCTTATGTCTACGAACAGTTGAAGCTTTTAGCTCCACACCTTAACATCATAATCATAGTGGTATCAAGAGACTATTATCATATGGAGGCAAAAAAGAGAATGGCCTTAAAATAAGCACATGCAGTCATATGATAAAATCTTGTACATAGTCCCCTTCCTCATAGTCTATCTTCAAGTTTTTAAAGAATTTAAAGGGTCTAATGATGTAATCAAGGGTTGAAAATTTAAAAAAAGTATCTATATCACTTGGATAAGCCTCTACAAAATATACCTTTTTTGAGTGAATAGGGGAAGTACCCTCTATTTTGTCTTAAATAGAGGGTACTCCCCTATTCACTCAAAAAAGGTATATTTTGTAGAGGCTTATCCAAGTGATATAGATACTTTTTTTAAATTTTCAACCATTGATTATGTCATAAATAGAGGGTACTCCCCTAACATGCTAACATGAAGACTTTGAAGGAAGAAGATGACTAGGTGAGCTAAGGGTTTGAAATACCTTTCATGAGGTTGTAATAAGTTGAATAAGACATGAAAAAATAGGGAAGACCATCCAAAAATGCCTTAAACTCAATAGGATGTCCTAGGCCTTCAAAGTTGCAAGCAGACCTACATGGTCTCAACTAGGCCTAAATATCAACTGAGGGGTCAACTTCATCTCCAGTGTTAGGTGAATATTATAATGATTTTGAACATGTTTATTGTGAAGTATAAGGTGTGTCCAAACTATTTATATCCAAGGAAAACCACTGATAATCCATTTTGGGCTTAAAGCCATCTCAGCTTGCATAAAATGAGGAAACAAATCTTGATAAGGAAATTTGAAATGCTCACATATGCTTGGATACTTTACATGGAGACTAAATAGGCTAGGACAAGTTGGGGAGGGTCTTGAGTAAAAACTTTGTGGGTTTAGTCCATCAGTTTAATGTTAAAACTCTATGAATAAAGGCTAAGGGTGAAAAGAGCCTAAAACCCTCAAAAACCATAATTAATGACTTAATGGAAAAAATGAAGCAAGAGAGCTATCCAAATGGAATTAAATGGACATGAAAGTGATTGGTAATTTCATACAACTCTCCATACATCCTCCCCACTCATTTGAGGTGTTCCTTACTTATATGAATAGGGAGAAAATGAGGTTTTCTTGACTATTTTTTATGTTTTGAAGGTTTTAGGAGGTTTTTAGAGATGTAACCAACTTTTGGTGAGATATTGAGATTTAATATAACCTATAATATCCATTTATTTTAGCATAAAAACTCCTAAGTGTTTCTGCAAGTAGTTTCATCTCAGCTAATCAAAAATGGCAAAATGAGAAAGATGGTGAAAAGGTTGATAACTTCAAATGTGAGGCATTTTAAGGTATACCTAAGGAATATAAAGATATGTAGAAAATTGAAGCCAACTTTGAGGCCAAGTGTGAAGGGTGAGTGAAATAGGAGTTTCTTGGATTACAGGCAGTGATGGCTCACCTCTATAATAATATTGATGATTAGGGAAACAACCAATGAATGTTAAATCATGTCTAAAACCTATCCCTCTTAGTTAAATCATGATATATATCCATAGTTAGTTTTGTGATGTTCCAAAAGGGACAAATGATGGAGGTGGTTTTTTTATCAAACAATGAAGAGTCCTACACCACATTTTAGGAGTTTCATGCATTTGAGGGCCATTTTTCCTATCAAACCTTTCATGGTCCATCTCAAAATTCATTATCATACATGTATAAATCATTTCATTAGCATTACACATGTCCCAGTGACTCTTGGACTTCATTCTCTTTTTCTCTTTCTCTAATTCTATAAGTAGTACCCATTTTAGCTCGTGTAAGATAATTCCACTCCATGTATGGTGAAGCCATAATGTAATGACATTGTATTTTTCCTTTGAACATTAATTAAAATTTGGTTTTTATTTTATTAAAAAAAAATTAGTGTGTAAAGTGATGCAAAGTGATAATCTTCTATTCTTTCTTCTCTTTATCCTCTCATGTTTATATAAGATTTCCTAATCTAGTAGGTCATAATAAGTGTTGCCAAGTGTATGATTATATCTTTTAAGTTTAAAATGACCCTTAGTGTCTTTCAATATCCTATGGTTCACTTAACTTAGATAGCCTTCATGTATATAACCTCCATATTGAAACACTCATGCTATATTCTTTGAGGACTTGGAAGCTAGTTTGTATGCCTTGTTTCTTAGTGAAGGAATGTATGATAGTCATATGAAAATAATCTTTGTGTATCACCCCATTAGATTATTTAATTTCATAAAAAGTTATATCCCTTTTCCCACAAGAAACTAGTTAGCATAGGTGAAAGCACTTCAAGATATATTCAGGGAGATAACCCTTAAACCTAGAGGCTCACTTCCACTATAGGTACACCCACATGCTTGGAAGTGTTCCCATGTTGCCCAAATCTGGAAGAGAATTGAACATGATATTTTAGGGTGAAATATTTGGTGACAACAATTCTGGCATGCCTTATGGGACCAAGGTCTAAGAGAGTGGGAAGATTATTGGTGTGTTTTCCCTCTAATTAGCTTTTCAAAGTAAGAAAGTTAGCACCAATGGTGACTTTACATGAAAAATTATGGTTGTAATCATACCATGTATCTTTTTTTGAAGGTTTTTATTAATTTTTTCATCTCATATAACATATGAGGTTGTTATGAACCACTATGGTGAATACCCCTATCATGAATTTCCCTAACATCCTTACTATGAACCACATTTTACTCTTCAATAGTCTTATCAAAATGCCTATCAATCATATAGACCATGTTATTCCTATAGTCCTCCATTTAAATTCCCATATATACATCATGTTATTGGATAAACCTATGAGGAAGGCTACCAAGAAACCTATCAATAAATGCCTTCCTACCAATCCCAATATGAATCCTACTAGCCATACCATGATGCTATCAACCTCAAGAGTACTTCTATGAGTCTTGTCATGAGGAACTAGATTTTTACATGAATTATACACAAAGATAATACAAGGAAATATGTGGATTCATGTAGGCTAGAATGCAACAAGTTAAATCTGGTCTTGATCCCCACCATTACCCTCCTCTATTATTTACATCTTATATCAATTATTTGTTGGCATTTATACCATAGTTACTAGTTAATGATGATTATATGAGAACATGAGATGATGAGTATGAAGTGCTCCCTAATTATCTCATGGAATGGTTAAGAGGTGTTGCCCAAAGTTGTATGTAGATGTTGGAGATATTTAAAGAGTTAAAAGGAACTCAATGGGAGATCAAAGAACAAATAAAATTGGCAAAGAAGTGACTTCAATGTTCAATAGATAGGTTAAGGATGTGGGAATACAAGAAGCTATAAAATGAACATGATACAAATAAAGAGTTTTTAGGATGCTATTGGCAAGGTGTAACTTCTATTGATGTAAGTGGTTTTCCTTCTAATTAACCCAAAGGTTCACTTCCCCATGAGCTTAATAGTGCAGTCCTCTTTCCTAAAACAATTCACAAGCCTTATACTACACTTCACACTCCACCTTCCATTCATAATCCCTCCACCACACTAAATTATCCATCTCCATCTCATGAACCTATCCATCAACCTCATATCTCATCTTTTCTTGAAAAAGACCCATATTGAGGGAAGTAAGGAGGAAAGAGCTCAAGATATAGCTGATCAAGAGGATGTCATAAGTGAATATGAAGAATAAATAACCATAGGGACTCCCCTTGATGAACACAAGTGTAACTCCATCTTCTTAAATTAAGATAAACACATTGAAGATCCTATTACATCCATCCATACAAAATCTGATGAAAACATGAAAGAGGAAGTACTTGATAAAGACCTCTTACTTGTTGTCCATGATGAAAAAGATCTTGAAGATGACATTCATGAGGAAGATCATTAATGAAAAAGGTTTAATTCCATATGCAAGGAATTTGATAATTTGGGTAAAACTCCTCCTCCAAAATATTACATATCTAATGTCAAGTTTGTTGATGAGTCTAATAAACATGATCTTGAGTGTTCCATAAAGTATGAAAGTGTATGTCAATCTATTGTCCATGGGTCTGTAATCATAGAAGAGTCTCATGAGTCCAAGGAAGATTTTTTTATAACTAAAGAATAGTCAAGAGCCCCATCTAAGGTAAAAACACATATAGGGATGTTCAAACATGGTGAAGGGAAGCTTGACGCTTCCAAACATCAAGTACATTCTATCATGATGAAGAGCAAGGTTGAGAGGACTATAATATATTCAAACTTGTACATTAAATTCCAAATACATGAGAAGGTGGAGAAAGAGTTTCCCATGGAGGATAATGAACAAGATTGGGTGGACTATTAAAAGCTCTTTGATGAGCTTGAAGAACTCATAGATGAACATAAACCCAACCTTATTAAGAGCACCATAGAAACTAAGAAGGTATGCATTGTTGAACCACATTTTAAAGTTATAATTGAGGAGTCCTATTAAAATCTTAAGGCTATTGATATTCGATAAGAGTTCATTTCCATAGCTAACCTGGTTAGAGTTGCTTGGTTCTCATTGAACATTATGAAAATGAAGTTGGTAAACACCATGAAGAAGATGGAGGCATTAATGCCAAGGGTAAAAAATATACATGCCTCATTCAATCCTTCATTCCATAAATCAAGAGTGTTTTCAAACATCCTCTTTGATCTAGGAGGAGGTGTTTCTTTTAGGTTAATTAGTTTGGTTTGTGTGAGTGTGTTCTATAAGTGTTCATGAAGCACAAGTGTGTGTGTTTTTTAGTTTCTTGTCTTCTATGATGTTTATTATTATTGTTATTTGTGTTTTATGTAGTGTTAAATTCAATTTATGTTTCAAACTAGTATACATGTGACTGCATGGCACAATGGATAGGATTAGGTAACTGGTCATGGCATAATAAACATACCACCCTTGGGAAATCACCAAGAATGTTGACCATTTTGACCACAAGTCAAAATGGCAACCCCATATAGTCAAAAAAACTTATATATGGGTATAATAATTTTTCATAGGGTGTGTTATAGTCTATTAGATGTAATTTGATGTCATTTTAGCCTTGGTCATGGTCTAAATAGTATTTATGTCATTTTGAGTCACTTAAAGGTCATAAATGAGAATTTAATGCAAGTGGAATATATTTTAGGGTGCACATGTTTTTAAAAACTCCTTCCAATTTCCAAGGTGTTATTCCATGTTAGACATGTCATATTATAATTGAAAACTTGCAGGTTATAAATGAAAACCAAGAAAAAAATTATAAAATAAGGAGTTTTAAGAGGTATACAACCTATGAGAGAGAATGGAACATGGGATAAAGTTTAGGGATGACTATTAAACTTATTTATACTCATTTTAATGCTTTAAATGCTTTAGAAGTGCCAAAAATGAGCTAAAATTATTCTACTCCTTCGTTGCTCCACCATGCACATGAAACTAGTCAATATGTTTTTGGTTAGTACGGCTAGTAGGATAAGTTCAAAATCAAATTACTCTTGGGGTGATATTACAATAAATAATATTAAATTTCATTCTTGGAGTATATATAATGGTTTATTATTCTTTATGAACCATCTCTAATAAGTTGACTATGTTTTTTGCCTATGGTTTCCCACACTCTATAGGTTTTGCTCTTGTTTGAGCTAGTTCATAAAAATCATCTACTAGTTTGATTTCATAGGATGTTAAATATGTCATATAATGTTTTAAATTATTATTTTCATGTTTGGTAATGATTTTATGAGCTAATTAGTTTAGTTTGTAATAGGGTGTCACCATGTGAGGTTTTAGTCAAGTTCACTATTTATAAAAAGTTGCATTCACTATAAAGGTTTCATGTGGATGAGATATGATGTGTTCCATGTTTTCATGTTATAAATATCTCCTCCTTCCCATGTTTGGTCTTACAAGATCATATATTGAAAAAAGACATAGTCATATGGAAACATAGTCAGCTTTTACTTGTTCCTAGTTGCTATCATGGTGTTATAAAAGTTCGATCACATTCATAGAGGAGAAATGAAGTCTCTAAAAGGTTTAAAATTTTCTTTAAGTATGATAAATAATATTATACACTCCAAATAACACAATAAAGACTATGGTGGCAGTCATATACAACATATACACATATTCAACCATGGATATGCACCTACAAGTGCTCTTAAGAGGAAAACCACATTGAAACGGTATGTTTGAACTTGATTCAATCATTTCAAAATTGTAAAACCTTATTTAAACACCTTTATGGAACATCAAACCCATTATACGGTCACTTCATGTGCACATTAATCAAATCTTACACTCACTGCCTAGTTTATAGTTTGAAGCATATATGCAAGTACCATCATAAATTCTAATCATATTAGAGGAGACCATTGAAACTGAACGAAGTTCTACATGGTGAAAATAGTCCATTTTATGAAGTATAGAGTTATTTATAAGGTTATATTCATGAAAACTATTTTTTTCAACCTCATTCCCTGCATACTTGAGATGTTTATCTATAGGTGACCATACACATAGATTGGGAACTAGGTCATGGAGAAGTGTAACATGTTTTAAAATGCCCATAAATTTTGTAGAGGTTAGAAGTACATGTTGACCAAATTTTACCTTGCATATAAAATTGGGATCCCTATAGGTAAAATCTTGATTTTTAGATGTTATATGGGGTATAATATTATGTCATAGAGTGTACTATAGATCTTTTGATGTCATTTAATGTTATATTAGCCTTGATCATGGTCTAATTAATATATATGTCACTTTAAGTCATTTATAAGGTTTTTAGGGGTCATAAATGCATAATAATTCATATTCCTTATTAGGAATGCAAGTCTCATCTAAAACTTGTAGGTTATCTTATTGAAGATCAAGTAATCAACTAAAAAAGAGGAGTTTGGCACTTATATGGCCCATGAGGTAAGTTGACATGTGGGAGAAGGATATGGAAAGTATCTTAATATTAATTAAGTTAATTTATATGATTTACATGATATATAGGTGCTATTTTTGGGCTAAAACCATTATGCTCCTTATTTGCCTTTCTAGACACACATAAGTGGTTAGTAAGTTTATGCTTGGTACAAATAATTGAAGAAGTTTTAGGTCAAATTATTTTTGGAGGTGGTATTAAACTTATATAACTAAATTTACATAATAATATTTTGAATATTGGTCAACCATGACTTATGAACCATCCTTTACAAGATGACTATGTTTTTCTATTCATTGTTTCCTACACCCTATAGGTTTTGCTTCATTTTGGATAAGTACATACAAAATAGTTGGTGAGGTTGACTAAAGATGATTTTTGATACTTTATCCAATGATATTCATGCTTGGTTTCATGTTTCATGGTGTTTTGATGGTCAAGTTATCTCATGCTATAGGAAGGTATCACCATTTTGAAACTTTAGTCAAGTTCTTCCTTGTTCCAAAATGTTGGTATCCTACAGAGGTCTCATGTGAATATAATATGGTGTTACATAGTTATAAATTCCATATTAGTACCTCTTTCCATGTTTGGTTTCATCTCACCATGCTTTGAGCAACTTTCAGTCTTATCATTCCTCACAGTCAACTCTTCACTTAATCCCACTTGCAATCACATGTTTAGAGCTTGTATAACTTGTTTATGGAAATTTAATGGAGTATCAACTGTAAAATTCATCAAGAGTTGAATAAATTTCATTTGTATGTTTATGGAAAAGTGAAATATTGTTTGTAATCTCATTCATCACACTAACTGGTCATTAGATACCCCTCCCTGCTCTATTCCATATGTCTACAAGAGGTTTTCATGTTGGAATGGATGTCTTGGAGTTTTTATTAAGATATAATTAATGGAAAATATTCATTTTAAATATTAAAAATTATTTGGAATTGATCTTGAGAACATTCATCCATACATGTTGCTCCATTCCATGCTCACTACCTACATACAACTAATATGCACCTACAAGAGCCTTCATTGATGGCATCATGCTGAGAGGTGGAAAGTTGGATAGGTGTTTCAATAATTTAATATTATCAAGAGTGAATTGATACATTTTTTTAAAGCATAAAATTGATCATATACCTATCCATCTTACACACTACCCAAAATTTCATGCTCATTGCATGTGTGAGAATGACCACCTATAAGTGGTACCTTAGAGCTATGAAGGTCATTGAATGGGAAATTTAGAGCATGGTAAGGTCATTTTTAAAATACTATAATGTTTTGAAATCATAAAATACCTATATAAGGTGATAGGGTGGTAAACAACTACGATAAACCTTTCCAAGGATGATGACTGTAGTTTTAGAGGCCAAATCCCTAAATTGTGAAAACAGAGATCCAACGCATTTTGGGGAGGTCATATAACATGGTTACAATGACTTTTGAAAAATGTAAATAATTAAACTTTTTATCCTCTAGCATTTAAAATATCTATGCCAAAGATAGAGGTCAAAAATTTAGTGGAGGATAGAAGTTGAAGGCCTCAAAGATGCCTTGAAAAACACAAACCCTACATTAACATCTATAAGATTTAAGGTTTGAATGACCTTTGACATCTTAAGGAGAAAAAAAACACAATCTCATGTTGGGATGGTCCTAATAATTAAATTGTGTAAAAAATAACATTAATTTCATTAGTTATGATTTGATATATAGTATTTCAAGCTTCATGGACACCTATAAGTGTCCCTCTATAGGAAAATGAACACCTACAACTAAGTAGGAAGATAGTAGGATATCATTAGTGTCTAGGTGGTGTTTTATGGAATAAAATATGAATTAAGGTATGAACATATTCTTTTTGACCTCAAGTATTTAAATAAGGATTTTACAAACCATTACCAAGCTTAATTATAGCTCATATGCACCTACATGAATCAAAAAAGGCAAGGTATCACAATTATGAGAAAGAACTTAGTTGGTAAGATCAAGGTGAATGTAAAAGGTATAAGGAGAGTTTGAATGATTAAAATATGTTATTATAACCTTAATTATTACCATTATGATATCTATAATCTCCAAACAATGTGAAACAAGCTTATATAGACTCCTTAAGGTCTTGTGTGCACCTATAATTGAGTGTGCAGTCTTGATCAAGGTAAGAGATGAATATGATTAGGAAAACATAATAATGTTGAAAATAAATTGATAATTATTCATGATAGTTAAGTAATGTGTTTTAAAAAACTCCATGTATTATTTCAAGTTGACCATCTACTCTTCCTATTAGCCCAAAGGTAGTAGTCTGTACAATTGCACTAGGAGACCCATGTTGCTCAATGGGTAAGGAAAAATAATCTAAGGGATAAGAGTGGTTTTGGGTGAATTAAAAGATTATTTATCATGAATTTAAGGTTTATAACATGTTTAATAAACATAATCACATTGTAATTATCTTAGAGAAGTCATTCTTAGGTTGAAGTGAAAGATACAAGAAAATAGTCCTTTTAGAGGCCTTTTTTTGTCAAATTGAGTTAGTTAGGTGCCTAAATGGAGAAATATATTTGAAAAATTTGGTAAAAATATTTATTATGGACTAATAAATATCATAAAATATTCACCTTGTCTTTAAATTGATGGATATATCTCACTATTTTGTCTCAGAGGTCAGCTAGTCAGGAAAATCAAGGTTTTGGTGAAACAAGCAAATGAAGCTGAAAAGGGTAAGGAACTTTATTTAAATATTTGGGATAATAAATAAATATATTTTTAGGTATATATAAGTTAAATAAATTATATTAAGTACTAAATTAAGATCAAACCTCTCAAAATGACCAAAACACTCTTTCACACAACTCAACCAAGCAAGCTCCAATTAGGCCTAGTTGGTGAATGAGAGGAAGAAATGAAAAGGAGTGATTGGAAAGTTATGTGAGGAATTTTGGAGATTTAATGAATCATGAAAAATCATGAGACACTAAACTATCCATGAGAGATCAGTACAAATAGCCAAAAATAGTAAATTGCATGCTAAGCCTATTAGGCCTTAAAGTGACCTAGAGCCAATTAGGGGCCCAACTTCACTTTATAGATCTTGGTGAGTTTTATATTTGATTTTAAAATGTTAATGGGATTAATTTATACATTTATAATCTTTTTATATTAATATAAAACCCTATGGAAGATACTTTTAGCTCAGAGACAGTCCAAATATGTAGGAAATGTGAAAACAAGCTTGATACGGTGACTTCAAAAGCTTACATATTTCATGAGAATTTGCATGGAGGTAAAGAAAGTTTATATGGGTTATCAAGGGTAATAAAATATACTCTAATGATATTTTTTTAAAACTTAAATGTCAAGTCCTTATGAATAAATCTTAAGAGTGGAAACTACCTAAAACCCTTGCAAACCCTTAGTTAAAATCTGATGAAGGAAATGAAGATGGAAAGATAATCAAATGTCATATTTTTATTATAATTATTATTTGATTTTATATAATAATATCTAAGTCTACTCCCCATTCGGATGATTTGTATAGAATTATACATATGGGGTACAAAATAGGGGTTTCTTGACCTTTTTATGTGTTTTGTAGGTTCTAAAAGGAGTCTGAAGATGCCAATCACATGGAGGGGAATGTTGAGACTTAATATAACTCCCCATGATAATTTTTTTATTTATAATAACTCCTATGTTCCTCAACAAATAGCTTCATCTTATCCATTCAAAATTGGCATAGTGAACATGGTAGTGAGAAGGGTGAAAAACTTCAAGTAAATTGATTTTAAGGTGTGCATAATGCCTCTAAGGCCATGGAGGGTCTTGAAACATGGCATAAAATAAATTTTATGTATTTTAAATTATAATTGATGAATTTTTGGAGGCCAAGTGTGCAAGGTGTGTGAAGGAAGAGTTATTTTGATTTCAGATGGTGATAGCTCATTTTAGGAGGATTTTAGATGACTAGGACTTCAACCAATGCATGGAGAGGCATGTATTAAATCCTTCCCTATAATTATAATCATAAAAATTGTACCTAATCAGTTTTGGGATGTTAAAATAAGGATAAATCATGGAGGTATTTTTTGAGCCAAAATGAGAAAATTTATGCCACATTTCAAGAGTTTCATAACTTGAGGTGAGACTTGTGCTTCATAACCTTGCATGGTTCATTTCACATCTTATTCGCATGCATATGTAAATAATTTTATCAACTTTACAAGTGTCCTTGTGACATTTATAATTCTCTCTTCTCCTCTCTCTCTCTCTCTCTCAAGTTCTATAAGAACTAGCCATTTTGGCCTTTGTAACTTATGCTTCACCTAAGTATGGCAAAACCCTGCTCATTTGCATACCATAGATAAATAAAGAATACTAATTTTTACCTCTTCCATGATTTTTCATAGTGTGTTTTAATTGGATTATTGATATTGATTAGTGATTACTCTTATTTCCTTGGCATGTTGTCTCATTATCTCACCTAATTGCAGTTGGAAAGTTTCTTTTTGTAGGGCATGTTAAGTGTTTTATGATGTGTCAAGGTTGAGTGATTTAATATATTCAAATAGTGTCATTATATGCCTCTTATTTATCCCTCATAGATTAAACATTCATCACAACCTTATAATTTAATATTTATGTGAGAAGATACAGATTAGAGAAGTGTATGTTTGGTTAATCCCTTGTTCTCATGTGTAACATGCAGCTGGTTGGTAGTCGTCAACTTATTTGGTGTATCACCTCCCTTAAGATAGTTTAATCATAGTTTTATCTCTCCCTTTTACCTCACAAAGTTTAGGTGTAGTAGTGAACTAAAGTGGTACATCACGGGAGCTAGCCCTATTTAGAGATTCACCTCATTCATAGGCTACTCATAAGCCTAGAGGTGTTTTAATTATGCCACTTGGATAAGGAGAGTTGGGATATATCCTCAAAGGGTGAAAATCTAAGTGAAAATAATTTTTGGGATGCTCTATGGGACTCTTACTCCAAGAAGTTAAAATATTTTTGGTGTTGTCTTTCAACATATCAAGCTTTGGAGGCATCTATCTAAACATCAATGATGACTTAGAGATTACATCAGCTAGTCAAGCAGCCTAGGTACTCATTTTAAAGATTTTTGATAATCATTCCTTATGTTATTTCTTCCTAATGAAGTTCCATGGCTGATTTTGGTGTTGAGTATTGTTTTACACAAGTTGGTGAGGTTTATCAAGCTTATGGCATTCCCTATCAGCCTTTCCATGATCCTTACCAATTTTAATATGACTCTTACTAGCTCCAATATGACTATTGTCAACCTTATCATGAGTTGTATCAGTACTATAACTAGCCTCCTCAATATATTTCTTATCTTAGTCAACCTAATCACTCCTCTAATCAGTCCATTACAACTTTCAAGCAAACACTTTTGGGTTATGAGAAGTACATGTTAGATCTTGACACACTTAGGGGACATGGTGAAGATATTCATAATAATTTCATTCATAAGGTGAGAGATGAATTGGATATGGTTAAAAAAGCATGGGAACCTTTTGAGAGATCCAATTGGCAAAGGATCACAAGTGAGATGCTAGATGTGAGTGGCCTAGTTTCATATTTAGAAGATAGGCTAAGAACCTATGAAGAGCAGCCTCACCAAGTTTATCAAACTTAAAATCTACTTCCCCAATATTTATATCAGTCTAACATGACACCTACTCCTAATCCCAATCAAGCTTATCAAATTCATCTTTTCCCCAATCAGTTGGAAGAGAGAATTGGAAAGACAAACTTGGTTTTTCAAGTAAATATTGATAGATAGATTGAGTTGGCCAAAAGGTAGATGCAATAGTATATATTATCAAAAAATTAAGTGGAATATAAGACCTCATTTTCCTCTCTTGCTACATCCCCACCTTAAGAAGAGACCTCTAGATTTGAGATTCCAAGTTGGAGACAAGGTAGTGAACCTAAGCCTACAGAGATCCCAAGTTTCTTGAACACTTCATCCACTCCTCAAATTGTAACACTACCTCAAGAAGATAATCCTAATCCTAATATACTAAGTTGTAAAAAGGTATTGGAATCATGGTGAAATAAATGAGATAAAAGTCTTGATAAAGAGTGTGAAGTTGAGAAAGAGCTTGATCCTATGCAAACCCCTCCCACCCTTCCTCAAGAGACCTCTTATTTTCCATGTCAACCCTCTTTTTATCCCTCTTATCCTCATGATGATGCTTATCAACTTTAAGAAAGACTTTTTCAAGAGAACCTACCCAATGAAATTGTTAAGTCAAGGTGTGATGAAAGGTTTAAACCTAAAAGAAGATCCTATGCCTAAACACACCCCATATAACCTTCCTAAAGAGAATGATCAAGATCAATTAGATTGCATTGAAGTGATTTTCAAATGGAAGGAATGAAACCAAGCTATTTTATACCAAGGTCTTCCTCCCCTTCCTTAAGATATTCCAAAAGAATCCCCTACAATTCATTCTCAATCTAATTTTGAGTTCTATGTTCCATCCTAACCAACTAGTTCATCTTGTCCTCACCTCATTACCCTTTACCTTGATGGACCTATGGTATGGGAACACAAAGAGGAGTAGATAGTTGATAATAATTGAGAACTCTTGCTTGAATAAAACACACCTCCTTGACAGCCTCATTGGCCTAAGTCACATGATTTCAAGATGTCTAATCTTGGCATCCCCAAGAAGGAGAAGGAGATGAAAGATATTGTAGCCCTTGAGAAGCAAAGTTAGGTTATGATATCTGAGATGTAGCTTGAGAACCCTCAATAGGTACTAAATGTTTAATAAGAATAAATCATTATAGGGACTCCCTTTGGTGATCACAAGTGTAATTCTGCCTTCTTGTATGAAAAGGAATATGTTGAAGACTCTTTTATAGTTGTCTATGAGGAATGCGACAAACATTTGAAGAGGGAAGCACCTGAAGAATATTATAAATATAATAAAAAAGTTATGGATAAAAATCTCAAGAATGAATATTAAAGTGATATTAAGGATGGAGAATAGTTTCAAGTCATCCCCAAAGAGGTTGAAGTCTTAGGAAAATCTCTTGAGACTAAAGTGGAAGTTGTTATTCTTAAAGATAACCCAATACCTCAGCCTAGTTTTGAATCATGCTCAGATGTATTAGATCTTGAAGAAACCCATCTTGATGACCTCATGCATAAAGAATATGAGATTGAAGAGTTAGTAGTTCTAGATGATAAAGAGGACAAAGATGATAGGCAATTGCAAATAAAGTTCTTTCAAGAGCTTGAAGAGTTTTTCCATGTTGATGGTCAAATACATGAAAAGGTAAAGAAAGATTATTCCATGGAGGATAATGACCAAGATTTGGAAGTATATGCAAAGATCTTTTATGAGCTAGAAGAACTTGCAACTAAGAATAAACCCAATCTTATTGAGAGCACTATGGAAATCAAGAAGGTATACCTTATTGAACCACCATTGGAGGTTGTAATTGAGGATCCATATGAGAAATTTGAGGTTGTTTAGATGTAATTAATATTTCATTTCCATAGCTAACCTATTTGGAACTACTTGGTTCTCATTGAAAATCATGTCAATGAAGCTAGCAAACATCATGAAAAATTTTGAGGCATCAATGTCAAGGATCAGAAAACTATATGTCTCATTCATTCCTTCATGTCATGAAGCAAGAAGGGTTCCAAACTTACCCTTTGATCTAAGAGGGATTTTTCATCTTAGTTTAGTTAGTGTTTGAGTCAATTTGTTTAGTTTAGTGTGTGTGTTCCATAAGTTCTCATGAAGCACATGTGTTTGCTTTTACTTTGTGTGTGTCTTTTGTTTTGTATGGTTGAGGTAGTTGTTGGTATTGTATTGACAAAATATTTTTGTCAAGTTCTCTTGTTGTGTTTTATACTTCAACTAACTCCCTAAGCCTAATGGAATGATAAAGCTACTGATCCTTAGTATAGCATGCATGCTACCCCTATGAGTCACCAATTTATAGACCAAATTTGACACTTTAGGTCAAATTGGGACCCATATAGGTAACAAATTGATTTTTAGATGTTATATGGGGTCTAATATTAAGGTGTAATATAGGTATTTTGATGTTATTTATTACTATATTAGCCTTGATCATGTTCTAATTAATCTATATGTCACTTTGAGTCATTTATAAGGCTTTTAGGGGTCATAAATATAAGCGGCATGGTTTTTAAGGTGTCCAAGTATCCTAATTTCCTTCTAAACATCCAAGAAGTTATATTCCCTATGAATAATGCTAGTCTCATCTAAAACTTGTAGGTTATCTACATTAAGATTAAGTAATCAACTGAAAAAGAGGAGTTTGGCACTTGTATGGCCCATGAGGGAAGGTGACACGTGGGAGAAGTCAATGAAACATATCTTCATATTCCTCAAGTTCATTTCCATGCTCAACATACTTTATATGTTCCATTTTTGAGATAAACCCATTCTACTCCTTTTCCTTTTTAGACACATAGAATTGGTTAGCAGGTTTGTGGTTGGTATAGTTAGTTGAAGAGGTTTTAGGTATAAAAAAATTAGGAGGTGTTAGTACACTCAGAGATATAAATTTTCATAACAATATTTTGAATATTGGTCAACCATGTTTTATGAACTATCCTTTACAAGTTGACTATGTTTTTTTGATCACTATTTATTACACCCTATAGGTTTTTCTCTATTTTGGATAGGTCCATACAAACTAAAAAATTATCTTCATGCTTGGTTTCATGTTTAATGGTGTTTTTATTGGAAATTTGTCTCATGTTGTAGGAAGGTGTCACCATTATGAAACTTTATTCAAGTTCTTCCTTGTTTCAGAATGTTGGTCTCATACAAAGTTATCATGTGAATAGAATATGGTGTTACATAGGTATCAAGGCCATATGAATACCTATTTCCATGTTTGGTTTTATCTCACCATTCTTTGAGAAACTTTCAATCTTATCATTGCTCACAATCAACTCTTCACTCAATCCCACTTATAGTCACATATTTAGAGCTTGTCTAAATTGTTTATGGAACTATAATAAAGGTGTATCAATTTTCCAAGTCATTATGAGTTTAATAATATTCATTTGTATGTTTAAGGAAAATTGTAAAAAAAAATTTAAGCTCATTAATCACACTAACCAATCATTAGATACCCTTGCCTACTCTGTTCTAGACGTTTGCAAGAGGTTTTCACATTGAAATGGATGTCTTGGAGTTTGTATTAAGATATAATTAATAGAAAACATGAATTTCAAGGATTTAAAATTATTTGAATTTATTCTTGAGACAATTCATCCACACATGTTTCTCCATTCTATGCTCACTACCTACATATAGCTCATATACACCTACAAGAACCTTCATTGATGACATCATGTTGAGAGGTGGAAAGTTGGATAGGTGTTTCAATATTTTAAGATTTATAAGAGTGAATTTAGACATTTTGTGAAATCATAAAAGTGATCATAAACCTATCCATATTACACACTACCTAAAATTTCATGTTCATTGCTTGTATGTGAGAATGACCACCTACAGGTGGTACCTCAGAGTTATGAAGGCATTTAAATGGGAAATTTAGCAAATGGTAAGGTTATTTTTCAAATACTATCATGTGTTGAGATAATAATATACATATGTAAGGTGATAGGGTCGTAATAAACTATGATAAACCTTTCCAAGGATGATGACTGTAGTTTTAGAGACCAAATCCTTAAACTATGAAAATAGAGATCCAAGGAATTTTGGTGGAGGTCATATAGACTAGTTTCAATGAATTTTGAAACATATAAATAGTTTAAAATTATAGCCTCTAACATGTAAAATATAAATGCCAAAGATTTAGGTTGGAAATTTAGTGGAGGATAGAGGTTGAAGGCCTCAAAGATGCCTTGAAAATCACTAAAAACCTGCATTAACATCTATAGGATTTGAGGTTTGAATGACTTTTGACATCCTAAGGAGAAAAAAAACACACTCTCATGTTGTAATAGTCCTATTAATTAAATTTTATATAAAATAACATGATTTTCATTATTATGATGTTCATATATAGTATTTCAAGCTTCATGGACACCTACATGTGTCCCTCTATAGAAAAATGAACACCTATAGCTAAGTAGGTAGACAATAGGCTAGAATTAGTGTGTAAGTGGTGTGTTAGGGAATAAAATTTGAATTTAGGTATGAAATTATTATTTTTTACCTAAATTATTCAAATAGGGTCTTTACACACCATGACCAAGCTCAATTACAGCTCATATGCACCTACATGAATCAAAAAAGGTAGGGTATCATAGTTATGAGAAAGAACTCAATTGGTATGCTCAAGGTGCATGTAAAAGGTATAAAGAGAGTTTTAATGATGAATTTTTTTTAATATAACATTAATTACGACCATTATGATAACTATAAGCTCTAAGTAATGTGAAACAAGCTTGCATAGACTCCTTAAGGTCTTGTGTGCACATATAGCTGAGTGTGTAATCATGATGAAGGTAAGAGATGAATATGCTTAGGAAAACATAAGAAGGTTTAAAAAAAATTGATAATGATTCATGATAGGTAATTTTTTTTAACAAACTCTAGTACTTATTTCAAGTTGACCATCTACTCTTCTTACTAACCCAAAGGTAGCATTTCGTAAAGTTGCACTAGGAGACCCATGTTGCTCAAAGGGTAAGGATGAAGAATCTAAAGGAGAAGAGTGGATTTGGGTGAATGAAAAGATTATTGAGATTTAATTTAAGGTTTATAAATTTTTTAATAAACCTAATCACATTGGACTTATCTTGGAGAAGTAATTCTTAGGTGGAAGTGAAAGATGTAAGAAAATAGTCCTTTTGGAGGCCTTTTTTGGGAAAATTGAGTTGGTTAGGTGCTTAAATGGATAAAAATAGATTATATATTTGGTAAAAATATTAATTATGACATAATAAAACTCATAAAACTTCAAATTTCATTAAAATTTAGGGATATGTCTCACTATTTTGTCTTAGAGGTTAGTTAGTTAGGAAAATTAGGGCTTTGGCAAAACAAGCAAATGAAGCCAAAAAGGGTAAATAATTTGATGAAAATATTTTAGAGAATAAATAAATGTATTTTTATTTATATGGAGGGTAAATATGTGATATTAATAAATAAATCAATCTCATACCTCTCAAAATGACCAAAACACTCTTGCACACAATTCAATCAAGCAAGCTCCAATTAGGCCTAGTTAGTGAATGAGAGGAAGAAATGAAAAGGAGTGATTGGGAAGTTGTGTGAGGAGTTTATGATATTTAATTAATTATTAAAAAACATGAGAAAAAATCCTATCCATGATATATCATTCATAATAGGCAAAACTAGCAGGGTACATGTTAAGCCTATTAGGCCTTGAAGTGACCTAGAGCCAATTGGGGGCCCAACTTCACTTTTCAGATTTTGGTGAGTTTTTTAGATGATTTTAAAAATGTTCATGGGATGAATTTAGAAATGTATAATATTTTTATATGTAGATAAACACCTAATAAATCTAATTTTAGCTCAGAGATAGTCCAAACATGCAGGAAATGTGAAAATAAGCTCGATAGGGTGATTTCAAATGCTTACATATTTCATGAGTATTTGCATGGAGGTTATGGAAATTTATAGGGGTTAAAAGGGGTCCTGAACTCCACTCTAATGATAATTATTTTAATTTCAATGTCAAGTCTTTATGAACAAATCTTAAGAGTGAAAACTACCTAAAACCCTTGCAAACCCTTAGTTAAAACTTGATGAAGAAAATGAAGTTGGAAAACTAATCAAATGGAATATTTTTTAAAAAATGATGATTGGAAATTTTAGAATAATCTCATAGGCTACTCCCCAGTAGGATAAGTTGTATGAAATTTTACATATGGGGTACAAAATAGGGTTTTCTTGACCTTTTTATGTGTTTTGTAGGTTTTAGAATTTTGAAGATGCCAATCAAATGGAGGGGAATATTGAGACTTAAGCTAACTCTGAATGACAATTTATTTATTTAGAACAATTCTTATGTGCCTCAATAAACAACTTCATCTTAGCCAGCCAAAACTGGCATAGTGAACATGGTAGTAAGAAGGGTGAAAAGCTTCAAGTAAACTAATTTTAATGTGTTCATAATGCCTCTAAGGCCATGGAGGGTATTGAAACATATCATCCAATAAATTTTATGAATTTTCATGGAAAATTGATGGATTTTTAGAGGTCAAGTGTGCAGGATGTGTGAAGGAAGAGTTATTTTGACTGTTGATGGTGATAGCTCATTTTGGGAGGATGCCAAATGACTAAGACTATAACCAATGCATGGAGAGTCATGTATAAAATCCTTCCATATCATTCCAATCATAATACCTATCCATAATTATATTTTGGATGTTAAAATAGGGATAAATCATGGAGTCATTTTTTAAAACTAGAATGAGAACTTCTGCACCACATTTCAATAGTTTCATGACTTGGGGTGACACTTGTGCTTCCTAAACTTGTGTGGTTCATTTAAAATATTATTATCATGCATATTTAACTCCTTTAATTATATTTACAAGTGTCCCTGTGACCTTTGAACTTATTTCTTATCCTCTCTCTCTCAAGTTTTATAATAACTAGCTATTTTGGCCTTTGTAACTTATGCTCCACTTGAGTATGGTGAAGCCTTACTCATTTGTATACCATGGATCAATAAATATTAATAATTTTTACCTCTTACATGAATATTAATATTTTTTTTCTTAGATGATTGATCTTGATTAGTGATGAATATTTTCCCTTAACATGTTATCTCACTCTCTCACCTATTTACAATTGGAAAGCTTCTTCTTGTAGGGCATGTGAAGAGTTTTCTGATGTGTTAAGGTTGAGTGAGTTAGTATATTTAAATATTACCATTCTAGGACTCTTGTATAGCCCTCCTAGCCTAAACATTAATCACAACCTCATAATGTAATATTAATGTGAGAAGATGCATAATGGATAAGTGTATGTTTGGTTGGTCCCTTGTTCTCATGTGTAACATGCAACTAGTTGGTAGTCATCAACTTATTTGGTGTATCACCTCCCTTATAATATTTTTCTTTAATATTTTCTCTCTTCCTTTTCCCTCACAAAGTTTAGGTATAGTAGTGATCCAAAGTGGTATATCAAGGGAGCTATCCCTATCTAGAGATTCACCTCATTCATAGGCTACCCACAAGCCTAAAGGTGTTTCAATTATGCCACTTGGATGAGGAGAGCTAATACATCTCCTCAAAGGGTTAAAATAAAAGTGATAATAGTTTTTGGCATGCTCTATGGGACTCTTGGTCCAAGAAGTTGAAGGATTTTTGGTGTTGTCTTTCAACACATCAACCTTTGAAGGCATCTATATAAACATCAATGGTGAATATGATATTACATTATTTGGTCAAGTAGCCTAGGTTTTCCTTTTAAATATTTTTGATAATCATTCCTTGTGTTCTTGCTTCTTAATGAATTTCCATGGCTAAATTTGGTGTTGAGTATTGTTTTACATAACTTGGTGAGGTTTATCAATCTTATGACATTCCCTATCAGCCTTCCCATGATCCTTACCAATTTAAATATGATTATCAATATCTCCAATATGACAATTTTCAACCTTATCATGAGTTTTATCAGTCCTATAACCAGCCTCCTCAATATCTTGCTTCTCCTAGTCAACCTAGTCACTCCTCTAATTAGTCCATTCTAATTTTCAATTAATAACTTTTGGGCTATGATAAGTACACATTGGATCTTAACACACTTAATGTACATGGACAATATATTAATAATAATTTCATTCATAATTTGATATATACATTAGATATGGTTAAAAGAGAGTACACACCTAATAAGAGAGCCAATTGGCAAATTTTCACAAGTGAGATGCTAGATGTGAGTGGCCTAGTTTCATCCTTGGAAGAGAGGATAATAACTTATGAAGTACTTCATATATACTTCCCCATGATTGATATTAGTCTTACATGATCCCTACTCATGAGCCCAATTAAGCTTATCAAAGTCATCTTTCCCCAATCAACTAGGAAAGAGAGAGAGTTAGAAATATAATCTTAGTTTTTGAAGCAAATATTGATAGGAAAATTGAGTTGGCCAATAGTAAAATGAATCATTACATATCATCAACAAAGGAGGTGGAATCTAAGCCCTCATTTCCCTCTCCCATTACATCCCCACCTCAAGAAGAGACTCTAGATATGAGATTCCAATTTGGAGACAAGGTAGGGAACCTAAGACTAAGGAAATCCCAAGTTTATTAAATACATCATCCACTCCTCAAATTGAAACAATACTTCAAGAATACACTCCTAATCTTAACATCTTAATCTATAATAAGGTAGTGGATTCATGGGGAAAGAAAGGATATAAAAGTCTTGATAAAGAGTGTGAAGTTAAGAAAGATCTTGATTCAATGCAAACTCCTTCCACCCTTCCTCAAGAGACATCTTGTTTTCCATAACAACCCTCATGTCAACCCTCTTATCCTCATGATTATTCATATCAAATTCAATAGATACTTTTCCAAGAGAACCTAGCCAAGCAAATTGAAGAGTTAGAGTCAAGGATGGAATTGCTGAGTCATGGTATGATGGAAGGTTTAGACCCAAAAGAAGATCATATGCCTAAACACACCAAATATAACCTTCCTCAAGAGATTTCTCAATATCAATAATATTTTTAATGAATTGATTATCAATTGGAAGGAAGAAAACCAAGATATTTTATCCCAAGGTCTGCCTCCCCTTCCTCAAGAGTTCCCAAAACAATCCCCTACAATTTATTCTCAATCTAATTTTGAGTTCTATGTTCCATCCCCACCAACTAGTTCATCATGTCCTCACCCCATCACCATTTTACTTGATGGACCTATGGTATGGTAACCTAAATAGGAGTAGTTTTTTGATAAGAATTTAAAAACTTTTACTTGAAGAAAACATACCTCCTTGGCAGCATCATTGGGCTAAGTCACATGATTTCAAGATGATTGGTCTTGGCATCACCAAGAAGGAGAAAGAGATGTAATATATTGTATCCCTTGGGAAGAGAAGTTAGGTTATGATATTTTATATGTAACTTGAGATCCTTAAGAGGCCCTAAATGTTGAAGTAGTGTAAATCATTATAGGGACTTCTTTTGGTGATCACAAGTGTAATTATACCTTCTTGTATGAAAAGGAACATGCTAAAGACTCTTTTAAAACTATGTATGAGGAATGTGACAAAAATTTGAAGAGGGAATCACTTGAAGAAGACTCTATTCTAATCAAAAAATTGTGGATAATCATATCAATCATGAAGATGAATGTGCTATTAAGGATGGAGAACAATTTCAAGCCATACCCAAAGAGATTGCAGTCTTAGGAAAATCTCTTGAGAGCAATGTGGAAGTTGTTGTTCTTGAAGATGACCCAATACCTCAGAGTAATTTTGAATCACCCTCATATTCACTGGAGCTTGAAAAAAACTATCTTGATGACCTCATACATCAAGAATATGATATTGAAGGGGTAGTGGTTCTAGATGATAAAGAGGACAAAAATGATTGGCAACTCCAAAAGAAGTTCTTTCAAGAGCTTAAAGATCTTTGCCAAGTTAAGGGTTAAGTACCTAAAAATGTGAAGAGTCTTCTATGGAAGAAAATGAGCAAGATTGGGTAAAATATGCAAATGTCCTTGATGAGTTAAAATAACTTGTATCTAAAAATAAACCTAATCTTATTGAGAGCACTATGGAAATCAAGAAGGTATGCCTTGTTGAACCAACATCAAGGTTTGTAATTGAGGATCCATATGAGAAATTTGAGGATATTTGGATGCAAGAAGATTTCATTTCCATATCCAACCTATTTGGAACTACTTGGTTCTCATTGAATATCATGATAATGAAGCTGGCAAACATCATTAAAAAGTTGGAGGCATCAATGTCAAGGATCAAAATACTATATGTCTCATTCATTTATTCATGTCATGAAGTAAGAAGTTTAAAAATTACCCTTTGATCCAGGAGGGGGTTTTAATCCTAGGTTAGTTAGTGTTTGAGTTAGTTCATTTAGTTGTGTGTGTGTGTTTCATAAGTGCTCATGAAGCACATGTGTGTTTTCTTTTGCTTTGTGTGTGTCTTTTTTTTTATGTGGTTGAAGTAGTCATTGGTATTTTATTAATCAAAGATTGTTGTCAAGTAATTTTATTGTGTTTTAAATTTTATATTACTCCCTAATCCCAATTAACTGATAATGATATTGATTCTTAGCATGATACCACTATGAGTCACCAATTTGTTGACCAAATTTGACCTTGTAGATCAAATTGAGACCCCTGTAGGTAAAAAATTGATTTTTAAATATTATATGGGGTCTAATATTATGCCATATAGTGTACTATAGGTCTTTTAATGCCATTTAATGTTATATTAGCCTTGATCATGGTCTAATTAATCTATATGTCACTTTGAGCCATTTAGAAGGCTTTTAGGGGTCATAAATACAAGTGAAATGGTTTTCAAGGTTTCCAAGTGTCCTAATTTCCTTCCAAACATCTAAGAAGTCAGATTCCTAGTTAAGAATGTTAGTCTCATCTAAAACTTGTAAGTTATCTAACTAAATATTAGGTAATCAATTGAAAATGAGGAGTTTGGCACTTGTACAACCCATGAGGGTAGGTGACACATGGGAGAAGGCCATGGAATGTCTCTTCATCTTCCTTAAATTCATTTCCATGCTTGAAATGCTATAGAGGTACCATTTTTGAGCTAAAACCATTATAATCCTTCTTTGCCTTTTTAAACACAGAAGTGGTCAGCAGGTTTGTGTTTGGTATGAACAATTAAAGAGTTTTTAGGTCAAACATTTTTGGGAGGTGGTAGTAAAATTAGAGTGCCCCATTTCCATAATAGGATTTTGAGGATTGGTCAACCATCCTTTATAATATAAATGAATGAAGTTCTACATGGTGAAAATAATCCATTTTATAGAATGTAGATTTGGTTATAAGTCCAAATTCATTTAAATTGGACGTTTCAACCTCATTGCCTACATACCTAAGATGTCTATCTACATGTGACCATACACAGAGATTGGGACCAAGGTCATGGAGAAGTGTAACATGTTTCAAAAATCCCATAAAGTTTTTAGAGGTTAGAAGTACCTTGGTAGTCTTTAATAAGGAATCAAATAGGAAAATATGTTAAGAAACCATCTTCTAAGATGAAAGGAATATGCTTAGTGACCATTTCCCTAAAACACCAAAATAGAGCACCTAACAATTTTGGGGTTAATGCATTATGATGTCATAAAATGTATTGACCAATCCAAATGCACCCACCTTGTATCCATCACATAGGAGAAGAGCCTTACAAAAGTAGGGGGTGTATGATTAATGGAAATTATTTTTTTAAGGGTTCCAATATGAATATTTGTTTACTAAGGTTTAACAGTGATATCTACAGGTTTGGAACTCCAAAATGACCTTAACATCCAAATTTGTAATAATATGGAAGCATATTTACATGTTGGGTGACCTTGTTGAGTTGAGGAGGACATTTTTGGCTCAAGTATGCATCAAAAAAAGATGAAGAGCTATGTTTTAGACCCTATCAACACCTGAAAGTTTTCTTGGCTTGAGGTAGTGGACCTACAGTTGACTATGGGGTCTTACAAGTCTAAAGTATGACCTCAAGCATGGAAACCTACAGACATATAAATACATGCCATATCAAAAATGATTCTTAAGACCTTAAAAGGAGTCAAAATTCATGTGACACATTATTTCAAGGGTAATTACCACGTAAAAGTCCCCTACATAGCCAAATGTAGTTGATTTTAACATGACAATGAGTCAAGAAGTTGTGTTATTAGGGTTAACATAGTGTAAAAATGATATGGATTAGTTTAAATGGATGTATAATGATGTAAGAAACTTTAAGGTTATTTAAAGGCATTATATTTAATTCCTAATCATTTAATAGCACCTACATGTGCCTCTTTTAAGATAAGGAAGAACACAGTCAGTTGTCTTGCAGTCTTGACTAATCAAAGTGTATGAAGAGGTATGTGGGAGGTTGGAGTGATGAATGGATTAATATCACCCTCATCATTATCATAGTGGTCTAAAGACGTTATTACCATATGGATTCAAAATAGATAAAGGCCTCAAAACAAGCACATACAGTCATATTATAAAACCTTGCACACAATCCCCTTCCTCACAGTTTATCTTTAAGGTTGTAAATAAGTTAAAGGGTCTAATGATGTAATAAAGGGTTTTAATTTTTTTTCATAGTATCAATATCACTTGGAGAAGCCTCTACAACATCTACCTCATTTGAGGGAATAGGAGGAGTACCCTTTATTTTGTCTCAGATAGAGGGTACTCCCCTAACATGCTAACCTATAGAATTTGAAGGAAGAAGATGACTAGGTTAGATAAGGGTTATAAATACCTTGCATGAGGTTTAATAAGTTTATTAAGACATGAAAAAAATGGAAAACCATCCAAAAATATTTTAAACTCAATAGGATGTCCTAGACCTTCAAAGGTGCAAGCAGACTTACATGGTCTCAACTAGGCCTAAAGCCCAACTAAGGGGTCAACTTCATCTCCATTGTTATGTGAATATTATAATGAGTTTGAACATGTTTATTTTTAATTATAAGGTGTGACCAAACTAGTTATATGTAGGGGAAACCACTAGTAAGCCATTTTGGGCTTAAAACCATCTCAACTTGTGCATATTGAGGAAACAAAGCTCAATAAGGCAATTTAAAATGCTCACTTCTTCTTGTATAATTTACATGGAGAATCAATAGGATAGGAAATTTTATGGAGGGTCTTAAGTAAACACTTTATGGGATTAGTCCATCAATTTAATGTCAAAACTCTATGAATAAAGGCTAAGGGTGAAAAGAGCCTAAAACCCTCTAGAACCCTAATTCATGACTTGATGGAGAAAATGAAGAAAGAGAGCTATAAAAATGTAATGAAATGGGCATGCAAGTGACTAGTCCTTGTAGACAACTCTCCAAATATCCTCCCTACTCATTTGAGGTTTTCCCTACTTATATGGATAGGGGAAATGGGGGTTTCTTGACTATTTTTGATGTTTTTTAGGTTCTAAGAGGTTTCAAAAGATTTTACCAACTTTAGGATAGATATTTTGACTTAATATATCCTATAATATCCATTTCTTATAGCATTATAAATCCTAAGTGTTTTTACAAGCAACTTCATCTCAACCAGTCAAAATTGGCAAAGTAAGTAAGATGGTAAGAAGGGAGAGAACTTCAAATGTGAGTCCTTTTAAGGTCTACCTGAGGAATATAAGGATATTTAAGTTATTTAAATGTGTCATTCACTTCATTTATGTATTTTCATGAAAAACTAAATCCAAATTTGAGGCCAAGTGTGAGGGGTGAGTGAAAGAGGAGTTTCTTAGACTACAGGTAGGATGGCTCACCCCTAAAAGCATCTTAATGATTAGGGAAACAACCAATGAATGTTAAAACATGTTTAAAACGCCTCCCTCTTATTTAAATCATGATATATATTCTTATTCTATTGTGAGATGTTCTAAAAGGGCCAAATTATAGATGTAGTTTTTTGAGCAAATAATGAGGAGTCATATGCCACATTTCAGTGGTTTCATGTATTTGAGGGCCATTTGTCCTATAAAACCTTTAATGGTCCATCTCACACTTCATTTTCATACATGTATAAATCCTTTTATTATCATGACACATGTCCTAATTATTCTTGGACTTCACTCTCTATTTTTCTTTCTCCAATTCTATAAGTAGTAGCCATTTTGGCTCTTGTAAGCTCAATCCACTCCATATATGGTGAAGCCCTAATGAAATGACATTGTATTTTGCATTTTAACATTAATGATTTTTTTTTGAGTTCATGAACAATTTTTTGAGTGTGTAAAGTGATGTATGGTGATGCAAAGTGATAATCTTCTATCATTTCTTCTCTTTATCCTCTCATGTTTACATAAGAGTTACTATTCTAGTAGGTCATATGAAGTTGTACCAAGTGTATGGGTCTTTAATTTAAGTGTAAAATGAGACTTAGTGTCTACAACTAGCCTATGGTTCATGTACCTTAGATATCCTTCATGTATCTCACCTCTATATTGAAACACTCATTCTAGAATATTTTAGGATTTGGAAGCTAGTTTGTATGCTTTGTTTATTATTGTATGAAAGTATGATAGTGATATGGAAATAATCTTGGTGTATCAACCCATTAGAGTATTTTAATTTCATATAAATTTCTATCCTTTTTCCCATAAGTAACTAGTTAACATAGGTGAAAGCACTTCAAGATATATTAAAAGAGATAATAATTAAACCTAGAGGCCCACTTCCACTATAGGTACACCCACATGCTTGAAAGTGTTCCCATGTTTCCCAAATCTAGAAGAGTCTTGAACGCCCTCTTCTAGGGTGAAGATTTAGTGACAACAAGACCTTCACCATCTACTAATAGATGCATTTGTTGATTTTATGGTACATTAAACCATTTTTCTACTCATTACCAACATCTTAGGCAATACATTAATACATTACATCCAATCATAACACAAACTAAAGACAAAACTATACCACTCCCTAGGATACTTCCAAAATATAACTAGAAATTTGAGGAAGTGTATTTTTCTTTGGCATCAATTTACTACACACCATATTGATAGATTTTGAATACTTTAGTAGCATCTTCAGTTTTTTCCATAGTGTTTACCTTCATTAGCTCAACCTATTTCTCTAGGTCATATGCAAGCAAAGGATTCTCCTTCCCTACCACCTGCATCTCCTTACACATTTTAAGACACTAGTCACATTCCTATAATTTAGTATCCCACATAGAAGGTGACACAATAACATCTCATTCTTCTATCACACCTATTTTTCCATAGATATTATACAAAAGGAAGTCTTCTCATGACTTTTTGTGAAGATTTATGAGACTTTGATTAATGTAATAATTTATCTACATAAGGATGTATTAGATGTTATGGATGATATTTTTAGTGGTATTTATTAATATTTGTGAGCACATCATGGTGTTCTTTCACATTATTACATGATTTGGTATTTATTTATGATTATTTATACATTGGATATATTGATTTTCATTTCAATTTGGTCTCATTTATCTACATCTTTTTCATGATCTCTTATGGATAGTCCTTATAATTTTTAAGAACTTATATTCATGGTTTGAAAATTATTTTTCACATGGATTACTTATTTTATATTTTATTTTATGATTATTTGGTATCTTCATTTTAAAACACATATAGTTATTACTATGATTTAATTATTAAACCCACATCACCATGACATCCTATCTTTACCATATGATCTAGTTAACAAGCATAATTCTCATTGTATCATTATATACATAGATATCTTTTGATCTCCATCTATTCCATTTATTTCCCTTATCATATTAATCACACAATAGTTGAGATTTGAGATCACATATTAGCATATAAGAAAGCCAAATTGTTTAGTCGATTATATCTCTAGATATATTATTTCCTATAACCAAAACCTAAATCTCATTTGTGTGTGTCACTTTTATCATTCATGTTTGGTTATCTGTAAAATCCATAAAAACTTAACATCCAAATTATTTTAAACAAAAGGCAATGATAAAAAAAGGACAAAATCACACCAAAAGGCATGATTCATAACACTTCTCCTATTTATAACCAAAGCTCAAACTCCACAACTAGCCTCATAATAGAGTCAAAGTCCATTTGGGTGTGGTAGGCTAGTAGATTGGGACAGGGGAATTTAAAATTATCTATAATTCTACCTACTTTCTCATGCAAGTACCCAATCTTTGCTTTAAACCAACAAATCTATAAGGGGTCTTGAAAAGTGATGAATATATTGTGGGAAGGTAGGTCTATTTTAATTTTATTATATATATATATATATAACCTTCATGACTTAATCTTATTACTCCACTTATTTTCTCGTAAAGTTTTGTGTCTATTGTGAACAAATATATTTTGAATTTGCGGGTCACTAAATTCTTAGTGCATTCCTATATTCTCAGTACAACTCAAGTCTAAAAAGGTTTAATTATAAATTCCTATGTCATGATTATTCCACTTCTTTCATTCACTACAACAATCCCAATATTCCTCCTTAAGTACTATGTTTTGTTAACTGATCATACTCCTAGATTTATTCTATTTATGAGTTTCAGTATAAGACCTTGGATAGGACCATGCATTCATAACAAATTTATCCTTATTCCCTAATAATCATATTCTATATTATTATTCACCTCAATGGTGCTCCCCTTGTGATTTAGATTATAAAACCATGGATAGGAATAGGCATTTCTCATAAAATATTCCCAAAAACTTTTATACCATTAGTCACATTAATAACCATCAAAATTTGACTATTAAGTTTTTATTCATACTTTTCAAACATTTGACACACTTTCCATTTTATTAAAAAGAAACATACTTTCCATCTTGATTTAGTATGATTTATCTTATTTTGATTTGGTATGATTTCTTTTCATATCTATTTTTCAAACATTTGATATAACATGTTTTCCAATTTATTACAAAATGTTTATATTGTATGCAATCAGAAATGCATCATATCTATAAATCAATCCTAACTTAGAGAAGATAGATCCTACTAACACTTTCGATTAGGGATATGTTAGATAATAAAAAACATGATCAATATGTGGATTTGCTAGACCTAATTAGTGGATCCCTTATCATAATAAATAATACTAGGGAGGATTTCAAAGCCTCTAGTCAAGCAAAATCATGAAATAACCCTAACTAAGCCCTATGATTTCAAATTCACTATACTAATAACAAGTAAAGCAAAGAAATCTAATCTAGCGCTCACCAAATCTCATGGCACAATATGAGGGTTAGTAAACATATAGAAATAAATGTGCATAAGAAAATCTCAATTAATCTATGTATGAGTAAAAACCTATGTATGGATAAGAAGATTAATAGTATTCAAAGCCAATACATATGCTACTTCTATCTACTAAAGAGAGGATTAAAGCTAGAGAATACTTACTTGAAAGATGAATCTATTGAGACTCTGTCTCTCCCTTGAATAATGGGGCTTCTTAAGAGATTGTTGTAGTTTGTAAAGATCACTAAGAAAGGACAAAACATCAAACAATTCTCCACAAGACTATATTATCCAAGTAGAAACCCTAAGATAAGACTCTTTAAGTATAATGGTGGAAGAGCATATTGTAAATAAGCACAAGCAAATAATAACTCTTGATCATTTTTAAATAATGATGAAATGATATTGTATATATAGGCAGATTTAACCCTAAGCCCTTCTAAAAGTTTTAGTCGATATGGTTGACCCAATTGTCCTAGTACTATTATAGACAAAGATTCACTAAATCATAGGCTAGGTCAAACAAGATTTGACCTAGCCCCTAAATGAATTTTACCCATAAGAGTACAGGGTCGGCCTAGTTGGCCTAGTACTATAAATAGTTGAAAGGGGGTTTAGGTGAGGAAAAGAGGGATTAAAAGTGGTAAAATACTAGAGGAGTATGTAAAATATGGGTAAGAGCTTAGGGGAATGTTTTAGGCATTGGTTGGATTGGTAATAAGTGGTAATAAGGGACAACAATCTTATGAAGCATCAATGGTCTATCCACCCCTTTCCTCGTGCACCTTTTAAGGTGTGCACTTAGAGAGATTGAGTCTAGATAGGTTTTTATAAGATAAAAAGCATCAATAATTGATAAAATTTAAAAATATTGTGTATATATATTCCTCACTCAAAGTTCATCACATGTCACTCATGTGTAATAGGGGATGGTGCTTCAAGAAAGAAAATAACAACATAAAACACTAAGGCTAAATAAAATTTATAGTATTTTAAAGCATAAAATAATTGAAAGTGAATGACTAAAAAGGAAATAACTAAAAAGTAAATGTGATGTGTACCTTGACTTACCTTTATCAATGGATGGTTATCTGTTGTGTTTGTATTTTTGATTGTGTAGGGTGTAAATATTTATTTTGATCAAATTAAGAATACAAAATTAAAGAGAAAAAAAAATTTCAAGAAAGCCAAGATAATTGGTGCTATATAGATAAGACATACTTGGAAATTTGGCAATCTAGGGTGATAAGTACTATGTTAGACCAAATGACCAAGTCAAATTTTAGGGTAAATTAGGTAATAAAAATTCTAAGGCTACTAAAGACAAAAAAAACTCAAATAAATAAGAAAGGCAAACTCACCAAGTCAAACCAAGGATACATGTCAAAAAATATTGTTATTAAACATCTATGTGAAAGTAGTAAAAATCCTTACTTAAACAAAGATGGACAAGCAAAAATGATAAAACAACATTGATGAGTGAGAAGTATCAATCCTTACTCAATCATTAATGGAAAAAAGTACCTAAAATAGAAAACAAAATTGAAGAGTGAGAAGTAACAATCCATCCTCACTCAACAATGGAAAAAGTATATGAAAGTAGAAACAGACTCAAGTGTCTACAAAATGTGGTAGTAAAACAATGACAAATGGTAAAAGGAAGCAAAGTATGTCTAACAGTGTAGAGCCATGGTGCAAAGAAAATAATAACATAGTTACTCAAGAATGTTATTTTGCTCTAAGGATAAATAAAACTGAAAAAAAGTACTGTTAGCATGTTTTTAAGATGTGAAGAAGAAGGGAATAGAGAAGAGGGAAAATAGATTTAGAATCACGATTTTCCTATCAAGGGGGGAAATGAAATTGGTGGAGGGGAGAATGAAGGAAAAACCAAGGTAAAGGAACTCTTTATCAAAGTCGAGACACTCAAATTAGGTTTTTAAAAAGAAGAGTATTATCGACATCAAGGACTCTGAATAACTTCACTTAGCTACTTAAGTATTAGGTCAACAAATGATGTAGATCATCCCATGAAGGATATATGCATGAAAAGTAAAATGGACCTACCTTCCCATAACATGTTCCTTTTTCTCCAATACCCCTTATAGAGTTTCTAATCTACTAAAAATATTAGGTACTTACATGAAAAATTAGGTAGCACCATAGATTTTGTTGAATCCTCTTATTCCAATCTACTAGCCTACCACACCCCAATAAACCTTGGATCTATTGTGAGTCTAAATGTGGAGTTTGAGATTCAATTAGAGATAGGAGATGTGCTTGGAATCATGTCTTTTTGTGTGATTTTGAATTTTCAGATTTATATGTTGCCTTTTGTATATCATTGCTTTTTATTTTAATTGATCTAGATTTTAACTTTCTTGATGGCTTTTTCTATTCCACCTCCATACGGTTTTGGAAAACTAAATACGGGTGTTAAAGATGACATTCATTTAAATAATTGGGACCTATTTGCTAAGAGAGAGAACTTAGAGAGCATGGTATCTAAGAGTCTCATAACTATAAGTGAAATAAGAGTGATATCTTGAATTCAACCTTATTTTATCTAAGAAAAATAAAGGGGATAAGAAAAGATTGTATTTATGAGGAAGGCCAAGTCCCATCCATGGTCTTGCACTACAAATCACAAAAGAGAAACCCAAGGGGTGCCAAAAAGTGTGTAAAAAGTATAAAAAATAAAGAGATTATAGTATATTATGAGGAAGATTAGGTCCTATTCATGGTTTTACATTATAACTCATGAGAAAAAGGGAAAACCAAAAAACCAAATGAAAGGACCAAGGTTTGTGATAAGAGAGAAGTACTATAGAGGGTGAGACCCGTGTGAGTATGCTGTAAAAAAAATTTGATAGATAAATCATGAAATGTAGGGATGGATTTAGGCAAAATATTTCTTAATAAATTATGCATTAGTGGGTTGTTTGAAAACATGGCCTTCATTGGTTTGAAGGTGATAGGTACTTGTACTAAGAATATCTTTGATTAAATAGGGGCCCCACCATTTTTTGCCATATTTACCTTTTTTTAATCATGAGTTTAGTCTAATTTAAGGACAAAATCACTAAAATTAAATGTGCAAACTTTAACACATTTATTACATTGTTTGGTAATATGGGCCTTATATTGGTGATTGTGTTGCAAATTAAAAAGATGATGTCCATCAAGGAGATCAAGAGCATGAAAGTGAGCTTCACATAATAATCCATTGAGTATGATATAATAAATATATATAGAGAGAGAGGGAAGCTCAACATCTAATAGAAGGATTGACTCAGAACCATAGAATAGAGAGAATGGTGTTGTCGTACTAGTAGTACATATGCTAGTCCAATAGGACCAAAGAGCAAGATAGAGGTGAAGGTGCTAATCTGTATGGGTTTCATGAATTATATTTTGTAGGATTTTATTAATAATTTTTTTGGTGGCCTTAGCTTGGAAATTACACTATGGATGATAAGGTGTGGTGAATTTTTAATTGATTTTAGATTTAGCATAAATATGTTTGGCATCCTTGTTTTTGAAATTACCACCATTATCTGAAATGATAGTATGAGGGACACCAAAGAGAAAAATGATTTGATTAAGGATGTACTTAGAGATTGTGGTACCAATGAAATTAACAAGGGACATAGCCTCAATCCATTTGGTAAAATATTTGGTAGACATGATGATAAAGACATTCCCATCTTGAGATCGAGGTAATTTTTTGATGAGATCTAATCCCCACATGGAGAATGGCTAGGGAAATTCAATAGTTTGAATCTAGGCTAGAGGTGAGTAAATTGGATCATCATATAACAAGCAAGGATTAAACTTTTTAAAAAATTTGATGGCATTATTTTCAAGAGTGGGCAAAAATTATCCCATACATAGGCATTTGTGGTTGTATCATGTCTACTATAGTGGCCACTACAAATGCCCCCATGTGCTTGTTCAATAATAGGAGGGACCTCATCTTACATAACACAATAGATTAATGTACCTTCTAAACTATGATAATAAAGGATGTTATATCAGAATACATATTTAAAATCTTATTTGTGAATGTGAGTCTTTTCATGGAAGTCAAGGTTGGAAGGATAAGTTTGATGTTCCATAAATTGAATTATGTCTTTATACCATGGGCTTTATCAAATGGTGATAACCTAAGTGTCGTAGATAAGTGAATCTTGTGGTTGACTATAAGATGGAGTTTTTTTATTTGGATAAGAAAAGTTGGATCAGAAATAACTTGGTGCTAATGGAAAAGATAATCTAAAGAAGCAAGGGAATCAACAATAAAAATTTGATCTCGAGGGATTCGATGGTGAAAAAAATGAAGTCTTTAGTGAGAGTAGTTGTAATTTAATGATATATGATGAGATTTTAACTTTTGTATTGGTAATCACCATTGAATTGGTGGAAAATGAGCTAAGAATCACCTAAGTAATGTAGGTATTGGATATCTAAGTCAAGATTAGCTTTCATGCCAAACAGTAGAAATTCATATTATACCATATTGTTAGTGACATTAAATGTTAATCAAAAATATAGAGGGATTATTTTTCCATGAGGACTCATGAGGATGCAACCTACCCCAACTCTTTTAAGGAATTTAGCACCATCAAATTGAAGGGTCCAATTATCCTCATGTCAGTCAACATTAATTTTGGGAAGTTCTTTGATAACTATTTTTGGTTTAGCAGCATCACAGAAGATATTGGATTCATCAATATTACTTGCTTCAAGATCAATCATAAAATTATGAAAATAATATTTAAGATAAATAGCTTGATTGAGACCTTTAATATAGATAATATTATCATCATGAAGATTATTTTGAAGGTGATTGGTAGCTGGCACAGGAGCTATGGCAAGTTGATCGACTATGATTTGTCCTTTGATATATTTTTTAGTAACAATTCAAAGATCAAATTACATAAGGAGGACCATCCACTTTCTAATTTTATCTTTAGGAAGAAAGGCTTTAGAGAATAATTTATTAAGGTGGTCGAAATGAATGATGACATAAGTGGTCTGATAAAGCATGTAATGTCAAAGCTTTTTAGCTACAAAATAGATGGTAAGGCAATCATGTTTAAATTTTGTATAATGTTTTTCATAATTGATGAGGCCTCAACTAATGTAGTAGATAACATACTCTCTTATAGTATCATTGTTTTAGGAAAGCATTACCCCAACTGATATGGGTATAGAAGAAGTTCATAGGATTAAAGGTCAATAATTTGAAGTAGGATGAAGCGTAGGTGGGTGAAGTAATGATTATTTCATGTTATGAAGGATTTTTGACCAGGATCCATCCATTATAAATTATTACCTTTCTTGAGAAGAAAATTCATGGAGTGGATACAGTAAGCCATTTTGGGGGTGAATCATCTAATTACCCCAATTTTTTCAAGATAAGTGAAAATTTCCAAAATGGAACGAGGAATGTGCATGATGCTGATATCACTAATCTTCATAGGGTCAACATTGATGTCATAGAGATAGACTAAGAATCTTAACATCTTTACATATGTGACACTAAAGACACATTTGTAAGGATTGAGTCTAACTCAATATTTGAGATGATAAAAATGATGGCAAGATCAGAAAGATGAGGTTGATGACTTTTAGATTTGACAATGAGGTCATCCACATAGGTTTCAACAATTTTATGGATAATATCATGAAAAATATGATTCATTGCTCATTGATAAGTGGCTCTGACATTTTTTAGGCTAAAAGGAATTTTAACATAACAATAAGTTCCCTATTATATGGTGAATATGGTCTTATATTGGTCCTCAAGAGTAATGTGAATTTGATTGTAGCTTGAGAAAGCATCCATAAGAGATAACATTTCATAACCAGTTGTGGAATCAATAATGACATCTATTGAAGGTAAAGGGAAATTATCCTTAGGATAAGTGAGGTTAAGATTATAGAAATCAATTAAAATTTGAATGACCATAGTGACCTTTTTATAAATGGGAACTATGTTATAAACCTATTTAGAATAATCCACTGATTTGATAAATTTAGCATCGAGAAGTTTGATGATTTCCTTGTGACATAAAGTGGAAACCTTGGGTGGAAATTTATGTTGCTTTTGATGCATAGATTTAAAATTGGGATAAGTTATAATTTTGTGCACCATAATGTTAGGTTCAATACAAAACATGTCCTCATAGGACCAGGCGAATATCTCATGGTATTTATTAAAAAATAAACTTAAGTTATCATATTTGGTAGGTGAGAGTTCACAAAAAAATTGTAATTGGTCGAAGGCATGATAGAGTACCATATTTAATGTGAGTAGTTTATTCAATAATCATAAAAATTCCATCTTGGAAGTGGTATGGTGTATTAGGTAAAGAAGAATCTAGATTAACTTTAGGATCAATTCTAGTAACAAATTTATTGAAACAACGGGTTTTGGTTTTGAAATTCCTTGGTTTGGGATGTTATCAAAGAAGTTGAGGTTCTCATGCATGAAGTGTTTCAAGAATATCTTCATCTCTAGGAAAATTAGGAAGAGGAACATAATACTCAACCTATTATTAGAAATCCATAATTTGATTACCATGGTGATCATATTTAGGATGTATCTGATGGACATTAGTGACCTTGACATCTAGTGTAATATTGAAAGTAGGAGAAGTAGATGGATCAGATGGGTTTGGTGTGTTATTCATATTTTTTATGTGGGAAGGGTTGGATATAGTGATGGGATATGTAGGTGGTATATAATATGCAGGAATTTTTAGAGTTTCAGAAGGTATGATTTGTTCTACCACCCAAGGAGTATTAAAAAGTGGAGAATTAACAAGAGGCACATGACCTTTAGGATCTAATTCATGATCCCTATAAATGGTATTAACATCATGGTTAAATGCATATGTTTGAGCTAAGGTTTTTTGATAATGTTGAACATCAAAGTCTTGAGATTCAGTTTGGGCCATTATGTAATTATCATCATATGTTGGAGAAATTATAGATGCTTGAGATTTAGGGGGAGGTTCAGAAGGTGAAATTCCAATATTACTAAATGTACATGGATACATGATGAAAGGATATTTAAATAAAATTTCCACTCCATAATCATTACGTGTGAGAGCCTATTTTGGTAAAGAAGGTTCTTGAGCATTGCATAAAGGGGGAAATTAATGATCTTATCAATGAGAGGAATAGTGTGATCATGAGGTAATAAATAAGGAGGAAGCCACTCTAACATATAGGGAGGTATCTTGGTAATGTTTTCAGTATGTTGAAACTTATTAGGTTCATCATCATTTGAATAAGAAAGAGTGAATTGTAAATTAGGATTGATGTTGATGTACTTAGGTAAAGGAGCACTATTGATCTTAAGAATGGTATGGATGCTATACTGAGATTTTAGATTAGGAAGTTGTATACTCTAAGGATTATGATTAACCTCATGCTTATATCATTTTCCATTATGTAATAATTTAATGCATTGGATATAAAAAAATAAATAACCCTCATTTATGATTCCATGGGCAACCAAGGAGTATGTTATAAGATAGGGGAAAATCAAGGACCATAAGCTTAGTTCATATGATCTTAGGTCTGATTGTTGGGGGAAGCCAAATAAAACCAAGTGGATTTTGATTAGTCTTATCAAAACCATGATAGGTGAGGTGGGTTTGCTTGAGATGATCCTTGTTATAACCAAGTTGTTAGATGAGCCACAAAGATGTCACATTAATACCAGAGCCTTTGTTAACTAAAACTTTATGGATAAGGGTGATATTAATGACTATTTTAATGAATAGTGGTAGATAATCAACATGAAAAAGGATTTCATCATTAATCATGTCCTCTTAAATAAATTCAATAGATGGCTTGGAAGAGGGACACATAGTTTCAATGGTGTGTACATCGATAGGTCAAGGTTTGATAGAAGGTTGTTCTTGATCTACAGGAGATGGATCTTAAATTTATTGTAATTTTTCCACAAGTAACTTTTGATTATAAGTGGAAGTACAAACTAACTCCATAATTAGAATCTTTCAAGGCATGGATTTGAGTTCATCAATAAAGTTCCAATGATATTTAGAAGAAGAACTAGTATGAGATTTGGAAGGTAATGTAGATTTTGAAGGAATAGAAGTGGTTGGGGATTGTGGAGGAGGGGATGGTTCCTCATGGGCGTCCTAATTGAGATTAGTGGTTGTATTATCTTTAATAATTTGTTCTTTTAGAGATGGATTCTTAGTTTTGGTAACAAGATCTTTATGAGCTAGCTTGCAATGATAATTGACCTTAGCGGTGTTAACATATTGAGAATTATTGTAATATTGGTCATAGTCAACATCAATGACATAAACATCCTTGGTATTTTGTTGATTATTAGTTTTGGAAAAATATTTTTGGTTATTTGAGGTAAGAGCTTTAGAAATTTGTCATTTTCAAGAAATAGTATTGTACTCTTTATAATGAAGGTTAATCATGGCTTCATTATTGAAGGAATCACCAAGCATGTAAGATACAAAAAATCTAGTGATCCATCTATATAAGTCATGGGAATTACCAATATCTACTTGGAACCAACAAAATTTATTAGGGTATTACCACTTAGGAGGATTATTAGGATAAGCGAAGGGTTTAGAGGGTGGTAAAATTATTTCACTTATTGTACAATGAGTGGTGTGTGTGAAGATGAGGGAGTATCAACTTTGGAAACTCTTAGTTTGGTTTGAGAAATATTTCTGGTGATAACATTAGTATAATTTTTAAAATATCCTTTAAGGAGTTTAGGATTAGGTTCAAATTTCTTCATGAGAAAGTCTTGATGTTTATCTTGGTCAAGAGCTTCATTAAGTGTTTGGGGAGTAAAAGGTCAAACCTTATATTGAAGAGGAGTTAAAGTAGCAATGAAGATTTTAAACAAATTATCATCAGTCATGTTAGGATCAGATTTATGGGATAGATATTTCCATCATTTAATAAAATCATGAGCTGATTTAGTAGGAGATTGCTTAACATTGATGAAATGGCTAAGGCAATTTTTGGGAAGATCATTATGTTGAAACTCTTTGACTAAAGGATTGACTAAATACTTAAATTACCAAATGGAATATTGGGGAACTTGGTTATACCATTCCAATACGCACTATTTAAGGTTTTAATTAAAAGTTTAGTTGTGATGAAATTATTAGTTTAGATCCACTCTTTCTAAAGATTATTAAAGGATTTAGGAAAATGGTGCAAGGTCTTTAGTCCCATCCTAATTTATATTTGGAGATATGTTACCAATATTACTAGACATAATGAAGGGGGATGAAGGCTCATTTTGAATAGTTTAAATCATTTTTATTCATTATAGGTTGAGGAATAACATTGCCTAAGGCATCTCTAATAGGTGGAGGAATATAATTGGGATTGGCTTGAGGATGGATAATCATAGGGTAACTAGCCATATTAGTCAAATGACATTATATTTTCATCATTTGAGAGGTGTTAGATGTTTACATTATGTTAATTTGTTGTATGACTTGTGCAAGAAGTTTATTTGTACCAATTAGTGGGTTGGTGTTTGTAGGAGCACTCCCCAAATTGGTATTAGGGCGATGGTTATTAGAATATGGATTATTAGTGGGATTATTTATTATAATCATGTCAATTTATCTCACATTAATTTGAAGAGTTTGAAAATGAGAATTATTTTGATAGGTATAAAAGGATCAGATCCACCTAATTCATCTTGAGGTGTGATTTGTACCATGTTACAAGCCATAGATGGAAGGGAAGAGGTACTCCAAGAGTGATGGTTATCTTGGGAGGAAAAGAGAGGGAGAAATGAACATCCCATATAGTATCTAAATGGTTTCAAGTTTTCCAATAATATTCTAATAGGAGACTTCATGATGACTTGAGAGAAATGAACAAAAATTCTAAGAAAAATGGAGAACTAAATTAGATAGATAGGATAGGTAGTAAGAGTATAGATTCAATTAGGTTAAAATAGTACTATAAACTAGGGAAAAAAGAGTTTATTTAAGATTACAAAGTTTATTGGGTCAACCTAGTATTGTTATCTAACTAGTAAAAGAGATACATGGTTGACTAGGTCAAAGTAATACTGTAGGTAGGGGAAACAAATAGTCTATAAGAGACTATGTTGAACAGAATGACTATATACTAAAAATAGGGAAAAATATTGCAATGCACTTTAAAAATAATAATAAAATAAACACACAATCAATTGGGTTAATGAAGATGATCCAATTGAGGCACCCAACACAAAACCTTGCACTAATGTTGGCCAATGCAAGTTTTTTAAATACAACATACAATTGAGCAAAGATCAAGTATTCAACTTGGAAAGTAAATAATAAATGGTCATCCTAAATGTTTTCAGATTATTAAATGTTATTTTAATTATGATAGGGAAGTTGGTCAAAATTAGGGAACTAGAAAGCAATCTAAGGATGGTTTCAAGACATTTAGGCAGAAAGAGATTTGTGTTGGCAATAGTAATGGATTGATATTGGGGCCTACTAATTACTTAATAATCCCATGGTGATAAGGGTGTTATATTATTTTTCAATATATAAAATTTACCACATGTTTATAATTGGCCAAAAAACCATGTCAGCTTCCCCCTTGATAATGAAATCTAAGTAGGTAGGCCTTGGGAAGATAATTGTTTAAATGCATTTTAAAATTATGTGATTTAGTAGTGTGTGAAAGAAAGAAGAAAAATAATGCAACTAAATAGTATATTTAAAAACCACCTAATTAGATTATGTGATTATTATAAGCATGTAATCAACTGAAAGTGAAAGTGTAAAGTAATTACTAGCATATAAATGTTAATTCCAACCTTAAAACATAGTATAGTGTTAGTTTAGATGATAATGTATGTAGACATTACAAAATAGAGTCAATAGTGTCATCACTATACTATTGAATCAATGGTCTATTGAGAACTATGTTGGCAATATCAACCTAGTTTTTTAGATAGAAGAGAGAATACAAAACTAGGTCGACCAAGTTGACCTAGTTTGCTATGTAAGGGCAGTTTTAATACTACAAATTATGAAAAATATAACTGTAAATAATGACTAAAATGATAGAAAAAGAGAGAAAGGAACCTCAGTGGTTTATAAGATGTAGAACAATGTGAGATTTATATTGAAGTACCTTGAATATTAATTGTAAATTCTACAAATTATGTCAACTAGGTCGACCTAGTCCTACAGTTCCCTATTTGCTAAAACCCGTGAAGATGACTATATTATCCTGGTCAACCTAATATGTTTTATGAAATATGAATAAGAGTACTATGTCAACCTATTCAACCCAATCACATATCTGGAAGTGAAACTTGTACTATGTTGACCTATTTAATATAGTAACTTGTATGTAATGAAGAACTACACAAATCAAATAAATTCATTTTAATGTGACTATATGTTAAACATGTGCACAAAAGTTATAAACTATACTCACCCTATTTAATTAGTATCACAAATATATAAAAATAATAAATAAATTGATAAAATAATGAAAAATATGAAATAAAATTTTCAAGGGTTATATTCATATTAGGTTCACTAGAATTTATGCAATCAGAAATGCATCATGTCTATAAATAAATCCTAACCCAAAGAAGATAGATCCTACTTACACTTCTGATTAGGGATACATTAGATAAATGGGAACATGATCAATATGTGTATCCACTAGACCTTATTAGATGATCTCTTATCACAATAAAAAATACTAGGGAGGGTTTCAAAGCCTCTAGTCAAGCAAAATCATGAAATAACCCTAACTAAGCCCTAATTATCTAAATTTTATGTTTTCTTTTTAACTATGCATGTGTCTCACATAATGCTAAAAAATAAATCCCACATCATATATTTTCACATAGCATATATATCAACATTAAAACATGTTCTAGAAATAAAATATGTACATCCATACATCTATGATACAATTACAAATCATAAACCAAGAAATTTCCATATCCATATATATCAAGAGTTTGGTATAACAAAGTACAAATATAATATCAAATAGCTCTATGGTTTTGTTCCATCATACCTATCTAGTTGATGAGCCACATTACCCATAGATTATTATGACTATCCCATATAAATAGTCCATTTAAATGAGGTTGTAAAAGATATAAGTCCATCAACCTATCCTTTTAGATTGGCCACATGGGCCTGAACATGTCCTGACTCTATTGTAATGACCATATGATCAACTCACTCTTAAGACAATGCCTTCCAAGTTCATGCCTCTCCATCTCTAACTCCAACTCCATGGGGTCATTATAGACCATTTTCTCATGTTTCTAACTCTCAAGCTACCTCCCCATCTAATCAAAACTAATTAGCATAAGCTTGGGTAGATGGTACAACATCATTCTTCATGATAGTAGTATCATGATACAATAACACTCCATCTAAAATATCATGGTGTGTGACCCAAACTACTACAAACCATATAAAATCCTCCTTATTAATATCTACAAAGTAAATACCAAGTGTAAATTATATCTCACATATATATCCAAATCATTTATATAGATAAAGTATATAAATAACTATACATCTATTCATTTATCAAATATTCAGAATATAAAGCATTACTTACCAACAATTATGTCACCAACAACGGTCTCCCTATCAACATGACCACCTAGAACCTCCATTGAATCTTTCCTATGAGTAGTTATAAATTTTATAGCAATGATTCATGCATGTTGAGTTTCTCTCTGAATCCATCTCTCTATCAATCAACTCTATGTAGCCTATGTTGTAGGATCTCCATTTTAAGATACTCCCTTTTATGTCTCCACCACCACTTGATGGCATCTTCATCTCATGTTTGCTCATGATAATCCCTATTGTGGCTCAATGGTAACCACACCCACATCCTCATGCTCTAAAACAACCATCTCTACATTTGATGCAACTACCTCCTCAGCCTCAGGTCTAGCTACCCTCTACTATTGAGTGTGACTAGTCTAAGGTCTCAATTAATGTGGTTGAATAATAGTATCTCCATTATTAATATCATACCACCTCTACCCCTCAGATCCATAGCATGTTATGCCCAATAATCATACACTATTATAGGAGATACTATATGTGGAAAGATAAACTATTCAAGAACATGAGTAACAGGGTATGGCTCTACCCATCATGTATAGTGACTAGTAATGCAATCATGATCCAAGATAAAAATGGTATCCCAAGATGGCCAACTAGCCACAATATATGTAGATGAGTACCATATAATCTCATCATGTGTAACACATACTGCATGGTCTTTTCACCACCTAACCACATGAGGTAGATCATAATTTATAACATGGGGAAACCCAATTGGTCAGTATATAGGGAACTTATCATATATCCAATTACTGAGTAAAATCATAGGGCTCATAGTCTTCTACCTATGGGATAGTATACCATATATATCATGCACCAACTGTACCTAAATAACTTACCCTAGGTCATAAATCATTCCCTATTCTAAAATAGACTGGCATAAGGCAACTGCATAAAACAACACCTTCCCATATGACTTGTGATAAAACACATGCGATGTCACAAGCCCTATAATGGCCTTTTAGATATCTAGAATGGTTGATATATAAACATCAAACAAGCTTACAAGTAATATATAAAAATATCTCTATGAGCCAATATCCCATAGACTTAAGGCTCACCTCTCTCCCTTAGACTATGGGGAATCACATAACATAAGAGTACTTACAATTGGAAATCCAAGCAAAACATGGACACCATCTAATTTGATCCCTACCTCTATTGTATCCCCATCCACTTCCCACTGGAAAGTGTTGGTTAGTAACTCCTGTGATCTAGATAACATGATGACTAAGTTGACACTCAGAGGGATCATTCAAATTGCCATAATAGCTCCAAATCCTAAGGAGGTTAATCATGCATAGTCATTAGATAATAGCCTCTCTAATAGATTCAATAGCCATGCTACATCCACCAAATTCTAGAATATTTTTCACCTCTACAAAATTCAAAAAAACATAGCATATATTATAAATTAGTACAAAAATACATTTTAAAACTAATCATTTTCATAATTAACTACTTCATCAATGTATTTTATCATTTTCACACCCTTATAATACATAATAAACCACTTAAAACTAAGTCTACCATGTTTCCTAATACATTCAGCCACTTAAAACTAAGACATCCCTATTTCCTAACATAGTCGGCCACTTCATATGAAGTTGACCCTATTTCCTAACATAGTTAATCACTTCATATGAATACAAACCTATTTCCTAACATAGTCAACCACTTCATACTAAGTTAATATTATTTCTTCTGTAGTCAACCACTTTGTACTAAGTTAGATATATCAAATAACTAAGTCATCCACTTCATAAAAATTCATCCCTATCTCCTAACTAAGTCAGCCACTTCTTACTAAGTTAGCCCCACCTTTCATAGTTAGCCACATACTAAAGAACTATGTGAACCAATTAATGTGTCCTCAACCCTAATACTATACCACCCACATTTGAACTAAGTCGACATGCCTAACCCTATTTAAATTCCATGGTGATTTTTCACTTAATTGTCTTTGATTCCTTAAGTACTTATTTCACCTATTGCTTCCTACCCATTGACCTGCATATTTCTTACTTTACCTCAAATTTTCCTATGACCAACTTTGATACATGGTTTTTACATTATATCTAATTATTCACAACTAGCTTAATTTTCAATAAAATCTATAAAAAAAATAAATTCAATACATCACTTACCTAAGCTTCACCATCTTCTACCACTAGGCATCCTTCAACTCACACCTATCATATCCTCACCATCATCACTCTTGATGTTTCTCTAGGTCTCTCAGAACTCTATTTTCTCAATATAGCAAAATTGCAAATGAATAATTTTTCACCCTATTTATATTTACAATTCAAAATTATTTAACTATCAATTATTTACCACCAGATTCTAAAGTTTGCTTATAACTACATTTATACCAACTCTTTTTCCAAACCAAGATTTGTTCATAATCTTGACATCGTAGAGAATTATTATACATACCACATGTATTTTAGAGTGTTTTTTATTTTTTTATTTTGTAGGTTTACCTAATTTTCCCTACATTGGATGCTTTTCCATTTATCTCACATCATTTCTACTCTATGGTACTAAGGTAAGTAAAGGTATGTATTTCTCAATTATTTTCTTTTAATTATCTTATTTCTTTATACTACGATTTATTTATCTTGACATTTTTTTTGTTGTGTTCTTTTCTTGAAGCACCATCTCATGTTACAACTATTTGGCATGTGATGAGATTCAAGTGGGGCATATATATACACAATATTTTAAAAGCTTATCAATTACTGATGCTTTTTCTCTTGCAGGAACCCATCAAGTCTCAATATCTCTAAGTGCATACCTTAAAGGGTGCACTGTGAAAGGGGTGGGCATACCTTTGGTGCTTCACAAGATTATTTTTCTTTATACCACCACCTAAAACTAATATAATCCCCTCATGTACATTTTCCTAAGATTTGACACCTTCTTCACACACTTCTCTAAATAATTCACTACCTCAAATATCCCCTACCTAAGTGAAATCCTCTTTTACCATTTACCAAATGAAGTTGAATGGGTCAACCTAGTTTTGGGAATAACACATGTTATGGGAATGAGTTGGCCTAGGCTGACTTAGATTAGGACCCAATAGATTTATTTTTTGCTTAACAAGGTCAACTGGGCCAACTATGTCAACTAAAATTTTAGAAGGCCTTAGGGTAAAATTAGGCTATATATACCCCTCTTTCACCTCATTTCCAATAGAAATAATCATTCATTTGCACTTCTTTATATGTATTTCCACAATTATACTTGAGGAGTCATTGCTTAAGGTTTCATTTTTTTTGGAGGAGAAATTTTATCTTGTGAAATATTGAAATTCACTAAGAGGTCCTTATGAACAAGGACTATGTAGAGGGGAGGTTAGTCTTGTGTTAGTGCAATAAAAAAAATTAAAATAACACACTAAAATCCTAACACCTCTAGCCTACACACTAGGGAGAACATAGGTAACAAACATACAAATGAAAGCACAACTAGAACACAAAATAAAACACTCTTTTACCTTCTTTGAAGCTCCAAATGGCTTGTTGAAGTGTCTTTCTCAACTTGTGCATCAATAAATATTCATCAATGGAGATTTGTTGGATTCACCTTTCCTTGGCACCTTGGATTGGTTGATTGTTTAATGATTTTGGCATGGTAACATTGCTTGAAAGGATTATGGAGTAAATCCTTCATACTAACCCTACACTATCCAAGCTTAGATATCAATAGGCATGACCTTGTATTTATAGCCTCAAAAGTTAACTCTCACCCAAGGTGAGTTAAGGTTCAATTTAAATATAGAATGGGTTCAAACTAACCCTAGGTGAGCTAAGGATAACTTGTCAAGTAAGTATGATTTTCAATTACTAGGCATGGTTCTCAAATTAGATATTTTGAGATATTTTAGAAGAGCTTACAAATCATAAAGGCAATGATAAAAAGGATTGATATTTTGATTTTTGGAATTTCTATTTTTAGATATTGATTAATTAAAAATGGATAATTCAACTAAGTATTTAATCTTGTTTAATTATATGATTCAATTTGATTAGCATTATTGATATTTTAATATTTTGATCAAGTGCCATGCTTAATAGGTTCATAGGCCAAACTACGAGTTTTTAGCTCACAAGGTGATTAGGGATGAATCCTTGAGAGGTTATTGTTGCATATGGGCTAGTGTCCCAAATAGGGATACCTCAACACAATTTTGAGTATTGATGAATGGTGCATGGCCAAAATTGAGATGTTCAGTGATTTTTATGCTTAATTTGTAATGTTTGGTAGAAATTAGTCTGAAGTATGGTTGGAAGCTAGTTATGGCTAGAATTGAGTGTCCAAAATTTGCATCTATTTGGAAAGGTTTTTCAAGATATAGGCATAGTAATATATTCTCAAATAATTAAAAGTTCATGTATGCCTAATGCCCCAACATGAAATGAATGGGCTTTGGATGCCCCCTCAAGTGAGCGATCAACAAAGAAGGTTGGTGATTAGTCCCTTGAAAGAAGGAAAAGATGGGACCAAAAGGGTAAAGGGGGATGGAAAAAGATTGATTTTCCCACATGAAATTATAATTAGTGGCACAAGGATCTACCCCAGTTGGGTAGATAAAAAATATGATTTGCCCAAAGGTGGTTATAATCATTGACATAACAAGGTAAATAGATAACGATTTACCCAAATGTGGTTATAATCATTAACCAAAGGAAAAGGGTAATAAGAGAATGATTTTCTGAAAGGTAGTTATAATCATTAAAAAGAAAATAATTATTTTCTCATAGGAGGTTATAATCATTAGTAGGATGAAAACATACCCTAGTTGGCTAGATAGAGATAATTATTTTCTCAAAGGTGGTTATAATCATTAGCATAGATTAAAACATGCCCTAGTTGAGTAGAAGAGTGATAATGATTTGGCCAAAGGTGTTTATAATCATTAACATCCAAATAATTGGAAACATAATGATTTTTCCAAACGTGGCTATAATCATTAGTATGATAGTTTGGATTGAAACATAATGAATTTCCCAAAGACAGTTAGAATCATTGGTATTACAAGTGGCTCAATTTGGAAAATTGGATAAGGGGGCTTACTAAATGAATTCATACTCATGAAGTAAAAGTAATTTGGTATAGAGGAGAATGATGAATTTGGTCAACCTACTAGTATGGAGATGCATGTCCTAAATAACAAGGGTGAAAATTATTTCAATATTTTATTACTCTGTATTAGGGAATTGATTTGGGTAAATCAAGAATTTTTTAGGTGACCAAGGAGAAGTACCATAGCTTCATTTCTTATAATATTTCCTAAGATAATTTTTGATGTAACACATGAAGGTAGGCATCATGGTATAAAAAACCATGATAACTTATCTTAAATAGGCATAAATACTGACACACAATTCAATAAATAAGTGAAAATAATGTACCAATGATAAAAACCATGATGACAATGTTGAAAAATGAACATGGACGGACTTAAGTATAATGCGCAAGGAATCACCTAATGAACATAGATATGTTATGTAGAGGCACAATAATGAAAGCAAAAAAACAAGCAAATAAGTGAAAAAATAGAAAGATAAAACACTTAATAAAAAAACACAAAAAAATACTAGAAAAAAGAAATAAAATAAAACATACAAAATGACACAAAAAAGATGACAAATATTGCCCCTTAGTTATAAGAGACAGTGAAATAAACAAAATAGGGGAATATAATAAAAGGAATGGGGTGGTCGATCTAAATTCATATACAATAGGCAAGTGGATGTTGCCTACGTAGTTCTATAGAAGCAAGATCTAACATAAATTGTAGGATAAATGTAGTTTTTCCAAGATATGGGATAGAATAAAATGATGATGATTAAGTAAAATATTATTATTGTGTAAAGGAATATCATAATGGTCTCACAAAATGGTGAGTGAGTGAGAAATTAAGAATACTCACAAATGGCAAGATCATCAAATCATTTACAAATATTTTTAGAATTTTCTATGTATCTCAACTCAATTGAGTATGATGAGATACTAAATGGTCCAACTCACAAAATGACAAGAGCATTCAAACTTGAATTGTTAGAAAAATAGTGAGAGTGTGATGAAGGGTGGTAGAGCTAACCTCAACATGAATAGATTACTTCTTACATAGTCTTATTAGGACCTCAAGTCACTATAGTTTTGCATTATAGTATAGGAATCTGACTAGGTAGCATCAAGTTTTCAAATTAGGCAAAATGGCATAATATGGCATAGGAATGACAAGGTGGGACTTTAAAGAATGATAAAGGTGTTGTTCCTAATTTAGGTGGTTATAATTAGGAAATGATGGCATTGGTAAATGATACTAATTTTCCCAAAGATGGTTATATTTAGAAACATAGAGTGGAACACTATTTTTCCCAAAGGAAATTATAATTAGTAACACTAATAATGAAATAAAATAATAAATGAATGATGAAACTAACAAACCACTATCATACTAGTCCAATATATTGTCTAGAATACTGAATCAACTACTATAAGTTGATATGAATCCTTTCACTAGAGGTGGCCAAAGAACTAATGGAATGGAACTAAGGTCAAAGGGGTTGGGTAGGGAGGGTAAAAAAACTAGGGTCAATAAAGGAAGGTATGTAATAATAGTATATGGTATGTTACAAAGAATATCATAGGATGGAAATTGGCTATAATGGTAATAGGGTTACCCCCAAGTGATAAGATAAGGTAAATGGCAAGGTATGAAACAATGGAAAGAAACTATAAAGTGAAAATGATAAGGTAAATGGTAAGGCAAAACATATGATTTTATTGTTCTTGCTGATGTGGAGATGCACATCCTAATCAACATATGATACAACCAAAATAGTTGATCATGAAAATTGCTAAGCCACACCTCTTTTGAATAGCTTCTCTATCAAGACCCTGATATAGATTTGAACTCTAATAATGTTGTTTTGATCTTCATTGGTCATTGATTATGTTTCCTTCAAACTTTGAGATAATATTTGGCAATGTAATATAGGTCTAAAATGAATAAATGAATTATAATGGAATGTATAATGGTTGGGAAATAAATGAAGATCAAGATTCTTAAGCATATACAATGTTTTTGATTCTAGATTTGACATAATTTTAGTTATGGTAGAGCTGAAGACTTCTAAATATGTTATCAATAGGACCATAAAATTTTTATATTATTTGGGCTTGAGAGTAGCTACCATCTGATCATGTTGTAGATTAGAAGTTGTATTGATGTTATCTTTAATAATTTCTTTATCAAGTAATGAAGAATTATTGTCCTCAGTTATTAGTGACTCAAATAGGTTTTCACCAATAAATTTGTCTTGATTTTCCCATAGCACATCTGAAAAGGTTTCACTAAAGAACATTTACTTTTGACATTGATTGTCTTCTAGCACCTCAAACAAGATTTCATTAGAAGATGTTGAGTTTAGACTTTGATTTACCCCTAGTGCCTCTAAAAAATTTTCACTAAGATATTGTTCTTCTTATTCATGAATGTGGTCTTGATCCCCTTAATATTATTCAATAGATATGTCATGATGGATGCAGTTCAAAAAGGTGTGATTTTGGTAGTCCCAATCGACACTTGTGGGAGGTAGAATGCCAATATAATGGCTAGGTTGGCTAATGTTAATGGCATGTGAAATGGTAATGTAATGGGAAGAGGCAACATAATCCTCATATAATATATTAGGAGAATTTATGTCAAAGCTGAAGTAATCATCCTCAAAAACTATAGAAGGATCACAAATGTATTCAAATTGATCTTGAAGGCATGTGTAGCTAATGTTGTAATAACCTTAAACATATTTTGATTCTAAAGCTAAGTCTGATTCAAGTGACTCTAAACTTGATGTTGAGACTGATGTTAAGTCTGCTTTTGATGATAAATCTAATATTGATTCAAAATAGAACCTAACTTTAATATTAATTCTTCATCTAGTGTGGATACTACTATAATGATTTCTTGTTTAACATTTAGTATTTGAAAAGTAATGGCCTATGATGGCAAAATGGGTTCTTCATAAATAGGCTTAGCTAAGGACTCCACAGATACTAGCTTGTCAAAGTGAGACTCCTAAATGAGGGGGAAAAGGTCAAGAGATAACTCTATAGAGACTTACTTGTCAAAGGGAGGATCTTAAAAATAGGACAATGGTCGAGATAATGAATTTCCCAAAGGTAGTTATAATCATTAAGAAGAGACTAAAAAAATATTGGCTTGTTAGAGTGAGACTCCTCGATAACATGGATAATATCAAAAGGTGATTCATCACACGTTGACTCATCATAAATAGGTGTTTCAAAAAAAACATCATGGATTGGTTGGTTCTCTTGGCTTTGCTTTACAAGTAGTTCTAAAATATCAATTTTGAACACATCTTAGTCTTTGAATGATTATCTCTATTGGAGAGGTACTGATTGGCTCTATTTTGGCTTAAATAATGACATGGGTTTTATAAAGTGGGGGAAGGTTAGAAATGGATGAAGGATGATTGAAATTTGGATAATGACCTCTTTGTAAATAGGCTCATCTAAGATGGGCTCAACAAAGGTTGGTTGTCAGTCTAGGATGATAACTGTAACCTATCTATTCATAATTACATAACCTTGTTTGGATAATAAGCTACCATACTTGGAAGGGCTTGGAATGGTAATGGAAGGGCATTATGAATCTTGGTTTATAAAACAAGCCAAAGGAAGATGGCCCAAAATTATAATGGACGGGCATTATGAAACTTAGTTATTAACATAAGACAAAGGATGATGGCCTAGAATGATAATGGTAGGGTGTTGTAAATCTTGGTTTCTAACACAAGCCAAATGATTAGGGCCTAAAATGATAATGGTAGGGAATTATGAAGCTTGGTTGCTAATGTAAGCCAAAATATAATCACCTGGAATGGTAATGGAAGGGCATTGTAAGGCTTGGTTTTTAATGCAAGACAAAAGATGAGGGACCAAAATGATAATGGATGGGCATTGTGAATCTTGGTTACTAATTCAAGACAAAGGATGGGGGCCTAGAATGGTAATGGTAGGGTGTTGTGAAGATTGTTTACATACACAAGCTAAAAGATGAGAGTCTGAATTGGTAATGGTAGGGCATTAAAATTTTTGGTTAATGTTGTGAGCCAAAGGATGAGGTCCTATAATGGTGATGGTAGGGTGTTTTTAAATTGGGTGGGTATCATAAGCCAAAGGAATACATAGAGGAGAGGTTAGTCTTGTGTTAGTCCAATAAAACAAATCAAAATAACACACTAAAATCCTAACACCTCTAGCCTAGACACTAGGGAGAGCATAGGTAACAAATATATAAATGAAATCACAACTAGAACATAAAATACTCTTTTACCTTCTTTGGAGCTCCAAATGGCTTGTTTAAGTGGCTTGCTTAGCTTGTGCATCAATACATCTTCATCAATGGAGCTTTGTTGGCTTCACCTTTCCTTAGAACCTTTGCTTGGTTGTTTGGCTTATGATTTTGGTGTTGTAACATTACTTGAAAGGCTTATGGAGTAAATCTTGCATAATAACCCAACACTATACAAGCTTAGATATCAATAGGCATGGCATTATATTTATAACCTCAAAAGTTAACTCTCACCCAAGGTGAGTTAAGGTTGAATTTAAATATGGAATGGGTTAAAACTAACCTTAGGTGAGTTGAGGCTAATTCCATTTGAGTTAAAATTTATCATGTAATTATGATTTTCAATCACTAGGCATGGATCTCAAATTAGATATTTTGAGATATTTTTGAAGAGCTTGACAACTCATAAAGTCAATGATGAAAAGGCTTGTTATTTTAATTTTTAAAATTTGCATTTTTAGATATTCATTAATTACAAATGGATAATTAAACTAATCATTTAATATTGTTTAATTAAATGATTCAATTTGATTAGCATTTTTTCTCTTTGAATATATTGATCAAGTGCCCCACTTAATAGGTTCATACGTTAAACTACCAATTGTTAGATTACAAGGTGATTAGGGATGAATCCATGAGAGGTTATTGTTGCATATGGGCTATTATCCTAAACAATGATGCCTCAACATGATTCTAAGTATTGATGAATGATACATGAATAAAATTGGGAATTTAAGTGATTTTTAGGCTTAATTTTTAATGTTTGGTAGAAATTAGTCTGAAATCTGATCAAAACCTAGTTGTGGCCAGAATTAGGTGTCAAAAATCCTTGGCTAGGCTATAGTCCATTATCCATACTTATATTATTCAACAATACACAAAAAACTCTTTCAAATCACCATTTCCAAGAGAGAGGTTGAGGCTCAATGGGTTCATCTTCGAGTTAAATATTCCTAACTCTTACTCTTTATTTTAGTAGATAGATTTGCATGAATAATGGCTAATGAATGTATTGTCTCTCCTTTCTTAGGATTACCTCTAAATTAACTTGAGCATAACTTTACTTTGCATGTTTATTATTTATTTTATCCCCCATTTGTGCCATAAGATTTAGTGAGCACTAGATTAGATTTACATTATTATTGCATTATTATATTAGACATAGTTAGGGTTATTAGGTGGTGTTGCTTGATTAGAGGATTTATAACCCTCTCTACACATATTATAGGATAATATATCCCTTAGGTAAATTTATCAAATCCATATTGGTATATTTAGCAGATTTATCTTCTCTGAGTTAAGATTAATTTGTAGATCAATGTCACTTTCACTTGTGTAAAAAAAAGGTACATCAAATAATCATTTAGATTTCATTTAAAATTAGTGGGGCCTTCTGAGCATAGATTAGCTCATAGAATAGGATAAATAATGGCTCTAAACATCCCAAATATTGTGGCCCAAGATTTCCCAACCATGAGAAAACTAATAGAGAATGATGAATGCTAGATGCCTAATTACAAATACACAAGGACATAAAAGTTGTCCACAATTACCAATGATCTAATAATAACATAGTACATTTAAACTATATCATCAAATTTAATAGTAAGTTAGTCTATCATTGGGAGTTTCTTTTTTGTCTCCAATATTATTGGCCATTTTATGAGTTATATTTCATCATGGCTCTATAATAAACCACTTCTAGTGGTATTTGATGATAATTATTGTTTTTCTTCCTAAACACACATAATTAAATGGAAAAATCTAGTTATAAGGGTATCTAAGGTTCTTCTATAGTATTTTACACCATGTGGGTAAAACTATGTGCCTTCTTTCTTCCACATTAGTTCCTAGGGAAAATGATGTGTTGTAGTACATAAGGTGGTAATTTCCCATTTGAGTCCCATATTGTTCTAATGCTTAAAAAACACAAAATTTTAAGAACTTCCTATTTGTTATCCTAAGATATGTTATTCTAATTAAAATGCATTCCCATTACTCTACTTATATTTTTACAAGTTGGTTATTTCATTCTAGCACATATATAGGGGAAAAGGATCATCAACATAAATTTCATAGGATTCTTTCCTTCTCAATCTAAAAAACTTGAAAAGTCCAACTAATATCATATTCTTTTTTTAAAATCTCTCCTAGTGTTTGCATGCATTCTTGGTAATGTTTTTCCATGATAATTTTAGAGGGGTTTAAGGGAAATGGAAGAAATGGAAGTTGGGGATAAAGGGGCAAGATGCTCACAGGTTAAATTTATACCAAGTAATGACAGGCAAAGGAATGGTATAAATTAAATAAATAATGGTAAAAATTAAATCAAAGGGAAAATAAAAGGAAACCAAACATTAGAAAATGAATAACACATGTTTACAATGATGAGAGATACCCTACTATTATAGGTAAATATGATCTAATTAGATTAAAATATCCACTTGTTGGACACAAGGGGAATAATATGCCAATTTATTAGCATGTAAATAATGATGGAGATTATTTAGGCCAACAAAAATTGGAAATCTCATAGAGAATAAAAATAAAAACTCTCCCTATAGGATACTTTATAATAGTTTTTTCAAATCAGTATTACCATGAAATAATCTTCTAAAGAGGGCCATGGTTATTTTTTATTGTAGGTTTATTCACTAAACACTAGCATCCATGCTTTAAGCCTATGAAAGAGATGCCATCCAAGGCCCACATTTGGATCCCTTTGTATTCACATTACCTCGAGAGTTATGGATGGAGTATTTTTTGAAAACTATAGGAGACATCATATGATGTTTTGTATACATGTTAGAATATTCAATAACCCAAGGAGCATCAAACTATGCAATCTATGCATGGAATTATAACTAGACGAAACACTTTTAAAAATCATAATTTTAAAAGTAAGAGTTACTAAGTAGGATAATATTATTTACTATGAATAAATCCTTTTTTATATTCATTATATGCCATGAATATGGGAATATAGAAAGATACTACATAGATAAATAAAAAGCTATCATCTATATACAAGCCAACAACAATGAATAACCTAAGAAGATGGATTATAGAAGCCAAAAAATAAAAATTTAACAAAAATATGGGTCAAAGTGGGTGAGATGAGTAATAAGGAGAAAGAGACCAAACTAAAATCAACAAACAAAAAACTAAAAGTCCAACAAAACACCAATTATTTCAAGAGTAGAGATTCAAGGGAGGAAGATAAATAACTCCTAGAAAGCTACATGTTACAAAAGGATATTGAAATCATACTAGAGAAAAAAGACTCATAACCCATGGATGGATGATAGGGAGATTGAGATTAACCAAAATCCAAGGACCTAACCTAGGAAAATACTTAATACTCTACTAATATATTAGAGGAAAGGGAACCAATCATAAGTAAGGAGATGGTTACTAAAGATTATAGTCCTATACAGGTTCCTTAGGAAAGAGTGAAGATAAAAGATAAAAATTGAAGGAAAAGTAAAAGCCTAGGAAATACATACATATAAAGAAGGGATAAGTGAGGAATACACCATATGATTATGTAATTCTAAAGAAAAAATAAGGTCTGCAATATGGGGTAGAACAAGAGGGGGATAAATACATCAATTATCAAAATTTAGAATGAAACTATGGTAGAAGTAGCCAAAAAATATAATATATGTTAGAGGAAGTGCTTGATAATAAAAACAAAAAAAGAGGTTAATAATGATAGTTATATCCTAGAATATAAGGGGTATGAATGCCCCATATAAACTAATAATGCAAAAATGATTGATTGACAAGAAAAACTAAGTATCCTACTATTTTAAAAAATAAGGTACGCAATCAATGTCTTGGGAAGAATGGTTAGAAAATTTTAGAACAAATCAAAGTTTCCTAGAGTAGATACTAGGGGGAAAATATGCAGATTAGCCATTTTAGGATCTAAAATAAGTGACCTACAACATATTTATTCAACAAAATATTGGATCACATGTCAGGTATAAATAAACTCTTCTCCCCTAGTTTTTATGTTGAATATTTTCTATGGTACTTGATAAAATGACCAAAACTATTGGCACTTTAGGATATGTGAGATACTCTAAAAAATTATGGTTAGTTTATGAAAATAATAGGTAGGGAATTTAATACCATTCTCATTCCATAAAAAAATAGGATGTTTTCACCTTATGGAGTCAGATTGTGAGACCTTGAAAGAGTTGTTATCTTAGGGGAGTCTATGGTATTATCACCTTATTATGGGTTTTTGACCTAAAACAACCTAAGATCTAGAGGAGAACACATATTATAAAGATCAAATTATTTTTTGGGTTCTTTGGGTTGGTTAGATCATGGATTCTCTTATACATAAGAGGTGATTTAGGATGGAGGCTCAATATTCATGAATATGTTCCCCATTAAAAATAATACATTTAGATATGAAAAAATGTGGTTAATCTACTAATATCTCAAAGAAAGGACATTGGAATGGTGGAAAGAATATGATGATATACAATGCTTATGTATGTATAGATTGGTAAGAAAAACCTTAAGGTAAAGGCCAAGTTAAAGGATTAGAACAAGGAAGTCTTCAAAAATATTTTCAAAAATAAAATACATTATGAAAAGAGATCTCTCAAAATTCAAATGGACTTCTAAAAATTTAGATTAAATGATGAAAGGAAGGGATATGACATAGAAATAATTCCATCTCTTCACATAAGAATAGAAAACATAGGGGAATATAAAAAAGAGTCTCCCATAAAAGATTAATGCTATGACATTTTTTATAATAGTTGACATGACCACCATCTACAATCATGACCTAAAATTTTAGAGTTGGGTAGATGAAATAGTTCAAGCAAGTAGCCAACTTACTCTTGATGAAGTTATGTGTACTCCTAGAATCAATTAATACATTAACCTTATGTTTCTTTAGGAAACCCACCACTTTAAGAGTTTGAGAAGTACTAATGCCTAAAAGT